>CM021107.1:514172347-514301027 GCA_007115665.2 Sequoiadendron giganteum | reverse complement strand
AATGGACCCTTACCAACGCCTACAGCCAGAAGAATGGTGAGAAATAGAATCTTTCAAGCTGTCGGATTCCCGCCTACACTTGAATGTGCTGAGCTTATGGTGGAATGTGCACTTCATTATGATACTAAGTTAAGGCAGATTGTGGCACCCGATGGGAGAGTACTGGTGCATCTGGGAGAGTTGGCCATACAAGAGCCTTTTGGAATTCCTAGATATCCCAAGACCATCTACAAAACCAAGGAGGACGCCCAAAGGCTGTATGATGAAAAGCCTGACCTTTGTGCTGCCAACCTCAACAAGTCATGGTTGGATAAGCCTAGACCTTTCGTCAAGAAAATGCCTAAGAAGTTGTTGCGTACAGACTTCAAGGAGGATTATGGAGACATCATTATCTTGCTAAACAGGATAGCAGGCAATCCTTTGGGGGCACCTTTCGAGCCATGGATGCATTATTTCATTGAGGACATCACGAAAGGCATGAAGATGTTCAACTGGTCGAGGACGATAAGTAATAATCTCCACAAGCAGCTTATCAACCTGGAGAAAACTAAAACATTCTACATGAGCTCCTATGTCATCTATATGTTGGCTAGGACTTACAAATATGCAGGCTTGATCTGCAAAGGCACGGTTGGTAGTGGAGAAAATGAGTTGAAGCCATATGAATGCTATCCACAATTGTAGTTGAGAGAGAAGGCACACTTTAGGCGAGCTCACGATGCCTTCCTTATGTACATCACGAGGATACTCCAGGGAGGGACACATTAATGGCTGACTCATGAAGCCAAAATCCTGAAAGGTAAGTATGGATCTTGGTTTATCCAATATCCAAGATATACTTACATCAGAATCCAAGGATTCACTAGGAGCCCATACCGTTTTCCCATCTTCCCCACAAACAAGATGGTCCTGCTTGAAGTACTGAGGCAGCTAGAGGAGTTTCAAGGCTTCCAAAGGGTGAAGAAAAAGGTGGCAGTCACTTTTCCCTTCTTCAAAGGGAACATGTTGGAGTCATGTCCATCATCACATGCAGTTGATAGTGCCAGGCTTGAGGTACAACATTACCCCTTTTCCACATATCCGTGTAGGAGTCACTTTGACCCACATCACCACATCAAGACGGTGGATGGAGGGAGATACAGGCACAGGGTCAAATTGGAGGATTTTTGGGCAAATGCTGCAGATGAGTTTGAGGTTAGGTGGAGAATGTGGTCTAGACTTCCTATCAGCTTGATCAGGGCAACGCAGTTTTGTCAAGTGCCAGATCAGTTGGAAGAGGATGGAAATCAAGCATAGCCACACTTCGATGAGAGTTTGCCCTTGCCTACTGTCAGGTGGTCAGAATCAAAGCATGCAGATTTGAATACTTTGATGAGACCTATCATCAAGTATACTCAATGGTGGGTCGATCAGTAGGTTCAGGAGCTAAGGCGACAAAAGATAACACTGAATTATGATATTTTGAGTGAGGTAGAGTCCTATTCTTCTAATGCAGATGCATCCCAGGACATGGAAGTGATAGAGGCCACCACTTCCAAGAAAAGGAAGGAAATAGCTATAGGCAAGGAGCCAGCTCAAAAGAAAGCAAAGATAAAATCTTCACACTCTGTCGCATCTAGAAATATTGAAGAGATGTTGGCTACTGTCAATGCTTCACTGGCCGACATTAGGGATCCTTCCCCAATTCCTGAAGACAATATGGAGCCTCAACCGGACGATGATGCACCACCTTCTCCCACGGGCACAAAAATATTGGAGTTCAATGATGATAATGTGGGTGCCCAAAATAATAATTTCCAGGAAGGAATGATTTCAGCCCTTAGGGGAATTTTGGACGTTCCTGACAAGGAAGGTATGTCGGAGGAAGATGGCATGGAATAGCTCACAATCCCGAACTGGCTGAGGGAAAGGCTGAAAATACAAGTGCCATCGAAGGAGCCGAAAGAGGATGATACTACGGACTTCTTGGCCAGACTTTCACAATTTGCAACAAAGAAGCCGACAAAGAAATTTTCAAGCATACAGAGAGATGAGGCCAGCAACAGAATAGTACAGATTGCAGTGTCTGTAGTGGACAAGCCACAAGAGGACATGGTCCTGCAGGATTATGCCATCACAACGATTGACTTGGGTCCAACCACTAAGGGCCAGGAAATTGAAGATTTGGACAATTCTGTGTCCACTATTAAGTCAAGGTTGGCAAAAGAGGTGGCAAAGAGGAAAGAGTGCCAATTGGAGATTGAGCACTTGAAGGAATATATCTAGCATTTGATCAAGCCACTTGATCAGGATAACATGACAACTCCTCTTCTCCTGAACTCTTCGCAGGAGGTAGCTAAGGAGATGGAAGAAAACAAGGTCATAGTTCGAGAGGCCAAAGAATGGAGAGCAGTCAAGGGCACGGAAGCTGAGGCATTCATAGAGAGGTTGACCTTGGTTTACGGTCAGGCCGCTTCACTACTTTCTAGACTAGCCGCTTTGGCAGAAGTATGGGATAGCCTTCCAGATGTACCGGAAAGGATAATCCCTTACCTTAGGATTCTGAAAGGAGTTGCTAAGCAAGAGTTGATAGATGGAGGTGTCATTGCAGTAGGAGTAGCCTATGACTTCCACACTTGGTACTGGGCCTTGACAGCAAGAGGGGAGGTCTTGGAAAGGGTGAAGGTCGACGGTTTAAGCTGGAGGAGCAGATCAAGGAAGTCTAGGCCAAGATTCTCAACATGACTACTGACATCTTGGACAAGGAAGCCCTACGAGAGAATGACTTGCAGCTAGAGGTTTTGAAGGGAAAGGTCTAGGAAAACATCTTTGCTATTGTTGGACCCATCTTGAAGCAGGACTGGGCCAAATTGGCAAACTTCTTGAGCATTCGAGAATCCTTCGAGAAGACTAAGCCGGAGTGGGAGGATGCCTTTGTTGGACATGCCAAGAGCGTAGATGGACTGGAATTCAAGATCGAAATGCTTCCATAGGTCACCATGGATGAGGTTGCCTTAATCGTGTCTAGATTCATCGAACACATGGCAACTCGGGAGGATCGAGATGTGATTCCTTGAAAGTAACTCTAGGCGCCAACTCACGGTTGTTAACTCTCAATTCACTGAACTTATTTTGGGAAACCCTAATTAGGGTTTTATTTGTTCAATCTTGGCCGTCGGCTAATTTTTAATCTGAGCCATTTATTCAATTTTATGAACTCTATATAAACTTGCATACTCTCATTTTCAATGGGTGAAGTGAGTAGTATAAGATTGTTGCGACAAAACTATTTCCGTTTATAAAAGCTCTTGTGCATGATTTGCTAAGAACCACTTTTATTTTCAAGTAGTGTGGAAGGTTTTCATATTTCTCCTTCAACACTTAGAGTAGAATTAAATTAATATTTCATTTATATGTTTATTAGTGAATAATAGATTTGATAGCAGTAGTAGATGAAATTAAGCTCATACTTTTGTTGGATGGATGATTTGCATTCAATGTGTAAAGTTAGCCTGAGCTATTGAGTTGTGGATTTTTAACTTTAGTTTGGATAATTACTCATTCAAGCATGAAAATCATTATCACCCAAATTGAAGATTGCACCTGCTTTGCGTAGTCGTCTGAAGGAGGTGAGACAAAGTGCGGTTATTCCAATTTTATCTAGTCACTATCGTCTCTTGATTTCTTAGGGTTAGCTTAGATTCCTAAACCCTCATCCTTTTTGCATTTTTTTGGAAAATCTAAAATACCCTATGGAAAGAGCCTTCAATGATATAACTGTCTAAGTCCCCAACTTGCAAACGAATTTCACGTAAGTCCCCTTGTGATTACCAGCAAATCACAACGCCCACTGGCCTTATCCACATGTCATGACCTGACCAAAGAAACATTGGAGTTATTGCACTATCTTTGTACTTGCAATCACTTTTCAAGAGAGGATAAGAGTGTCCCTTGGGCATTTTTATTTTGTGTTCGGTGGCATTTTCAAAACACACACCAACATGTATCACCTTTGGTCACTATCACAATGAAGGGTTCATATTTTCACACCTATGGTCTATTGTCCTTTTCAATATCTGATACTTGGGAGTTTCTCAATCTGGAGTCTTAAAAATGTGTAGCTGCTTTACAACATCCATAAAACCTTCAAAAGAAAATCAACCATTTTTTCTTTATCGAGTCCCAATAATCCACATGGCTCCAAAACTTCCTAGTTTTAGGATTGAGAGACATAACTAGCATTCCAGTGAACGCCAGCTCCATCTTCCATAATAGAATCCCAAATATCATCACCATTGTCCATCTTGTGGTGATTTCATTTGGCCCCATCTGTTACAGTGAGCGCAACTGAAAAAGCGAATGAAAGAGCACCCTGAGGAGGTGAATGTTGAAGAGATAACCATCGAGAGAGTCATGTTTCGTAATAGGGTGCCATAATTTCACATCCTTCACATACATGCTTTTTTTATTCCCTGTTCCTCACCATTAAAAAACCTCAGTAGCAAACCCACTTCAACACACTCTTACATCACTTAATATCCAGTAGCTCACACTCAATATTACTTTTTCAATCATCATTTAATAGAAATAGTTATACATCTAACCATGATGACTTGCAGTTACCTGTCAAAACGAGCCCTTGCAAAGTAACCATTATCAACTCCAAATTCCATCCTCTAACACTTGAACCTTACCAATGTTTCAATTAAAACATAGTCTTTGATTCCTCAATAGTTTTGAAAGATTAAATTTTCACTGGTAAACTGGAAAGGAGTTGGTTGAAACTCTATGCAAGTAACTCCCTTAATTCATTTCTAAAGTAATAGATTACTGATAAGAACAAATCACAAAGCAATTTTGATAAAAACTTTAGGTTTTAAAGTCATGCTTCAAAATAATGAGAGAAACCTTAATCAACTTCTAAAACCAAACTTTAATGAATAGGACATATTGTTTGATCTATGACCTCTGCTAACTGCCACATGTCATAGTATATTTTCATCAGCATAGCATTATATTGAGCATTGTTCTTTGTATTAATTTCTAACTATAATTGAGATATTCATTGAAGTAAAATAGTCACTGCATAACAATACTCAATGTCATTTAATAATTCATCTTGATCATCATAATGTGAATAAAGGATATGTTTAGGCATATGAACTATCATCTTTGTGTGGTCTATCACCTTCCTTCATTGTGGTTTGCCATGACTATAGTGTTTATATTCACAAACCTGTTTCATTGTCACCTTATTTTGGACTTATCTACTGGAGTGATTGTTGACTGTCCTCATAAGGAACCTATCATCATAGACCTTCACTACCTTTATCAAAGCTTGTGCTTATTCTTCTTCTTAGTTTACACCTGACTTATGAGGGTGTATACACTTTATACATAAAGAATGAAGGATTTCTCAAACTGTCAATCTATCAAAGACTATTGCAAGCAAGTCCTATCAAAGTATTACTACCAAATATTAGAACCCACCAAGAAGAACACTTCAAAACACTCATAGCACTATGCCTTAAAATGACTGCAATCATAACATCAGTCCAAGAAAGATGATTGAGAAGACTAAAGAATTACAGTTATAATTAATGATGAAGAATGACATATCTTATACTAAAAATATTGGCACTAACTTAAACAAACTTGTATCATTACTATGAAACACTCATGTCAATGTTGTTGTCACTTGACACTTGAGAAATGAATGAATGTGCATCAACTTTTCTACTACTCCTCATGTGATTAGTTCCTTTTGCAACTCATGAACATTCATGTACAATAACTAAATTATCATGAGAAGAATAGAAATAAGAAGTGAAGAAACAATATGGAATGGTAGAGATGCAATCTCAGTAAACACTAACAACATCAAGCACTTAGTCACTGCTTATAAAACCTGAAGAAGCATAGTACACTGTCCACAAAGCTATTGTCATGAAGTTTACTATCCATTTCAATGTCACAGTCTTGTCTATGTAACAATATGATGTCATGTTATTCTCGGTATATCTAAGGTATGAAGAATGTCACCTCACAAAACTCGTGATGCAAGACACCATATTTCCAAGTGGGGATTGATAATATCACTCATAACCCATTCAGGAAAACACACATGTCTCTCTTAGCATAAATAATCATCTCAACCGAATAAACGCATGCAACAACTATTATAGGCAGATGCATTAAGTGATTGTCTCATTACTCAAGGACCAACATATTCAAGATGCAAAGAAAGATCATGCACACAAACCACTAAGCACTCCTTTATTTTCACCTAGAGGTAAAAGATATGACATTGAACATCTCCCCCTGACTCCATGCTACTTTTATGCATTTATAGAAGTCTCTTGTGCAACATGCACACGATTAGGCTCTTTCTATTTTTGTTCATATTTCCTCCTCCAAAATTTCTTCTTGTCACCAGATTCTCATGGCTTTGTATATTTCTTATGTAAGCAATCATTTCTTCTCTCATGTTTCAAAAATCTGATTCTACAACACTTTGTAATATGACCATGGTTATGACATAACATATTACATTCATATTTCTAGAGAATACATATTGACTCCTTCTTCTATAATAACTTGCTTTATGCCTATAACCATTACATGAATAACAGTAACCATAAAATAAATAATTGTACCTCATTGATTGAACTTTCCAAGTAGGTGGAGATCCTGTGAACCAGTTGGCTCTACTTCTTCTTCCTTTGTTGGTATTCTTGAACTGTCTACTATCAGCAGTCTTAACTTCTAATCTTTTCTTTTCTTCAATCTTAGGGGCAGCAACACGATAACTTAGATCTATCTTCTTTCTTGGGATTTTTCTAACTCCAAAAATCTATCCTTCAACAAAGCCTAAACTAGTAACATCCTTGTGATGTTTTTCCTTGCTCAACATATCATATAAGTACTCAATACTATTTTCAAATTGGAGTGTCTTTGTGTAACTTCGAAGAAGCATTTCCTAATTCATCTCTCAAAGATACTATCTCAGATTCATACTTTTCACAATCAACTTCTTTTGCCTTTAGCTACTTATTGAATTCTTCCTCTATTTTCTGAACCTCGGCAACTTGAACCTTCATATCTATTATTTATTTATTTTTCATTTTGAAGGGCTAAAAGAGTTTTGTTCTTAGATTCTCTTTCCTCTTGTAGCTGCAAGTTTAACCTTTGGTTCTCCATTCTAAGTTTCTTAATATAATCGAGAGCATAGATGAGTTAACCTTCCATATCAATCTCACATTCATTTTCATCAAAATCTTGTTCAAAATCACTCAAGTTAAGTGATCTCCTTCTTTTTCTACACTCTTCACTACTAAACCGTCTTTTATATTAAGTGGTGTTTATTGTTCATTATTCTGTTGGGTATTTCTTTTTTCTTTGGTTCTTTTACTTTTTTCCATAATGAGTACTCCACTACCAGGAACCCTTAAGTTGGTTAAACTTTGTGCAAGATTCTGGCTCTGATACCACTTGTTGGAGTAAAGCAAACATTGAGGGGGGGTGAATCAGTGTTTTAATAACCAAATTCAACTCAATAGTTTTTCAAAACACATAACTTCTTTATCCTTAAACAACATGAAAAACTCAAATTTTGCAAAGTGCATAAAGGAAGCTGCAAGACTAAATTGCATGAATCATGATAACCACATAGATCAAAAAAGAACCATAAAAAGGTATTTTTATGAGTGGAAAACCTTCATAGAGATAAAAAACCACTCAGGAAAATTTCCTCACTGGCTTAATAAAATCCCACTGATTATAGAGCGTCACTGGCTACTTTTTGTGCCCCACTGGCTACAAAATATGTCTCACTGGCTACAAAATATGCCTCATTGGAAAAGCCTCACTGGAAAACACAACTGCATCACTGACAAAAACATTTTTACATCAAAATAAAGAGTAATTTATAGAGGGTTTCTCTATTTCACTAAAGTTCATAGCATTTGTCTTCCTTAATGCATTCCATGTCCTATAAAATCCCTTTCATTTGAAGTCTAGAACACACAAAACACATTAAAATTTTCACTATTTTTTGCAATGTTCTTTAAAGCATAAAATGTAGTATAACATATTCAAGAATACATTTTATCAAGTAACTGCATATAGGGTTTCAAAAGAAACCTCTTTTTTAGAACAATATAATCAAAATAATCTCAAACAAAATGACTCTTGCTAGCTCAATCTTTTCATTTCACTATCTAACCAAATTCCAAACTTGGGCATCTCATATAAATAGCAATCATCAACTTGGTAAAACACAATACAACCATACCTTAAACCTTGAGAGGAGTCAACTGCAAAAACTTACAAATCTCAATTGCCAAAACTACCAAAACCATCATTTTCTCATAACCACCACAAGTTTGTTGTTGTCAAAGCCTTGAAACATGTTGCATATCGAAAAAATAAAACCCTAAGTTTGTTGCTGCATAACCAAGTTCACATCTTTGCATAACGCCCGATATACATTACTTTTCATAGTATATAATATTTCCTTGCTAAATTGGTATGTCCTAGAAAGGGATGGTGAAAACAATGTTATAATCTACCTTCAAACCTTTCCTCAAGCACCTGTGACTTTCTAGGTAGGTTACCAATTGAAACAACCTAAATTTATGCCTTTTATCAGTTTGCATATTAAAACCACAAATACCATTGTATATGACTTTGATGAACATAGTTGCCTTACTAGAATGACAATGATAACCAAATGTCATTCAATATCAGCCAACATTATAAGCCTTTCAAATATGCATCAAGGTGAAAGCTCATATTGACATCAATTTCAAAGGGGTCAACATGTTAATGAATGGCTATTCTCCAAGGACAGTGTAGGAGTTTTGATAAACACAATTCCATTTGTTGGCCTTTATTCATGAACTATTTTGACATATATAGGTATTAGATCATGACTAGAATCATTTGGGACTAGGCTTATCTCTTGCAATAGGATGTAATCCTTGGGTTGGGTACCAACTATATGAAAGGATTTATCACCCTCACCCTAACCTTGTAGATCTTGAAACAATTTATCCTTGACATTGCATTTGATCTGACATTCTTTACTAAAATAACCAATAAGATGGCACATTACACATACATTTTCTGGGGTTTCAATAAAAATATTCTAAACCCACAATCAATTTTTAGACTTTATTTGAAAAATGATGGAAATTCCTTTGTTACACCTTCAATAGAACACAAAATCTCATTGGGTGGACAAGATTTTTGAAGAAGCCATAACCATGTGTCACAAATATACCTATTTGATTAGCCAATGTTTTCACAATTTTTTGTTCCCTATATTCCAAAGGGAGAGATTGAAGTTGGACCCAAAATGGTATGAAATCTATAATAAAGGATGATGGGTTAAAATTTGGAGTCCATGGATGAATATAAAGTCAAGCTCCATTTAGAAACTGAGATTTTAATTTATAGATAACATCTCTATTTTTTTTAGAAAAAATAATTAAAAAACCCTTTACCCTAGAATCTAAGTAAAAATATGATTTGTACCAAACCATTCTTCAAAAATCCAATCATTCAAAATATTTTGATTGGGTATAAAGTTCCAGAACTTACAAATAATCATGTTTTCTTGAAGATCTTGAATTTGTGAAGAAAGAAACTCCTTAGGGAAAGTAACATTGATTATCCCCTTCTAATTTTTTTGTTGATGAGGTAATAAGCGATATGGAGCTTGATTGTTTTGACGATGCTAAAGCATTGGATACTTTGGAGACTATTTTTTCTTGGTTGACTAATTTTGGAAATGTTTTCAATTCCATTTTATCCTTGATGCAAAACCAGGCTTTTAGCAGTGAACTCAAAATGCCTTTGTGACTTTGGATTGAAGGGAGCACCATTTAAAATTGGGATATTATTTGGAAATTTTGTTGTAAGAGGGATATTATTTGAGAAATTTACTGGAATCTCAAAGGCAGAGTGGGAATTGACATGGGTAACTTGATGAAATTGGGTTTTTCTAGTTTTATGGAAATTGGAGTTTTCCCACTTCAAGCTTTTTTCTGCTTTTTGATAAAGATGTTTTTGTGATGGGACAACACCTAGCCCTAAAAAAATTTCAGTTTGAATGTGACCTTTGATAACATCATGGAATCCTTGGGAGGGGAGGGGAGGGCTTGACCAATTTTTTTGAATATTTTTCATTACAAGGTAAGCATGAGCTTCTCGGAGCCATTTGGATTTTGAATTTATTGTTTCTTCATTAGAATATTTAGATTTATATTTTATCTTGTAATTATTTTTAGAATCCCTCGATAACAACATGAGGTAATTCAACTCAATGCTTTGTCATATTCAAATAAAAAATTAAATAATAAAAATATAATTCGAATTACATTCAAATTGCATATTCCTCACTTAGATTTTTATGCCTAATACTTCTTGGAATTAAGGAGGACTATATTGAGATAATATTAAAAAATATTATTAAGAAAACTTTCTCATACAAGAAACTTTTTTAGAAGAATAGACTACAAAACAAGAAAATATATAGATAAATCCAAGAAGTCAATAAAAGGAGGCATGGTCAAGAGGAAGTTTGTGCAAGAGAATTCACTCTCTTAGATAAATTGATTTATATTGAAGATTGAAGGTTCAAAGCATCATTCCTCTTTGCAAAAAAGGAACTTAATAGGATTAGAGCCAATGATACTCCTAGTCACCTTAGAATCAAAACACCAATACCTCTTTAAAGGTTTTCACAACACCCCACAACTCAAAAAATTCAAACCCCAACTCCAACTTTGATAAATAACATAGTCCATAATCATGTGCTCCTTTGTGAGGTGAGTGAACCAATTAGTGTGACCCCTATTCAAAAAGAATCACTACTACTTACCAAACACTCTTATCTATGAAGAGAGTAGTTACTTAAATATTATTCTACTTGATTGAATTTTACCATGAGAACATGAGTAGTTTGATCCATGTCATCAACAAGGGTACATTGCATGTGTCATTCTTAATCCATCTCATCCATATATGTGTGAGATAATTTAGAATATTACTAGTTAGGAGATGGAGTATTAGGAAAAAATTTAAGATAAAGTTGCACAAATTATTAAGATTAATTGAAAAAAATTGTACAATTCTAGGGTTATGAATTAATCCTAATATAGTAAATTTATCCTCTAATATGACATATATAGATATTTTATAATTTTGATTGATTACACTAATAGAAATATATTGTTTTCCAAGACTTTACAACATGATTTCCAAAACCTTATCCATTTGATGCTAATCAACCATTTAGCTAAATATATTTATTTATTTTTTACATTTTTATACATGTCACTAGGTCAATATTTTCAATTCTTAACTCTCTAAAACTCTAAATAATTATTCTAGGTTAATTATTCTTATCTGAGCAAAGACCCGTGAATAATTTGGTAACTATTTATTCTACAATATTTTTATTTAATTTAATTTTCTTAATGTTTATTCTAAACATACAATTTTTATTTTTTAAAATAGGTATGTTTCACTTTATTTTTTACTTTTTATTTATTTTTGATATATTTTAAAAATAAATTGAACAACAAGCACATTACAATCAATTGACCACAAGAATACTTACCCACATTGTAGGGCTTAACTCATTTTCTTCAAAAAATTATCAATATTGTAAGGTCGTAATGATATTTTTATTCATATATATGGTAACCATAGTTATAATACTTTCTAAAATACAAGGAAGACCAAAATAGGCATCATATTAATATTACGATGTAAATTTGTAATTTTGAGCTTTAATGCTTTTCTAGTATCTTAGAAATTACATGAAAACAAAAAATTGTGTATACACTAAAAATCCATTTAACAATTGAAGTGTTACAATAGAAATCTTCTATACTTTTGAGGAAAAATGAATTGAACATAATGATGAGCCAATAAGTTATGGGAACTCATGAATGTACAACACTAAGAGGTTGAAACATTTAATCTTGTTGAATGAAGAAAAATATTTCACTCTTTTACATGAACCAAAAACCATTAAGATTTTAAGATATTTCCTTTCTTCATAGTAGTATAGGAGATTTCTATTGCAAGTAGGCCCTTCCCAAAATCATATGAAATGGATTAGAGAATTACAAAAATTAAATTATACAAAGTCTTGATTTAGCACAAACAATTAACATATAGAAGCTAATATGTTGAGTGAGGCCACCAACAATAATATCTTCAATAAGATGAGTTCACACCAAGAAACCATCCTAAGCAAAAATAGAATCTTGTACACAAAGTTATATTTTAATAATAATTAAAGGATTCCATTATTCAACTTAAAAGTGCTATAAAAAATCTATAATTGATAATAGAATAGCTAATGAGAATTTTCAAATTTCCTTTAGAATTTTAGCATTTTAATATTTGAATTATAATAAAAACTTAAAAGAACAAAAATACTTTAGAATTTACCTATTGCATTTCAATGAGTTGTAGATTTATCCCTTCATAGTGTCAAATTCTTCATCCATGGAAACAAAAACTTTAGGATTGTATCAATTTTATTGAAGTATTTCCTTTTCAAACTCATTTTTATTAGGATGAGTAACAGTATCCCTCCAAAAGATACTCCATAAGACAATCCCAATGATATCTCATACCATGGGTATTTAGTTCTTTTCTTTTCTTTGTTTATTGAAATTGGAGGAGGGGGAACAAATTGTGGTCAAGAGCAATTTTTTGGTAAGGGGCAACCCCATAAATTAGGATTCCCTTAATAGGAGGATTCTCCAAATGTGCCATTGATATGTCACCCTTGTGGTATACTTCCCAAAAGGTTGTTGTTTGATAAATTGAATGAACCTAAATAGCTTAGAGCTTCAAGTGTTGTAGGGACTTGTCCCGAAAAATGATTTCTAGAAAGGTCTAATGACTCCAACTAACTCATTTCTCCCAAACTATTTGGAATTTTCCCATTCAAATTGTTCATGGAAAGGTTTAGAAGCCTCAACCCCTTCAATTTCCCCAAATTTGGAGGAACTTGCCCTTCCAATTCATTGTTTGAGAGATCTATGGATGTGAGAGTGGAAAGAATATATGGGTAGTGTTGATCTATGCCTTTTAAAGTCATATCCAATCCATCTTGAGAAGAAACTTCTAAATCATAAGTAGACAATACAAAACCATCTTGTTTTTCTATCATCATTTCTTGCAACAATACAATTGTGTGTGGAATTAAACCTGAGATACGATTGGAAGAAAGTAGCAAAATTTGGAGGTTCCTTAGTTGGCCAATCTCTAAAGGAATATTGCCTGTAAAGTTGTTCACTTTCATCACCAGTACTCTTAGTTTTAAAAGATTTGTAACTAATGTTGGTATTTCACCTCTAAACAAGTTGTTCCCAATATCAAGAACCTTTAGCTATGAACAATTTGCTATTGAAGAAGGAAATGATCCATTCAGATTATTTGTGTGAGCAACTAATGATTTTAATTTACTTAGCTTACTGAACTCATGTGTTATTTCCCAAATTTAGGACAATGAGCGAAGAGCAATTGGACAAGCTTGCAGGGATCCCTCCAGTTATGTTGTTGTTTGCAATATTTAATAGCTGAAGATTATATAATTTTGCCAGGCTTGGAGGAATATTACCACTTAACAAATTGATTGAAAGATTTAACACAGACTACTGAAATGATGGCTACAGACAACTTCTATAAAGCGATGGCCATTTGGGGCGCAGAAGGGGGAGGAGGGAAATGCAATGCAGTTTGTTGTTTGGGTGGGAAATGGTCTTCTTAAACTGCGTACACAGGTCAACAGGTCAATGGTTTATTATTTTTTTAAAGCGAGACAAGGAATTGACTATTATTCATAATTTAAGATGACCGATAACAAATACTTTTCAAGTTCTAACCATCAGACTGATTACCCGTCAACAGGTCAATGATTTAGATTAATAATGTTAGCCAGCCATCCGAGTCATCACCATTCATGGAACATTGCTTAAGTAACTTTAGTTTTTTCCACACAATAACTTTTTCCTTTTACTCAAATAATTTTACGTTTTTCTAACTGTTCATTGTATTTATTTTTTACTCTAGTCAAATATACGTAGTAACTTTTTAATCTTTGCCAGACATAATATGATGGGTCATGATAATACTATAAAAGTTTGATATTTATTAGACAGAGAAATTTCATGTTAAGTATTCAATATTTGTGTTTGTTGTTACATATTGCTTGATTATATTAATTTCAAAATTTTAATTAAAATAAAAAATCAATCAATAAGAGTTAATTTTGTAAAATAATTATAATTCATTTATTTATCTATGTTATTATACATTTTTCTATACAGCTACTATATATCTACTTCCATACATTTACACATCCTTATACATTCCCTATATCTTTTATTCATTATTTGCATGCCTACTCTTATTCAAATGCTTGCTCTTATTCCCATGCCTACCCTTACCCCCATCCCCATGTTATCCACTATGATCTAACCCCCACCCCTTTTTTCCCCTAAGATTGCTTCATGATTATAAGGTTGTCCTCACAATCTCAAAATCATTTTACTCTAATTTATTTGTTTGCTTCAAGTTTAATCAACTTCCCTCCTTTACCCTTATATCCTAAGGATAAGTAAACACAAGTTTGCATGATAAGTTGTTATGTCCTTGTATTTAAAGACATTCAATGAAATCATTTTATTCATTATGAGATCATTAGATAATTTGACTATCATTTACATCTAGGAATATATCATTGTACAATCATTCGATATATATTGTTTTACTAAAGAGTATAATTGTTTTTAATATTGTTCAATTTTAAGGATTCAATCAAGGCCTAATTTCTAGGTGCTTAGTCATATGTGAATTAAGGAAAATATTTAGTAATACTAAAATTCATACTAATATCAAGGTGCACATAAGAAATCAAGGTATCTTGGGCAAAAAAAAAAGAAAAACCTATAAATTACACAAGTCAATTTCGTGAACATAGGGCAAGATAATGGTTGTGAATTCCTTCTTCACACCTAAATTGGACCCTACACAAATACTAAAGAATATTTTGATCGCTAAGGGAAATACCTATCTATTAGCTATCGTTCCAAATTCTACCATTTCCTTTTCTATTCATATTTCCCACATTTAGTTATTACCAGTTGTCAATACCTAGTTGCCATTTGTTTACCTAGGCTTATTTATGCATATTCGTATGTATTTTATTAGATTGGGGCCTACACAACATTAAATAAAGTTAATTTCCATCCATTTATTGTAAACCTATTTAATTCTACATATCCAATCCTTCTTCTCAGTGTTTTGCATTACCTTAGGATGCTTAATCTATACCTTTTTAAGATTGCACTTTTTTGTAACCTATATTTCTATTTTACATCACTATTCTTTATTTCTTTATCTCTCTCCTAGGTTTTGGTGTGCATATTCACATTTTCTATCTTATACCTACCCTTGGATTAGTCTTTAATTTTTTAGATTTTATACACATTTTAGATTTAATTTAGGATCGACATTATGATATTTAAACCTAATTATACATAGTTTTTATATCATTCTTTTACTCTAATTAGAGTCATGACCCATTATTGCATACTCATGTGAACTCTATTTTTTATTATTTAGATAAAGCTATATTGTCAAAATATAAATTCCCATGGTCTTTTATCCCTACCTTATAAAAGCGAGCGAGAGAGACAATGAAAGTGGAGTATGTAGAAAGAGAGAAAGAGAGATATATAAAAAGGTAAGAGAGAGAGTTAAAGGGAGAGGAGAGATTTGAAGAGAGAGTTAGAGATAGATGATAAGAGAGAAGGGGAAAGAGAAAGAGAGAGAGTGGGAGAGAGAATGAGAGAGGAATAGAGAAAGTGAAATAGAGAAGTGAGAGATAGTTATATGAGAGAGAGAGAGAGTCTAATTCCAATAATTCACGACCACTAAATTTCTCTTAAAATGGCATGGGCCTTAACAATCCATAAATTAAAAAAAAAAATGAGACTTAAAGAGGAACAATCAAGGTTTACAACATTGGTCACCAAGATTGACATTACAGCTATATGATGCATATGTTGCCTTATAAATCTTCATATTGTCCTATCTTCACATATTGAAGATATGCATGCAAGATAGCCCATATATTGCTTTAAGAAAGTAAGAAGATTACTACTAAAGGGCATTGCCAATTGGAAATAGTTAAACTAAAAAGAAGAATAATCTCAACAAAATTATACAACTATCTATTCCAAACAAAGGTCTATAATTTTGTTAAATTGAATACAAATGTTACTATGGATGCAAATATTTTGATTCACTCTACTTATATACAAAAATGAAATAAAATAATTAATCTTGTCCATTTCTCAATAGTTCAAAGCAATTTCTTACTATTCAGAAGAATGTATTTTGCTAATCATGTATCCATATCTATTCTAATCCATATGTTTTTTTCTTGAAGCATTACCTCTATTACAAAGATTAAGATCACATTCATTTTTTTATCGCACCCATTTCTTCATTTTTAAATAATAACCTCAATGTATAATGCATAGTCTCAAAATACAAATGATTAACTATTGCAATCTATCTGTATGATATTAATTCATATAGGATAAGAGCAAGAATGAATTTTATATTCAAATTAATACTATTGTTCCTATTTCAATTTTAGGTGTCACAATAACCATTTTTGTAAGTACTAATTTTTTGCTTATTTTATTTGCTTGATTTGCTCTATGATTTTAAATGTTGTAACCCTATAATAATGTAAAATTGATTTTTCTCTATAGTTTATTTTCAAGTGGATCATCTCTATTGGTGTCAATTATCAAACTATATTATTGAATATATGTGAAATTTATTAACTAATGCATAGTTTCAACCATCTTTCAAAATTTTGAATAAAATATATTACTCTTCAAATCATTTTTTTCTCTTTTAATGAGATTCACATTTTATATAAATAAATTAATTTATATTATTATAATTACAAACAAAATACTACTTAACTTAAATATATATAATTGATATAATCTTTTTAAAAAATACTATTATTTCCAACTATTTTAATTTTATATTCCAAATTAAAAGTTTCATGTTTAAATTTCCAAAATATATATTTTTTAGTACATGCTAATAAAACGCTACACTCAATAAATGAAGTTAGATTGGTCAAATAACTGTTGTGATTGCGTTGATTAGAATGTTGACTAGATTGTGCTGTGATTGCGTTGCGTTTAGTAAAGTAGGTCAAATATATTATAGAAAATATTTTAGGTTTATTAATTTAATATTTTGGTGTGTAAAGTATTTTTTATTATTTTATTTTATTAAATAGAAAAACATAATGTCAATAATGATTAGATTTTTTTAATTTTTTTTTTTAGTTATAGTCAAATATATGAAGAAAGCATTTCACATGTATTAGACATTTTATTTTATTTTATGTTTTTTATTTTTGTTGTTGAGTGGATTATATTATTTTCATTTCAATAAAGTAGAAAAACATAACATCAAAGGTGATTAAATTCTCTTTTTTTCTTGATTCCTTGGGTCAAAAATTTATTAATATCTTTTTTATATTGTTATTGTTCTTTCCTTATCCTTTTCAATAGATTTATTTTTATTATTTTTACAAATTTCTCTATTTTTTCATTACTAACTTTGTAATGAAAAGACTTCACTTTTTTTCTATTTCTTTTGTAAACAATTTATAATTAATATTTTAAATATTATTTAACTATTTAGAAAAAATAATTTATTTGTGAGCAACCAATTATTTTAAAATATGCCAAATAAAATATAAATAAAAAAATGTAATGCATTCGCATGACCATTTGTTTATATTTTATTGGTTAGTTAATTTAATATAATTTATAAATTAATTATTTTATATTATAATTAAATTATAAATTTATTGAATGAAAAAATTAATAAATTAAAGTATTAGATAGTTTTATTAAATCAATAGTTATTTAAATTATTATAATTAAATGTATTATTTTTATTTAATAAAATAAGATATATTTAAATTATTATGAAACTATAAATAAGTAAACTATTTACAATAAGAGTTATAATAATTTTATTAATTACTTATATAGTTGGTAATTTTAATTGAATAACTATAATTATGTTGAGAGGTCTGATCTACAATAAAGAAGGGGAGAATTATGGTTAAAGCAACAAAAAAATACTTAGTCTATATTAATTTTACTATAAAGTTATTTTATTTACTTTAGAGTTAGGAAATTATTTATATTTAGACTATACAATACATGTCAAAGTTTTAAAATATATAGTGAATAATAATAGCTCCTTTATTGTAATCAATATTATTTTTAAAATTTATTTTTATACATTCAATTTTTTATTTTTTTTGAGATTAAATTATCTACCTAATTCTTTTGTTTTATTATTATTAGAAATAAATTATAAAAATTTACATAGTATAGTTGTTTGAGAGTTCCTCTCTAGAGCATGCTAGGTACAGATTTTGCAGCAATTTTATTTTTTTTTTTACAATTGTAACTTAACTATAAGCTGCACTAAAAATTCCTATATTTACTAATGCATTTTACATTGCAGAGCATAAGGATGGTACTAAATTAGCTATTGCAAATCTGTTGGTAAAGGTCTACAAAATGCAGAATTAAGTGTCTTGATTGAGTTTGTTGTTGTTTGTTTCTTCTCCCTGTGCAACATCTCCATCTTGAACAGGTGCATTAGAGCAAACTTCTTCACCAAAATCTTCTGCCAGTCTATCCTCTTGTGGTAAATCATGCTTAGGAGGGTGATGGATAGGCTGGTCTCCATCTTGGTTGGGCACCTCATTGACTTCCCTTTGTAGCTCATATGAAGCTCTGCAAAAAGAATTAGAGTCTTCCTTATTTAAAGTCTTTTTTTCTTCTCTAATAGGCTGGAAGAGCTTGACCATGAAATCTCTATGTGTACTAAAACTGCTTATTATTGCCTTCATTGGGTGACTCTTCCTGTATGAAGTTGTCCACCAAAGCTTGATCATTTGATACCACTTCTTCAACATCCACAACTTGGAATGCCATTTCTTCAGCCTGTGAGATCAGTTGTTGTTGTCCACTTTGTCTTTTAGGTCCAGCGACTTCATTCACTGCATTTTGAAGCACATCAAAGGTCCTCCTAAAGTTTTCTTGCTCCTCATGGTTTAGGCGACAAGCATGTCTGCACCTGATCTCTTCTCTACTAATGGTTGTTGAACCTTTCCTTATAAATCCCATGAACTTCTCCATATAAATTTCAATGTGGATAGAAACCTGTGATGCAACAAAAGCACGTGTGAGTCTTTTTTTCGACTCAATAAGTACCCTATTTACTCCCATAAATTTATCATTGTTTCTTGCCTTCCAAATGTGCCAAAGAATAACATTAGTAAGAATATACCAAAATAATTTACAATCAAAATTCATTCTTAGATCACAAAAAGAATGTCTTTCCAACTGATTTTTCCATCTTTATTCCATATTTTAAACATATGACAAAATAAATTCCATATTTCTTTTGCATATAAACAGTCAAAAAGAATGTGTCTAATAGTCGCAGGTGTCCTGTAGATGCTACAGATATCCACATCCAAAAAATTAGTTCTGAAGGGAATTTTTTGCAAGATGACCAACCATCTAAAACAGCCCCTTTTAGGCTTCATGGAGCTGTGCCAAACCATGGAAAGAATTTTCTGCCAGTCTTTAGTGTTTAAAGATAAATCCCAACATTTATTAACATGTTGAAGAACATAAAAATTCTTAGTCAGTTCATTATAAATTGATTTAGCTTTAATACAACTCAGGGGGGAACCATTTTTCCAAACAACAATATTAGCAATGCCACATTCTTCCTCCATAGTCATGGGGAAGTATGCATCTCTACATGCTTCCAAAATTGTGGAGTAGGTTCTATAGTTGAAGTCAGGTAGTTCATACCTTTCCTGAATGTTGTCCCATCTTAAAAGATTTCCACATGATAGGATATCAGCAAACATTCTTATACCTTTCTTATGCTAGTTTTTAGCTGAGCATCCTTGGAGCAGCGCAAGTTTTTTACTGTTGTGTTCCAGGTTCCACTAGATGGAGTTGTAAGAGAAACACTTTGCACCATTCTTAAGAGTTATGCTACTATTTTTAAAACAAACATTATGTTTAGTTAGTTCCCAAGCCTTCCATAGGCTTTTAAAAACTTCGGACCCAGTCTAGACCATTGGGTGTTTGCTGAGGAGTATGTCACTAAGGGGTAGAGATTTCCAAGTCTTAGCCTACTTTGGGACTGCCAAAGTGATATTTTTCCTGACCAAAACCTTCCACGGTTCATTACCTTCGAGAGACTTCAAGATCAATTTGGCTGCAAGTGTAATCCCCTGCATCCTGAGGTCTTTCAGGCCAATTCCCCCATGTAGTTTGCTAAGGCAACACCAGTCCCACTTAACTGAATGCCTCTTCTTTTTCCCCTTACCATCTGACCATAGGAAGCTTTTGTTTCTTTTCTGAATTTCATTAACTTGATAGCTACTAAAAAACCAAACCAATGCAAAGTACACACTGTATCAGGCAAGTATTTTCTGATGGAATTGGATTCTTCCAGCCAGAGAGAGGTATTTCCTGTTCCAGCCACTTAGATTTTTTTCAATATTGGATTTGACCCAATTCCACATCTCTTTCAGATCTCAGCTCACTGCAAAGGGAATTCCCGGATATCTTACTAATTTTTTGGGTCCACCTCATTGAAACCCAAACCTTTCCAACCAATCAGGTGGTTGTTCTTTCCACCCAAGAAAGGTAGATTTGGCTCTTGATAACTTGGCACCGGATGCAAGACAAAAGGGATCAAATTTCTTCATCAAAGATTCTAGGTTACTTTTCTCAAGGTCCATAAATATAGAGGTGTCATTCACAAACTGACATTGATTAACTCATTATGATCAAGCAGGAAAATCCCTTTTATCTTGGGGGGGACTGTGTTGTCCCTTAAGAGGTAAAAGAGTGCATCTGAGGCTATAACAAATAATTTTGGAGCTAGGGGGCAACCTTGGCGAATTGATCTCCCTAGTGAGATCTTCTCATATAACACCCCATTCACATCTACCTATGGCGTGGCATCTTTCAGGAGGGTATCAACCATGTTACAGAATTTGGGAGGAAATCCAAAAGCATGCAGTACCGTCCGTAGGAAAACCCATTCCACCCTATCGTATGTTTTTTCAAAATCCAAGAGGAGCATTGCTAAATTCTGATAGGACATTTTGGCCCACTCCAAAGCTTCCCAGCTTGTGATAAGGTTTTCTAGAATATGTCTACCCTTTACAAAACCTGTTTGAGTGTTGTTTATAAATTTTGGAAGAATATTGACCAACCTTGAAGCAATTACTTTGGCCAAAATTTTATAGGAGACATTCAACAAAGTTATCGGTCTCCAATTTTTTACAAGGCTTTTATCACCCCCTTTTGGGAGCAATCTGATGATACCTTTGTTTATGTCCTCACAAAGAGAACCTTTTTCCATTGCCTCCCTATATACCTCTAGCAGATCCTCACACACCTAATCAGAGGATTCTTTATAGAATTCTACCGGGAGACCATCCCATCCTAGAGATTTATCATTGTTCATAGCAAAAATGGCCTTAATTATTTCATCTTTAGTGATATCATTGTCAATTTTAGAATAGTCTTCATCCTCAATCATCTTCAGGATGAGCCCTTTAATTAAGGACCTAGCCCTCATACCCTGCTCACCCCTATTTTCTGATTTGAATAGGTCTTTGAAGGAGTGAAACTAGTCCATAACCTCTTCTTGGGTGGTGCAAAGCTACTCCCCATCCCAAATTTTTCCCACATACTCTTTCACTTTATTTTCTCTTAGATATTTGAAGAACTTTGACCCCTTATCCCCACAACTTAGCCAATTTAGTTTTTCTCTCACTTTTTTCCCCTGCACCTTGTGGGTCTGGATCTTCCTCAAGCTATCTTTGGCCATAACTAGCCTCTCCCAAAGCATCTCATATCTAGGATTGGATTACAGATTGGTCTCTACCTCAAGTAGGCAATCGTGAAGCTTCATCTCATTTTTCTTGTCGTCTAAGGCTCGCTTTTTCCCAATAATTTGAAATAGGGACCTCAACCCCTTTACATTAGTATTCCATCTTTCAATAGTGGAGGCCCCCTTTAGCATCCACTTGTTTATTTCCCTCAGGGAGGCTATAGCCTCTTTGTAGTCAGAATCTTTCAAAAGTTGTGTATTGAGCATAAAACAACCTTTCCTTTTTACTCCTGAAGAGGGCTTAAAACAACAAGTGAGATTTGTAATGATGGGATGGTGGTTGGATAGAGTGTAGGGGTACACTTGGACCCTAACACCATTGGAATTTGGGCAAAAACTAAAGACATATTTGTTTGCATAGAATCTTTCCAATCTATAGTATATCTTGCCATCCCCTTTCTGTGCATTGCACCATGAGCACCAAACCCCCTTAAACTGCTTTTTAACACCTTACATAGGGTCTAAAATCCTTAATTTATTTTTACATCTCAACCAGAAATACCTTTTGTTACCCTTACATGCCATAACAACTCCTCCCCACTTGTCCTCTCTTTGCTCAACCATATTAAAGTCCCCTCCCACAATCCAGGGGATGTTTTCCAACCCCAAAATCCATTGCCATAGTTTTCATCTCTCTCTATGATCATTAGGTGTGTACACAAAGAAAACACCAAAAGAAACACCTTCTCTTTCAAGCTTAATCCAAAACACCTTGTTACAAGGTGACGATCCAGAATCAAAAATGTGTTGGGCCCATTGATTAGACACCAAGATGGTCACCGCACCCCTGCCTCTTTCATGGGATGTGGAGAAGTCTTTGGAACAGTTCCAAACAAACTTGAGGTTCATCTCAAAATGAATCTAGTTGCTTTGGTTTCTTGGAGCAACACAAAGTCTTTCTTTTTCTTGAGGTTCACAAACCTTCAAACAATATACTTCCTATCAGGTGACTCTAGTCCCCTGACATAACAAGAAATTCAATTAAGATTCATTCTCAGTTGTCATGATTATATCTCTTTGGTCTCCTTTGAAGTGGTTGAAACATTTGGGAAGTTTATCCTCAGTCTCAAGATTTTTTGGCACTGGGGACTGGAGTATTGTGTTGAACTTCTTCCTCTTGGTTTTAGTCAGCCCTATCTTTTTGGCTCCTCCAATAGGGAAGCTATTTTTCTTCGGCCTTCTTGGTCCTTGCCTGGGTTTCACTACTCGAGGCTCTTGTCCCTCAGTGCTAACCTTCTCAAGCTTAGATTCTTTTGTGCATGGTAACTCTTTTTTAATCAAGTTCATTTTCATAACATCACTAGCAATTTTCTTATGGTTCTCAAGGTCAGTTTTGTTCTCTTCATTATTTTTTTCTTTAAGACCTTTTTTGTCAGTATCAATGTCATTACAGGTTAGATCCGAGCGAGTAAGTTGTTTACAAGCGATGAAGGGTTCCTCCACAAGTGTGCCCTAGCTTTTTTTAAGGGGAAGCGATTCATCGGTCATGCTAGCTTGGGCCTTATCTTTTCTATTGTTGTTTAGCTTACAACAATCTTTTGCAGCCTCGTGACTTTGAGTCACACATTTTCAAATGGAATTTCAAGATCTTTCTCCTTTACATTCCTTTCGAATTCACACTATGTGGGCTCTTCACCGCTTGTAAGTAATTTATTGGTCTGGGTCTCATCCTTAGAGACAATGACAGTTTTTACCTTAGGTTGGTCAGCTTCTTTGTTTATTTTAAGGAAGGATTTTTTGTGCAAGATCGCAGGATCGTACCTCTTGGAAAAGTTTCCTTCTATTCTTTTTCTGATATCCCTCATGGCCAGTTGTTGAGCATTGAGCTTCTCAACAATATTTGGTCTCTTGGCAAGGCAACAGGCGAGAGAGGAAAATTCCAAATTCCTAGCACCAACTGAGGTGAAGGCACCATCGCCCTAGTCTTGTGAAAGGGCAATAAAGGAGTTGTGGAGGGGTGTAAGCACCTCCTGGTTGCACCGAGGAGGGATTGAATGGTTTACCACACAATTTTTGGTCAGACCAGTTTCCATAGGGTTTTTTCCATCCTCAAAAGACAGGGACTAAGATGAAGGAGACCCGAGTGATAAAGAATTTTCCCTGCCCAAATCCACCACAACCTCAAACACCTGTTTTGGGGATTCACCCAGCACGAGCTGGGTCTCAATAGAACTAGGAGAAGAGTTAGGCACAGATGGAGGGGAACTACACTTGTTGTCATTAATATTTTTTTCTTAATGATTGGACAATTCTTCTTGATATGGCCCTCTTTATGATAGAGGTAGCAAGCTGTCAACCCCCCCCCCAGAACTTCAATAGGGAAAACAAATAGGGTTTGATCCTCTTTCATAATAATATTCTCAGGGATATCAATTCCTAGGTTAAGGGAGACAAGTGCCCTAGTGTCTAGATGAGGTAGGGTTGCTTTCGCCTCATCAATATGCACAATAGTGCCAATGGGTGCCAAAATTTTAGGTATAACATTCTAGAATTCCGGCTGGAGATTTTTTAAGACAACCCACCTAGTGCTTGAGAGGGAAAGAACCTCCTCTACAATGGTGGTCAGAGCCTAAGGGGGCACTTTAAAAGCACACCCACCAAGATTCCAGTAGGGTTTCTCCAACACCTTCTTTTGTATTGCATTATTCACAGAGAAAATAACAAAATGACCATGTTGGATCATTCTGTGGAACCTTACCAAGACGCCAAACTTGTTTGCCTAGATTTTTACAAGCCAGTTATCAATGAATTTTCTCATCGGGATTTTATTAGGGTCGACAGCGACAAAGAATATTGCAGAGTCTTTTAGTTTACATCTTTCATTTTCAATTACAGATTTAAGCACTGGATTTAGAGAAATGATAATATCTTTGGGAGAAAGTGAGGGTAACTTACCTCCTTGTTCTCCAAAATCACTTGCCTCTTGAATTTCGAATTTAGCCTCCACAGGAACTGCCACTCCGCTTCCGACTAGGGCTTCTTTGAAGGATTTTGGAACAATGTCTTGGGCATTTGGCGAAGATTCAACATTTACCCTAGATGGATTGGGGCCTGGGTCATTTTTGCCTCCCTCCTTGAATGGAGGGAGGAACCGAAATTAGAGATCACCAAAATCTAGGCTGTGACGGGAACTTGGGCCAGAGAAAAAATAATAATTAAGGCGAGAGACAGAAAAAAAATGAGAGTAAAGGGGTCTAAACCACAAAGCAAACCTATGTGGGGGAACGCATCGTCTCCCCCACAAACACCTACCACGTTTATCATTGTATGCTTATGCACCAAGATGTCCACATTTTCTACGTTGCTCTCGTTCACATCGTGTTTCTCAAAAAAAAAAATTGAGTTCGTTTCCTTAGAGAGAGGTTGCTTGGAAACATAGATCTAAAACCTACCTAATTCTTATTTGTTAACACGTGCTTCATTTATTGTCTAATTATATTAATCTTTTTAGTTATTTATTGTCTATCTAATCATCTAATGTCTAATATAATTGACATAATAAAAATATCAAATTTATTTTTATTGTTGAATGATAAATAATTTTATAACAAAATCTACAACTACAAATTAACATATATTTGTTAACCCCAATACTAGACCTATACAAACATAGCAAACAAACACATAATTAGATCCATATGCAAGCTAGAACTAAGATTCCCCATGAAATTCATCTACAATGCTCAAAATAGAAAGAAAATGAAGAACAAGACAAGAAAAGTAATCAAATCCTATTTAAGCATGCAAATCCTCAATCCCATGGGGGAATTGGTGTCAATTATGTGTAGAAATTAGCCCTTTCCCAACTCCTATGATGCAATGTTGATGAGTGATGCACTTTGATGAAGATTCAATTGAGCTCCATGATGAAAAATTTGCATAACCTAGCTAAGATCTTGATAAAATGGATGAAAATAGATATGCTTGAAGATGAAATTGAGTATAGTGTGTTTACTCAAATTGTGGATGATATTTAAATGAGGAGAGAAGACTCTTATTTATAGATGAGATTGAGAGAAGAAGAGGCAAAATGGATGAATATGGGACTAATCTTCAACCAATGGCCAAATGCAACTTTGTCAAAATGTGAATGAAAGAAGGTTGTGCACATTTTTATGAATGAGCCAATAAATGATATTAGGTGGAATTTCAAATTCATGAAATGACTTGTTGAAGAGGGAAAGAAAGTGACTTAAATGACACTTGGCTCAATGCACAAGGAAATGTGAGAGGGGATAAATGCTTTCTTGGAAGGACAAATCCACTTGGAAGGATTTTCAAGCTTGGAGGAATATTCCTTTAAGTATGCCATGTTGAAAGAAAATAGAGATTTAATAAATCAATTAAATGTATTTTCATGTGCAAGTGTAAAAATCTAGAGAAATCAAGTGATTGGAATTAAATTCAACAAAATTTGATCAATTTAATAGGATATTAGATGATGTGACAAATTTGAGTCACATTTTAGGATTTATTTAAATCAAAGTTGAGAAGAAGATGATTTAGACTTTAATTTATTAAATAAAGATTTTGATTTATTTAACTAAAAGGGGATGATGTTAGATTAAATTAAATAAGGTTTAATTTATTCAATTTAATAGGATGACTTTAGAGATTTAATTAAATAAAATGAATTATTTAATTAAATAGAGACATAGGGTTAATTAAATCAAATTGATTAATTTAATCAACAGGGAAGAGTGAATTAATCAGGTAAATAATTATTTATTCAATTAAGGGATGAAAAGTGATGACAAGTTGAGAAGGTGATTCAGGACGAAACGATGTTAGTAATCAAGATCGAGTGTGTCGGTATATTTTCCATGTCTACATTTTTCCCCTCTTTGAAGCAATGCACTTGTTGCATTGGTTCAAAGAATAAAGTGTTGTGATCAAAATTCAAAAATTTCTTATTTTTTAGATGCCCCACTAGTGCCCCAACAAGGAGGATTATGCTGGTATATTTGCCCCTCGAGGTATCGGACAAAAAATTGTATTTTTTGGCTGATCTCATGAAAAAAGGGAACAAGGTGCCCAATAGGTCCAAAAAGGGTCTGAGATGCCAAAAAACATGTTAAAATGCCAAAAATGATGCAAAAAGGTCGTCAGTCGGGCAAAAATGGGATTAGGGGTCCAAAACCCTACCTAGATGGCTGAATTAGGTCAAAAAACCCTAATTTTTAGGCTTAAACAAACCTTGAAGGGTCATTTTCAAATCATTTTCACACTTAGCCTTTAGAGATTTTTGCATTTTAAGCTCTGAGCTTTGATCGAGATGGCACAAAGATTGCTTCCTTGGCACGTGTCAGAGCGAGTATGAGTGCACCAACAACCAACTGACACAGGGCTCGTGGTATGTACCCCTTCATTGACTTGTGATTTCAATTTTCATTAAATAGGGTCAAACTCAACTTTAGGTCAAGTGACGCTATATAGGGCCGTTGAAAATGAAAAATCGGTGTCGCGCGACCTCTAAGTGTATCACATATGCGAAGTGGACCATCATGGGCCACTTAGGAAATTAGGGTTTCAATCATTAGTCAGCTACATATGCAAATAGCATCGCGACGAGCCTCTTTGGAATCTAGAACCTGGGAGCGCGATCAAACTACACCGCCATGACACAGTTTGGAATTTGCAAAATGCGCTGCAATTGCAAATAATGCCACAATTGTTGTTTGAACTGTGAAAACTTAGTTTGAGAGCCTGATATTTTTTAAAACTTGACGCAATTACCTTAGTTGCACAGGAGGACCTCGGGATACTACACTCTCAGGAGCATAGATGCTCAGTGCTTAGCGGATTACGCAAGTTACATGAGTTTCTCCAGGAGCAGCTCAGTGCCATTGGTCTCTGGTATGTCACATACGTTTGTCCTATTTAGACCCATTTGGGGATGATGATAGCTTTGGCGAAGTGATGGCATAGTGAGACTTCCTCCTTCTACCTTCCTACTGGCGAGGCTACTGTTACACTAGAGGATGTATGACATGAGAGTTATTTATGATGTGGATGCCAGGAGGGATTCCTACTATGAGATTATGGGGCTTGAGGCGGTAGTCTTTTCAGAGGGCCAGATTGACTTAGAGAGGTACAGGGGTATAGTGCCCACATTGAGACTTATATTTGCAGTGATTATGTATCAGGTCTTGTGGCACCGGATCGATGGGGCTGATATTTCAATCTAGGTTGGGGATTGGCATGTGAGTGGATTCTCTTTCATAGAGAGTTTTTTGCATGGGGTTCAGTGATGTTGGCCTCACTTTACAAATATTTACATGAGTTTTCCTACTTGGATAGCAGGGTCATTGGGGTAGGGTTACATTAATGCACGTTTGGGCTTGGGAGCACATTATAGTGCTTCACCCTCAGGTTACACCAATTGCCCTAGAGCTGGTTGATCATATTGTCTGGAGATATGGAGGGGCTCAGATCATTTTTATACATACAAGGGCAAGTAGCATCACCCACTAGTGGTGAGTCATTGATGAGATGACAAATTTTACTTGGAGGCCCTAGCTTGGTATAGACCCATGGATGGATGGCATACAATAGTTTTTCTTTGCTCATCAGGATGGGTTGATGCAAGGTAGAGAGCACACCATGATTGAGAGATATCTGTTAGATAGAGTGGCTAGGTAGTTCAGGGATGTACATGACATGCTCGATGACCAATATGTGGCTATCTTTTCCCATACTACGAGAGAGACTACATGGGGTAGACCTATCCATACAGAGGAGGAAATTACATATTTTTTATAGTTGATTGCCAGGTCGTGGCCATATGATCAGGGATAGGGTGATGCAAGGCTAACACAGGCTTACAAAGATTGGTTTCGGCCACCCCTAAGAATTATAGATCCAGATGTTGCACTCCCATATGAAGGCCCAAAGGTAGATCAACCAATTGAGGATGGGGAGAGGGAGGCATGGGTGATGGGAATAGGGATGGAGACAAAGGCGGGCCATCTCCACATCAGACACCACCTCAGGTACAACCACATCAAACACCACCCTAGGTGCAGACACCAATTAGAGATCAGGCATAGCAAAACACACCCAGAGACAGGGAGAGAGAGGTCCCTCAATAGCAGCCTCCACAACTAGACCATCGAGATGCCCTGATCTAACAATTACATGCTCAGGTACAGGTTTTGACAGCTGAGAGGGATCAGGCCCAATAGTAGGTCACAATACTCACAACAAAGAGGGATCAAACCAGGTCTAAGAGAGACTGGGAGATAGGTTGAAGGCGACAGCTCAATAGCATAGCCTCATCATCCCAAGGATAGATAGTATCCATTTGGGCATACCAGGAGGTTGTGAGAGAGGTCGAGTATTACAGGCTTCAATATAGATAGGCAGTGCCACCAGCAGGTTGGGTACCAGAGTACTCGCAACAGACAGGGATGAGGCCACCTAAGGACCATGGTGATAGGAAGGTTGGGGAGGGTAGCAGCCAGGAGGGCTAGCTCCTCCTTTTTATCATAGACATTATTCATTTTTGATTCATGGGCTCTAATTTTTATTGCTTTGATTGTATCATATATACCTTGATGTATACACACTTGATCTGATTTGTGTACCATGATAGATATATTTTTTGATGATATATATGAGATGGTTCGATTTATGAGGTGTCCTACTTTATTTATGCATGATGTGTGGATGCATTTTAATTTCCTATGTGTTATGATATGCTATGAGATGCATCTTTTTGATGTTGTGCAATATGTATGTTTCTACATGATGCGATGATGTGATGCAACGACTATGGATGTATTTCTTTTTGTACTTTTCTATGCATTTTATGGTGACAATGTATGGATGCAATCATGATATGCCGATGATTCACTATGACTCATGGAATGTAGGAAATGATAATGTTTTTGTTTATTTTCCTTATGCATTTATGATGGATGTTATATGGATGATTATGTGATGGTTTTATGATATGATTATGCATTATGATTTATGAATGCAATGGAACAAATGCAATGATATGTATGCAATGATTTCTCAAAATAACAAATCTCTATTATTATTCATAACTTAAGATGATAATGCAACATGATGATAGATGATTAATTTCCTATATGATATGCATTATGTTGATGATCTATGTATGCAAGACGGATGCATTAGCGATGTTTTTGATTAACTGCCACTGTACCATGTTAGTATGGAAAGAAGATAGAAGAAAAGAGATCCAACAAGACTACCTTATTAATGATGATGATGATGATGATTTTCTTACCAAGAGTTGGGATTTTAAAAGGGTCAATTACTTTATTGTTTGATAATACACATAGGTACAATGCATCATGGTATAAATAACTAGGATGGTGTTGCACCTACTATGATGGACTTTGAATCGACAATTAGATAGGAGTATTCTTGTTCACACTTGACATATAGAACCTTATTCGGGATGTAGTTCAGATATTCTAAACATCTCAAGCCAAAACATAGAAAAACAAGCATTCCTATGTGGTCAACAAGACTCCTAAAACACTTTTCCTACAAATCCAACAAAGCACGCATAACCAAGTTATTTTACAAGAATATCCAACAAGCATAGTAGATAAAAAAGATAATGATCATTTCCCCATTCCTTTCTCTCTAAACCTTTTGATTAGGCATCATCGAGAGGTCCTTAGAATGAGCACAAAATAAGTTAACTAAAAAATAACAAGATAAAATAAACAAACAAACTAATGTTCTTTGTACCGCTAGCCAAGACTAAACTACGGTTATGCTTGATGTTGATGTCCATTGTAGGAAGGATGCATCCTAGGACATGTTGTGATCAAGTGATGATGAGATTGATTGGATGATAAGCTATTGATACTCAGAGTTGATTAACTTGTTGATTTACTGACCTAGACTTGAGACTTTGATGATTAGGTGCTCACTTTTGAACCTGATAAACTTGCTTCTGGATGACTTACCAAAGGATGAAAATGACGATTGATTTATTATAAATGATGATTATTACGGGTGAAAGAAAGATGAGATAGATGCACCATTTTGGGTTTTCTCAAATATTTGGATGTTTTTGTTGTTTTCAAATGTTTTGAGGCCGTTTTGATTTTCGGATTTTCTAATTTTTTTGGTATTTTCAAGATTTTGACCAAGGACTAACTTAAAGACCTATCCTAGGGGCCTCGGGAGTTGATCGACATATTAGCCTTGCCTACATTATACACGCAGAGACCATGTAGTTCAACTAATGACCTAACGAATTTACAAGATGAAGATATAAACAAATGATGAATTTCCAGATTATTGTGACAAACACCTAAAGGACTAACCTAGGGTGTCTCAGGGGATGATCAAAGATCAACCTTGCCTACGCTCAAGCTCAGAGATGATGTAGCTTGGTTGGACGACTCCATTGTCCTGATTTTGATTTTTTTGAGATTTTGAATGTTTTGGATTTTAAATGATTTTTTGATGCTTTTGGATTTTTTGATATGATTTGGATGTTTTTGGATTTTTTGATTTTCTAATGTTTTTGGATTTTTTGATATGATTTGGATGTTTTTGGATTTTTTGATTTTCTAATGTTTTTGGATTTTTTGATATGATTTGTATGATTTTGGTTTTTTTGCTTTAAGGAAGATCACAAGAATATACACGAATTTGATCCAATGCAGGTACATGAGCATGCCCCCAGCATGATGTGATAGACTACTTCAATAAAGGTAGCACAAACTGACCTTAGGAATGTGCCAAGTAGTACTAGGGTCGAACATGATATGAACATAAGATCAAGCTATGGTACAGACGCAAATGGATGGATGGATGGAAAATTAATGATGGATGAATGGTAAGATGTGTGTGCAGAGTCAACCATGGAGATCCTGGTGGATGGAGAGTGCTTTATTAACACTTGGCACCTTTTTGCTAGGTTTCCACCAAGGTACTTGTCCAAAGCACGACCGAAGTGGTTTTCACTAAAGGATGATTTATTTCTTTATTATTTTTAATCATTTTTCTGATTTTTTGGATTTTTGTACTTTTTGAATATTTTTGTTGTCACCAAGACGCTTGTTTACCAGGTTTTCATCAGGGTGACCATTTTTTTAGGACTTTTTCTGATTTTTTTGTATTTTTCAGTTCTATACCTTGAAAGATTTTAGGCATAATTTTTTTTGAGATGGGAGTTGTTCATGGGCTCTTGCAGAGGTTCACCTTTTGATTTTGATAACTAATATGCCCCTGACTTGTACCTCACTGTGATGATGAAAGGTCCCAACCAATTGGGTTCAAATTTTCCCTTGCTATTCAGATTTGGTAGGTTCTTTTGGTTCTCCTTTAGTACGAACTCGCCGACTTAGAAGGTCTGCCTCCTGATTTTCTTGTTGTAGCTATGTTTGAGGTGATTTTGATAGAATTGCAAGTGATTTAGGGCATCCATCTGCCACTCATCCATTAGCTCTAACTCATTTAGTCACGAGACCTAGTATTCTTCATCTATAATGAGGTTTTACGGTGATATCCTCAAGGATGGGAGCTCAATCTCAATGGGGAGGATGGCTTCTAATCTGTAGACCAGGGAGAAGGGGTGGCACCTATTGGTGTGATAGGCCCATAAGGTGGGATTTATCTGTAGATGCCAATCACGATCAACATCATTGACTATTTTCTTAAGGATTTTCTGAATGGTTTTATTAGTGGCTTCTACTTGGTCATTGCCTTGGGGGTAATATGGAGTGGAAAAGCGATGTTGGATGTTGAATTTTTGGCAAAGGCCATAGATATCCTGATTTTTGAAAGGTGTCCCATTATTTGAGATAATAGCTTGGGGGACACCATATCGGCAAATAAGGTAGTTCAGGATGAACTTGGATATCTTCTTTCTAGTTATGTAGGTCATGGGAATGGATTCACCCCACTTTGTAGATACTTTATGGTGGTGATGATGAATTTATGGCCATTGGATGAGGTGGGGGTGATTTTACCGATGAGATCAAGCCCCCACTATAAAAAGGGCCAAGGTGTGACAATAGCTGAGCTAATGCATGGATGAGGTCCTGATGTTGTTGGCATTGTAAACACTTTGATAAATTCATGTGCTTATCTTTCCATCATGGGCCAATAATATTCGATCCTCTTTAGTTTCTTAGCCAAAGTTACACCACTCGAGTGTGAACCACAAATGTCGTTGTGAACCTCAGTTAGAGCAGTCAGGGCTTCCTCAGTATTTAGTCAATGCAATAGGGTCCCTTCAATACTCCTATGGTAGAGGGTATCTCCTAAGATGACAAAGTGGGTTGACTTCTATTCTCAAGTAGGTGTAGATGTCATGGTACCAAGGATCACTGGGACCAACGATTTCACACACGAATTCAAACTTTGGTACCTCAAATGTTGGTATGAGAAGCTACTTTATGAGGAATTCTTGTTTTGGGACATTGTGTGGGATCTCCAAGAGTGATCCAATTGTAGCCATTTTGTCCCCTACTCTATTGTTTTCTTTGGGTAACTTCTCAAATGTAATATCTATGAATGAATCCTTAAGGCTCTCCAAAAAATTCTTGTATGGAGTCAGTTTGTCAACCTTTGTCTGATATTTATTGTTTACTTAATTGATTATGAGCTAAGAGTCTCCATATAACTTGAGAGCCATAATCTCCAACTGCACCGCAATCCTTAGCCCTGTGACAAGAGCTTCATATTCTGCTATGTTATTCGTGCATGGGAATTATAGCTTGTAGAATTTGGGTATGTAGTCTCCTTGGGGAGTGATGAAGAAAATTCATGCTCTTGATCCATGTTGTGTGTAGGATCTGTCAAAATACATCTTCCAGTGGTCTGCTACACTTAGGTTGAAAATTGATTCATCGAGAAACTCTGAGATAAGTGGGTTTTCTTCATATATATGTTACTTTGCCAATTGATCTGTGATTGCTTGTACTTTGATGGCCTTGCGCTCTACATATTCAATGTCATGCTTTGTTAAGATCATAAGCCACTTAGTTGTATGTCCTGTGAGAGTGGCTTTGGAAAGTAGGTGCTTGAGCGGATCCATTTTTGCGATTAGCTTGATCTGATGAGCCAACATGTAGTGTCTGAACTTTTGAAATACAAACACGACTCCTAAACAAGAGTTCTCAATAGGTGTGTATTTTTTCTCATGTCATACCATGGTCCTTCTGATATAATATATAGCTCTCTCCCTTCCATTTTCATCATGCTAGCTAAGAGAGCACTGAGGGCTATCGTTGTTGTTGATATGTATAGGATTAATGGTTTGCCTGGAATTGGCAACATTAGTACTAGTGGTGTGAGTAGGTACTCCTTGATTTTGTTGAATGCTTGGTCACATTTTTTATCCCACCTGTATGCTACCCCCTTGTGGAGTAGATGAGAATATGGGATCTATTTGTCTCCCAACTCTGCTATGAATATGTGGATAGACTGGAGCCTACCTTGTAAACCCCTTAGTTGCTTTAGTGTCTTGGGTGCTTCCATTTTGAGGATCGCCTTGACTTTGGTAGGATCTACCTCGATTCTTATCATTGACATGATATACCCTAGGCGATTTCTTGATTGCACTCCGAAGACACACTTCTTTGGGTTGAGTCTAACCTTGTATTTTTCCAGTCAGTCAAAAATCGAACTAAGAGCTGTTATGTGGTCCTATCTTTTCCTTGATTTAGCCAATATGTCATCCAAATAATCTTCCATAGTCTTATGAATCATGTCATGAAAGATCAGTGTCGTGGCTCTCTGATAGATTTCTCTTGCATTCTTTAGCCCAAATGGCATCATATTTTAGCAGTAGGTTCCCCATGGACATGTGAATGTTGTCTTGTGTTGGTCCTCCTTTTCTATCACAATCTAGTTATATCCCGAGAACCTATCCATCAGTGACAACATCTCATGTCTAGCCATCATATCCACTATCATGTCAATATTGGGTAGTGGAAATTCATTCTTAGGACATGCTTTGTTTAAGTCTCTGAAATCGGTGCAAATATGAATGCCCCCAATGGGCTTTCAAATAGGCACTAGGTTGGACACCCACTCTAGATAATCAATCAGGCGTATGAACCATGTGTCCAAGAGCTTCTACAATTCCACTTTGAGTAACAAGGCTATTTGGCGATGCATCTTTCTCAATTTTTGTCTCACAAGTTTTGCTCTAGGATATACAACCAAGTGCTGAACCTATGGATCAAGTCCAGGCATGGCAGCATAATTCTATGCAAATTTTACTTTTCTTTCTTTCAAGAATGCAGCTAAGATCTCCTATTCTTCTGTGAGAAGTGATTCGACATAGAAAGTTATGTGTGGTAGCTTCTTTGTTCCCAGGTTTACGGGATTGCATTGTTCTGCTAGGATTATTGATTTTTCTTGATGAAGTGTAGTGAGGGGAAGATTGAATACTTCATCCTCTAATGCCTCAAAGAGGTTTTCACCATTGGATGCATCCTTTATTTTTACTTTTTTAGGGTCAGAGAGCGCCACAATGTTGTTTTCACTCAAGGACCTTGAGATTATTCTCAATTTCTCACTTTTGCGACTAAAGGATTCAGTCATCTCCCCGTAATAGGCTTGAGTGTCCAGTGTGATGTCAAATCCAACCTTATGATCTCCATATGCTATTTTCTCTCACAATCCCATGAATTTTGAGAGTGCCTCATCATTTTCGAACGTGTCTAGAATCGGTGGTCCTCGTTGGTCATAATCTATGAGTTGGGGGTCTACTAAGTTTATCTCGTGGGTTTTTTGGTCCGACTCAAAAGATAGGGTGCTAATCATGAGTAGGGAGGAATCTTCAAAAAGCATGGGTACATCAGTTATGGGATCCTCATCATTACTACTACTACACACATCGGTGATGTCAAAGGTGAATTTATTTATGACTCGACCTATGGACACGGGTAACTGGAGGGCGGTTGTCGATAGCTGAGGGGGATTCTTGACTACTCTAACTCGCAGACTTTAGCCACGTATAGTTACACTTGGAGGGGTGCATCCAAGGCTAAGATTTTTCATTCGTTTCTCAACAATGATGGGCTCTATTCGGCTGTCGTTGTTATTTCCCATGCTTCCACTCCTGTTATAGCCCATGCCCAACATCAATTGAAGTCCTCTATTGGAATCATCCATAGGGAGAGTTGGTGTGGGTCTCCCATCTTGATAGAGGAGACTAGATACGTCTCTCTAGTCCACCACTTCTCAACCTAGATCACCCCAACTCCTTAATTGAGAGGGGTCCTCTCAGAAGGTTTGAAATGTTGAATTGGTGGGTTGCGGCTATCCATGGGATCTAGGGGATTGAGGTAACTCCCCTACCACAAAATCTCCTTTCTTCATTTAGTATTCTCCACACCCATTGTCTTGGATTATAAGCTTGTTGTCAAATATGTTTGGAATGGAGGGTGTCTTTGTCCCAGAAGTGGAGGCTATATTGGATGGGTTTATATATGGAGTTGAGAGGCCTTCATTGTTCTTGGGACTTTGAGAACTTTATAGTACTTGACTTCTAGGTTCTTGCAGTAGGCGAAAGGCTCAGGATCACCATGGATTGTGACCTCTTCATTTTGGTATGAAAACTTGACACATTGGTGGAAAGTAGATGCAATTGCTTGCAATTGCATCCCATGGATCCATGGTAATCCCAAGAGGATTTTGTAAGGTAGGTCAAGGTCAAGCACCTGACAAGTAGTTTCCATAACAGGTGGCCCTACTTGAATAGGGAGTTGAATAGTGCCCTAAGACACTCTTTCTTGATCGTCGTAAGCTCGAATTGTGATACATTTACTCTTTTCAATAGAATCTTTAGAGATTCCCAAATTCTTTATAAGCTTTAGTGAACAAATGTTGAGGCCTACACCTCCATCCACCAAGACCCTTTGACCTTATTTTTGTGAACCAAGACTTTGAGGTGTAATGCACAGTTGTGAGATGGTTGGGCGGGGAAGTCCTAATCAGAGAATATGAGGAGATTTGGAGTGATGATGTTACCAACCATAGCTTGGAATTACTCTGTATCAAGGTTAGTGGAGACAATGGATGAAGCCAGGACTTCCTCAAGGATTTTCCTATAGGCGGACGAAATCTTTAGTAACTCCATGATGGAGATCTGATTGAAGATCAAGCACTTGCTGAGAGAGCAGTTTGATTTGTGTTGTCACATCACCTTGCGGATCAGGAGGTGGGGTGAACACATTTTGAGGTGTTTGATTAACGAGTGGAATGTTGGTGGGAGTTTGTTGCAAGCTTTGTTGAGCGAGTAATGCCTACATTTGTTGCTAAGCCAACAACGCTTGTTGTTGGTCATGCTCTGGTTGTGCCGACAATGCTTATTATTGGGCTTGTTGTTGAGCTACTTCCTATTGTACTTGATAATCTTGCAAGGCTTGTTGATATGCTTCTTGTTGGGTTGCTTGCAATTGTGTCTGGTATTGTGTTTGTGCTTGTGCTTGTTGAGCTTGATATTGGGCTTGGCTTGAGCATGCGCTTGGTGTACTGCTTGTGCAATTTGAGTAACTTGTGTAGCTTGTGTGGCTTGAGCAGCTTGTGCGGCTTGAGAGGCTTGTGCGGCTTGAGAGGCTTATGCGGCTTGAGTGACATGTGTGGCTTGTGCAGCTTGATCGGCTTGAACTCCTTGAGCTACTTGAGTTGCTTGTGCAGCTTCAACGGCTTGTTTTTGCTATAGTAAAGCTTGGGCTTGGGCAGCCTATTGTGCATGTTGTGCTTGTTGTGTTGTTAATTGTGCTTGTGCTTGTTGTACAACTTGTTGGTTTTGGAGTGACCTTTTTGATGGGTGGCTTGTTGAGCAGCTTGCAACGTGATGTTGAATGAATTTGTGATGTGTTTTAGTAGTGGTGGCGGTGGATTGGGAATGGTGTTGACCATTGTGATGAGCGGAATGGTCATGTTTATGATCATTGTTTGAGTTGTGGATGGTGTTATTAAGATGCTTGCTCTTTTGGAAACCATGTTTTGAGACACTTGGGGAATGGTGGATGTATTGATTGTTGGTGCTTCTTGGATGGATGCCATCTGTTGTTGCGATATCAATGGAAAAATGAGAGGATTTGATATGATGCTTTGGTTTCTTTGATTTGGTAGATTGATGGTGGGTAAGGGGGGAAGACCCAACCCAAGGGGTGATGTAGATGTATGTGGTAGAGGTGGAAATGGTGGAAATATGGGTGGTGTATTTCCTTGAAATGATGATGAGGGATCGAAGATTCCTCCTGATCTAAACAAATCACCTTCTCCTTGTGAACTAGGAAGAGAGGTTTGTGTGTCTAGAGGATAAATTGGTGATGCATAAAAAGAGGTTGGATTGGTGAAATCATGGAATGTGAGTGGAACATATGGGTGTAATTGATTCACCGGGACAAATTGATTAGGTGCAGTTTTTCCATTCAAATCTTGGTTGCTCACAAGGGGATGCATTTGGAGTGCATTAAGCAATGTGCTTCCCTTGTTAACAACTGGTGGGGTTGAAGCAATAGATGATATGATTTGCGGGATTTATTGAGTGATGCTTTGGAATGGAAGCATGGATGAGGTTTAGGGAATGATCCCAAGATATATTTCCACAATAGTTCTTATGTCATAGTTGGAAGGGAGTTTAGCCCCTTCTTTTGCTAACTCAAGCATGTATTGGGAGGGATATAACTTCATCATAGCATTGACAATTTGATGATTTTTTAGATTTTGCATCATCACTAGGATTTGCTCTTGTGTCATCCCTAAGACACTATTAGTGATTTCCTCTACTTGACCCTCCTCTTGAGGATTTTGTGATGGTAGAGAGAAATTGCTTAGGGGATTGTTTGATCCAATAGGATTCACTTCGAGAGTAGTTTGACTTAGATCACTTGAAGTTGATGTTTCCTTGGTGATTTCCATATTCTTCTTGTGTTGTGATTTTGTTTGCACCATAAAATAATGATCAATTGATCTAACTTTAGGCACAAATAAGAGAAGAACTAGGATAATTTAAGGATCGAAGTGATGATGAGGATGAGATAAACAGAAGATGGATGATGCGGATAATGAAACTCTTGAGAAAATTTGACATTGATTTGATTGGATTTTGATTGATTTATTTGGATAATAAACTTGTAAAATCTAGGAGGTTGGATGTTGTCTTAGAGTGAACTCATTCACAAGAGGATAATTTGACTAAAGGTGTAAAGAAGGATTCATCAAGACACCCCTAGTCAAACAAGATGATTTTGGATAATGAACTCCTAGACCTCAAGATGTTGGATTTTATCAAAAGGTAAACTTGTTCACAAGAATTTTATCAAATACGTGGAGAAGGATTCATCCACACATATCTAACCAAACAAGATGATTTTGATTTTGCCTAGAATTTTAGCATAAGTGATGTTTTCAAGGTTTTCCAAGAGTTTGTTGATGAAATGATGTTTGATTTTGATGGTTGAGGGATGGGTGAGAATTATTAATTTTGATCCTAGTTTTGACCTAGATAAAACTCTTTCCTACAAGACCTCAATTTTGAAGAATGCACTTGACACTCCCTATGTGAGAAAATAAAACCTTTGAAAGAGAGTTGGATTTTGTTGATAATAAAACTCATACAAGTTAGGGGTGTAATTTGAATCTTTCTTGTAGAAGTTGTAAGGCAACATTTCTCTTACCTTGTGAAGCATAGAAAGACATTCTTCACAGGCTTTTGGAATAAGACTTTTGAACCTTGGTTTCCAAATTTTGATTTTGTGGGAAATCATTTGAAAGAACACATGTGTGGGGTTCAATTGTCTCTTAACTTTGCTTAATGAGTTCTTTTTACCACAAAAAATTCTTGATTAGAGTATTTAAACTAGATGTCAAATGTCCTAATTTATTTTCATCCCACAAAGTCCATTGTGTGAAAATCAAAGAAATCAAGGCAAAATTTCCCTAATGTTAACTTTTGTATGAGAAAATTATGATGTAAACCCAAATGCTTAGAAACCTCTAAGGATAAAATCCCTAGGGATTTCAATAACACTTGGGATTTTTCAAAGGTATTTGCCCCTCCTAAAGGGTTTGAAATTTGGAGGATTTGGGAATTTTTTTTTTCAAATGTTTTGAGATCCAAGCAAAGTATTCAACTGACTCAAAGATTGCACAAACCTAGGTTGGAAAAAGAAAATATTTGTTGAGTTCCCACTTGGATGAATCCAGGTATGCTTACTCTTAGCAGATGATTAGATGCTTGACCACACAGGATCCCCCTTACAATGCACTCGCTTCTTGGGTCAACCAAGCATCAGTAGCCATGAATATCCCATGGCATACTACTCATCTCTACTAAAATTCATAAGAAAACATGGGACAGCTCCAAAGGTTCGACCTCCTGATGCCAAGAAATATTGGGATTTTTGGCTTCTAAACAAAATTTTGTAGTAAGGGCATCCAGTTTAGGGGATGTAATGATAAAATCCTTGTGAGAGATCTCCCGACCCTTAAAATAAGGGCTTTACACACCATAAAGGTATTGGGGGAGATTTATCATGCACCGCTTCCCATTGTTTACGATTTTCATTGTAACCACAAATTTCTATAGTGGTTTGGAAGAGCTTTTCTTTAGCCCATTACCGATTGAGTCATTCCCTTGGGGTGGGTACTTTTTCCCACTAAGGCAATCCCTCTAAAGTAAACAAAAGCGAGAAAACTTATCAGTAGTTCGATCAATCTTTGTTGAGAAATAAAGATAGAGCACACATGATATGTTCCACTCACACTCACAAGATTGGTTCAATTTTAAAACCCAATTTGAAATGTAGAGGCAGTCACTTACACAACCTAAGATCACCAAAAGGACTTTTGATTCTCAAGATCACTATAAAGCGCAAGAGAATTGCATACTTCTTTTTGGTGATATTATTTTGGGTAAGTGATTACAAGACAAAGATGCACATGTTAATTTTAAATCCTCAAAGCAATGATTTGATTCTTTTTAGAGCACCAAAAGGAAAGGTGAAAGTTGTTTTGTTAAATTTTTAACTTCAAACCAAATCTAGTAAGTTCTAAAGTTCTTTTTAACCCTTTGTTGCAAAATTGAAAGCTTTTGTGGTGTTCTTTTTAGAGCCCAAAAAAATTTAGTGTCCTAAAAGCATGAAGGTAATCAAATCCTTAGAAAGGGACTATAAGTTCTCCCAAAGTATTTAAAAACACTTAATACAATAATATAATGATTCCATAGTGAAAAAATTCTCTTTGTTCCCTCCTTGCCTCAACCTGCAAACTAATTAAAACCAAGAAATACAGAGATAGAAAACAAGTTAGGAGTCCAAAATGTCAGAAACAGAAAACACATGCCAAAATAAACTCAATTTGAAATTTTTACTCCACCCTAGTGGTGCAGTTTGCGGGTGTGGCAAAGTTTAGAAATGCTAGCGGTGCAATATAGCATCACTAATTACTAAGAGTGGCACTCTGTAGTAAAACAAAGACTTCGATTGTGGCTCTGTTTGACCTTCGACGGAGTTTGCAATTTAGAAAGTCCGCGAACGAGTTTGAAATTTGAAAATTTTAGGTGGGAAGACACCAATGGTGGAGTTTGGAAATTGAAGTGGTGCAATATAGTGTCACTTGACAGTCAGTGGCAGAGTTTCCTAGAACCTAAAAAGAACACAAAAAGCACGAAATTTTCTTTAAAAAGTCATTAAATCTATCAATCCCTCCCTCCTTCTAGCGCCAAAATGTGAACCCCAATCCTAGACCTGCACAAACATAGCAAAGAAACACATAATTAGATCCATATGCAAGTTAGAACTAAGATTCCCTATGAAATTCATCTACAATGCTCAAAATAAAAAGAAAATAAAGAAAAGGACAAGAAAAGTAATCAAATCCTATTTAAGCATGCAAATCCTCAATCCCATGGGGGAATTGGTGCCAATTATGTGTCGAAATTGGCCCTTTCCCAACTCCTATGATGGAATTTTGATGAGTGATGCACTTTGATGAAGATTCAATTGAGCTCCATGACAAAAAATCTACATAACCTAGCTAAGATCTTGATAAAATGAATGAAAATAGATATGCTTGAAGATGAAATTGAGTATAGTGAGTTTACTCAAATTGTGGATGATAAAATGAGGAGAGAAGCCTCTTATTTATAGATGAGATTGAGAGAATAAGAGGCAAAATGGATGAATGTGGGACTAATCTTCAACCAATAGCCAAATGCCACTTGTCAAGATGTGAATGGAAGAAGGTTGTGCACATTTTGATGAATGAGCCAATAAATGATATTAGGTGGAATTTCAAATTCATGAAATGAATTGTTGAAGAGGGAAAGAAAGTGACTTAAATTCCACTTGGCTCAATGCATAAAGACATGTAAGAGGGGATAAATGCTTTGTTGGAAGGACAAATCCACTTAAAGGGATTTTCAAACTTGGAGGAATATTCCTTTAAATATGTCATGTTGAAAGAAAATAGAGATTTAATACATCAATTAATTGTATTTTCATGTGCGAGTAGCAAAATCTAGAGAAATTAAGTGATTGGGGTTAAACTAATCAAGATTTGATCAATTTAATAAGAGATTAGATGAAGTGACATATTTGATTCACATTTTAGGATTTATTTAAATCAAAGTTGAGAAGAAGATGATTTAGACTTTAATTAATTAAATAAAGATTATGATTTATTTAACTAAAAGGGGATGATGTTGGATTATATTAAATAAGGTTTAATTTATTCAATTTAATAGGATGAATTTAGAGATTTAATTAAATAGAGACATAGGGTTAATTAAATCAAATTGATTAATTTAATCAATAGGGAAGAATGACTTAATTAGATAAATAATGATTTATTCAATTAAGGGATGAAAGGTGATGACAAGTTGAGAAGGTGATCAGGACGAAACGATGTTAGTAATCAGGATCGAGTGTTTCGTTATATTTTCCATGTAAACAATATTTAATATTCTTGTAATTTTTATTTTGAATCTAGATAGACAAGAATCCCAATATTTTTTGAAATAAACTGTAAGAATTGGCTATGAAGGTAGCCACCCAAGATCTAGAGGCCTAATGGAAGCACAAACATAAGAGAGATAGAAACAATATGACAAGAATAGACTGTATTCTACCAATAACGCAAATAGAATCAATGTAAAAATGTAGTATAGACCCCTTGGTTATATAGCCAAGGTGAAAACATAGGAGGGCATAAGATTATGACAAGCGTTGTAATCTTATGACATGAGACAACTGTAAAAAGTTGTCACTCCACCTAAAGTGGAAAAGTGATAATTTGATAATCACCACAAAAGGTGGAGAGGAATCATATGATATGCCCAGGAAAGGTGGAAGTGATAAAGTGATAACATGATAAGTCAACCAAAAGTGAAAAATCTCCAACAACTCCTATGTGGTTCCTAAGTAAACTTAACTAAGGTGTAATGATGACCTAGGACAAGGTACAACATAATTAATTACACCAACCCCCCCTTAAGTGCAACTTAGGGAGAATGTACACAAAACAAAACAATGCAAGATGGGTCCCGACAAGTAGGCCATGTTAGGTACCCATGTACAAATACAATGAAATCTCTCATAAATTGGAGAAAAGGAGAAAACCACGTGGGAAAAAACTCCCCCCCAAAAGAGAGATGAAAAAAAAGAGAAAAAGAATCTCAAATGTATGAGAAGGACAAAACCCCTAGAAGAGGAAAAAGTCCCCCCCATAATAGAGAATGAAGAAGTCACGTGACCTCCTCAGATGAAACATCTCACACCCCTAAGAGAGATCGTAAATCATGATATATACTCTCAGTGAAGGTTTTGGTGAAGATATCTGCAACCTGTTATGTTGTAGGACAATATTGCAAATCAATGACCTGCTCCTGTAGTAGCTCCCTGATGTAGTGCATATGAATCTCGATGTGCTTGGTCCTCTGATGGTGAACCAGATTCTTCAAGATCTTGATGGCACTTTGATTGTCACAATGAATGACTGAAGGATGTGGAATAGTGAAGACAAACTTAGTGAGAATATTCTGAATCCAAATAGCCTCAGTAGCGGCATTCACAACCCCTCGATACTCAACCTCCGTTGAAGAAAGAGAAATAGCATGTTGCTTCTTACTCTGCCAACAAATGGGACTAGAACCAAGATGAAAGTTGTAGCTAGAAGTGAACTTACGATCATTAACATCGCCATCCCAATCAGAATCTATATATCCCAACAAGGTAAGTCATGTACCTACTGCATAGTGAATCCCATGATGATGTGTACCCTGCATGTAATGCAAGATGTGTTTGGTTGCTTTCCAAAGAAGCTCATGTGGTTCCTGCATGAAGTGTGAAACCATGCCAACTACAAAGGAGATATCAGGGCGTGTGTGAGTCAAGTAGATGAGACTCCCAACAAGCTGGTGATACAAAGTGGCATCAAAAAGTGGAGTAGAACACTTAGCCTCAAGTTTGACTCCTAAAATAATGGGATTCAGAGCAAGCTTACAATCAGCCATGTGAAACTGAGCTAGAAGATCAAGAGCATACTTGGGTTGAGAAAGATAAATCCCAGAAGCTGATTGAGAGATCTCAATCCCAAGAAAATAGTGCAAAAGGCCCAAGTCAATCATAGCAAATTTCTCCTACAAAGAAGATTTGACACTGCCAATGATGGATGAGGTACTCCCTTAATGATCAAGTCATCAACATAGAGCATAGGTAGCAAATGAGAGTCACCTTGTCAGAAAATGTAGACATTCGGGTCAGAATGACACCTAGTGAATTTTGTTGAGAGAAGAAAGGAATCCATCTTGGCATACCAAGCCCTAGGCGCATGTTTAAGGCAATATAGAGACTTCCTCAATCTGCAAACTAAAGAAGAATCCTATATGAATCCCTGTGGCTGCTCCATGTAAATCTCCTCATGAAGATCCTCGTGAAGAAATGCACTCTTCACATCCATCTGATGTACAACCCAACCATGAGTTGTAGCAATAGAAAGTTCCAAGCAAATGTAGTTCATCTTAGCAACAGGTGCAAAGGTCTTTGTGTAATCAACACCTAGAACCTATGAGAAACCTTTTTCCATAAGCCGAGCCTTGTATTTATCCACACTTCCATCTGTTGCATACTTGGTATGATAGATCCACTTACATTGAACCATCTTTCTCCCCTTGGGGAGTGGAACTAAATCCCATGTGTTGTTCCTCATCAAGGAACTATACTCCTCCTCCATTGTTGAATCCCATTCTAGAACTCCAGATGCTTCCTTGAAGGAATATGGATTGGAAGTAGTAGCAATAAAAGCATGTGGAAAATCCTGATGTTGTGACCGAGTCCTTCGATTATCTAAAGGATCCCCAACAAGAGAACCTGTTGACTCAAGATTCTATCAAGACCAACGAGGTCTAGTAGGAGATGAATGACAAGGCTCTTCAACTGCAAGTGGACCCTATGAAGGTGTGATCTTGCGAGTCAGAGTTGAGGGAGAGTCATCATCTGAGTCACTATCATCACTTTTCACTATGGAGGAAGGAAGAGGAGGATTAGAGGCCAAGCTAGGAGAGCTTTCCTCAAAGTGAACACTCCTCTCAATGAATAGCTCATGTGTCTCTGGATCTAAAAGTCTATATGCCTTAATACCTTCAGAATATCCAACAAAGATGCAAGGCCTACTTTGAGGTTCCAATGCCTTGCGCTTCTCTGGAGGTATGCATTCCCAAGCTGGACAACCAAAAACTTTGAAGTGTCTCACAACTAGTTTTCGACCACACTAAGCCTCAAAAGGAGTCATACCCTTCAAAGCCTTATGGGGAACCCGATTCTGGATGTGAGTGGCATAACTGATAGCTTCTGCCCAAAATTGGGGATCAAGAGAACGAGCATGAATCATGCAACTAGCCATCTCCTTAAGAGTTCTATTCTTCCTTTCAGAAACACCATTCTACTATGGACTGTATGCAACTAAATGTTGAAGATCAATCCCCTCAAGAGTGCAAAATTCCTCAAGTCTATTGTTCACATATTCCCTTCCATTTTCTGTGCAAATAATCTTGACTTGCTTCCTTGATTGCTTCTCAACATGAGCCTTGAAGGCTAGAAATCTTTCAAACACTTCACTCTTGTGAACAATAAAATTGACCCAAGTGAAGCAGGAGTAGTCATCAATGAAGGTGAGGACATAGTGGGTTGTGCTAAATGATGGCACTAGAAGAGGACCTGCTACATCACTGTGAACCAATTGAAGAACTTCCAAGGCTCTCCAAGATTTCCCTTTGTCAAACTTCTCTTTTGGATGCTTACCCAAGGAACAACCTAAACATACACCATTGGAAAAGCTGATTTGAGGGAGCCCTGTAACCATATCCTTGGAGCTAAGCTACTGAAGATAGTGGAAATTGAGATGTCCAAACCGCTCATGCCATAGCTAACTTTCTGAATTTGAATGAGTGAGCAATGTTGTAGAAGGAGACTTAGGAATAAAGTGGGAAAATGATTAAAGTCATGTGTTGTGATTGGCTTATCCTACTGCAACCAAGGTATCATCCTTAAGTTCTTTGACCACAACTGAATCTGGTAGAAACTCAACTTTCTTGCCATCTCCAAAGTGAGTGATTTGGTAGATTGAAAGAAGATTGGTGCTCAAGTTAGGAACATAGAGAACATCCTCAAATGTTCCATTATCCATGACAACCGAACCTTTTCCTTCAACTTCCACTTGAGTATCATCACCTATGAAGATGTGAGGTGCCTTAGATGGCTCCAAAGAAGAAAACTACTCCCTTGTAGAACCCATGTGACAAGTAGCGCCCGAGTCAACGATCCATTATTGTGAAGAGCCTGTAGTAGCCATAAATGCTTGCCCTTTTCCTTTTGATTGTGAGGAAGTGGAAGGAGATGAATCCTTCTTGTAGGAAGATGGAAAATTGATTTTGTTCTTCTTGATGATGTTTTTCAACTCATCAGTTTGCCTAGTATGGCAATGTTGCTCATCATGACCAAATCTCTTGCAATATGAACAAGTTGGTCTCTCCTTCTTGCTTGAATTTCCCTTCTTAGGAGAAGGTGTAGAATTCCCTTGTTGTGGAGAGGATGATTGTGCTTTATCTTGTTGTGTCTTTGGCTTAAAGTGCTTCTTCTTCTTGTTGGAACCCTTTCCTTGAGTCTCTTGATTCCCTTGATTAGCCACCAAAGCTTTGGACTTTGAAGACTTGAGAATCCCCATGCTTATCAACTTTTCTTGCTCTAACATCAACATTTTTGTGAATGCATCAAATGATGGAAGAGTGAAAGAACTTCCCACTATCAAGCGATGGGTTTGGAAGCTAGAAACAAATGTTGCATATTCTGATGGAAGCTTTCCCAACAAATTGTAGACCAACTGTGCATCCTTTTAGTGAATGCCATAATCCTTAAGTTATGCTCTTAAATCATTTGCTTTAGTGACATAGTCTTGGATTGTATCAAAATTCTTAGGATCTAACATTGTGAGATCATTGTCAAGCTGATAATCTCTAATCTCATCAACTTGGCCATACGATTAACCAAACTTTTCCCAAGCTTCTTTAATTATTTTACACTTTTCAATTTGAAAGATTAGATCTTTTGATACATATTTCCTTAATGTTCCAAGAGCCATAGTATTTTTAGTGAGCCAATTCAAATGAGCATTAGGATTAGTTTTAGGATTAGATGGTGCAACAATAGTTCCATCAATATAATGAGTTAATCCTTTTTCCATCCACTTACTCCAAGCATCAATTTTCCAAGAAGCATAGTTATGTGGAGTTAACAAAGGAAACTTAGGAGAACCCATAGCAGCAAAGAGAAAAAGAGAGAGAGAGGCACAATCACACAAGACACCCCCCAAATTCACTCAATCAAAGAAACCCCCCCAAAATGATCATTTGGCACTTTATACTTAGTGCGTTTACAATGGCCACTTGCAATCCAAGCAAAGCGGGCTTCTAGTTTTCAATTTTTTATAATAGCCTTAAGTAGGAAACAATAGACTTAAATAACTGATACAAAATACCAAACTAAGATCTTGTCCTTACAAATGCCAAAATAGGCCAAAAATGACCAAGTGTTGAAAGTACAATTTATAATCACAATCACTACAAACTAATAGCACCACTATAAAATTTAGGAAAAATCATGCACTTTAAAAAAAAATAGCATCTGAAAAGGAGTTTGTATGAGCCTGAATGGAGCCCTAGAAGTTGCAAAAATGGTGACAACTCAGCTACACCTATGAGAAATTGAATTTTATAGAAAATATGTGCATAAAAATCAAAAAATAATCACACCAACACGTAGAGCATGAAAAATTAGCCCAAATAAAAATAAATTGCTCAAAAAAAGGAGCCAAAATGAGCAAGAAATGAGCTTCAGAAGTTGAACTGCAAAACTGAAAACTCCATTGGTGAGGGGGCAAAAAATTTCAAATCGACACTGACGTAATGCTGACGTTTTGATGATGTCAATAAAACACTAGGTTAAATTTGACGACCTACGGCCCGTCACCAGAAAAAAACTCCTCCACCAGAATATACCGTCGGAATATGATCTTTGTCGTTCGGAATATTCCCACGCCGATTACCAGAAATTTTTGCATTCGCCAGATTTTGTATTTTCACCGCCGGTTGTTGGATTTAGTTCTGCCTTTGTCAGAATTATTAACCAGTCATTGGTTTTTGAATTCACTTGTCAAACTGTTGGAAGGGCGGGTGCCACGGGGGCCACGTGGCTCTTTGTGGGCCCCGCAAGTACAATATGCGGTACTTGCTACGTAGGTACTATAGAGTACCTTAGAAACTTTTGATTTTTTTTTAAAAACTTTTCAATAAATTTTTCCCGAAGTTTTAATTTTTTTTGAAAAAAATTTAAAAAAAATTGAAAAGAAATAAAATATATATATTTTTTTTCTAAAAAACTCATGCCTAATGCAATTATGATGCTTGGGGGGCCGTATGGCTCCCTAGGCAAATTTTTTTTTGCCTCACTAAACAACTTTTTTGATTTGGATGATTTGGCAGTCAATCTTAGGATTTTTGGCCCTCCTGGACGCGATGGTGATGTCCTTTTTGGATGAAAATGCTCTGAAATTATGGCTACCTCCTGGATTTGGTAACCACCTCTGATCTTCAAACCCTTGTAAATTTGGCCTCCAATGTCCAACTAAGACGAAACAAAAGGCAAATATGACTTTCTCGGACACTCCAGATGCAATGGTGAACTCAGATATGATGCAACAAGCTCCTAAAATGCACCTACAATACAAGGCCAAAAATGAAACCCCCCCAAAAATTTGGTATTTCTATGAAGAAAATGCAAGATTGCACTCAAGATCTCTCCAAAATGGCAATCCAAAAGCACTCTAATAGCTCTGATACCATGTAAGAATTGGCTATAAAGGTACCCACCCAAGATCTAGAGGCCTAATGGAAGCACAAGCATAAGAGAGATAGAAACAATATGACAAGAATAGACTATATTCTGCCAATAATGCAAATAGAATCAATGTACAAATGTAGTAGAGGCCCCTTGGTTATATAGTCAAGGTGAAAACATAGGAGGGCATAAGATTATGACAAGTGTCGTAATCTTATGACATGAGACAACTATGAAAAGTTGTCACTCCACCTAAAGTGGAAAAGTGATAATGTGATAATCACCACAAAAGGTGGAGAGGAATCACATGATATGTCCAGGAAAGGTGGAAGTAATAAAGTGACAACATGATAAGTCAACCAAAAGTGGAAAAGCTCCAACAACTCCTATGTGGTCCCTAAGTAAACTTAACTAAGGTGTAATGATGACCTAGGACAAGGTACAACACAATTAATTACACCAACAAAATCCAACTTCAACTATACAAAATAATACTTCTTTTATAGTACTACAAAGGAAAGTACTTGTTGCTTACTTGTTATTATTATAATATTATTATTTATTATAAATCAAAATTTTAAATTTCTTTATAGTAAGGATTGATTTTTTGTTAAGCCTTCAAATGACATAAACCCCTCAACGGTTAATAAAACAAAAAGAAAAAAGTGCCACATAGTAGGAGTACCTAACTTGATAAAGTGTGTTTAGTTGTTGAATCAACTAGTTTTACCATAATTATATATTATGATTTTTGTATAATAGAATATGTTATAATAATATTATAATATAAATATTTATATATAATACTATATTTATATTATATAATAATATTAATATTATATATAATATTTTATTTAAAAATAATAATATGTATAATATAACACTAATACTTATTATGATATATAGTATAATCATATAATATAATAAAATATTATAAAAAAATTTATTGGGAATTGTGGCACTTATTAGGGTCACACCAATCTATTAGATATCAAAAATAGATTACACATGTTCTCTCTTTTACATTTATGCATGCCTCCTATAGTTTGGCCCTTTAACAACCAAAATGAGCCATTGTTACAAAACTATTTCAAATATAACTACTGCTCATATACATGGAAGCCTATTGCCCATTCTATGCCTATATTTTGACATTTTGCATAAAATACTCGAGACTATTACAATAAAAGTGTAATGCAGGAATTAGTCACCCACCACCCCTTTTGCTCCATCCTCATGATTTTTTCCTACAAGCATGAACAACCAGTCAAATTCCCTTTTCATGACCTCATCCACACAACCCCTAAGAAAGTTAATTCACATATTCACCTGGATTCTCCTTACTTCGACACTCATTCACATTCCCCACACTAGAATGACACCAATGGGGCACTCTATCTGACACCAACTTGTGGCCATCCTCTCCCATATGACATGAAACCTCTCCCCGAAATTGCATGGTCCAAATAGCTCTTTAAACCCCCACACCAATGTGACCACACCAACATGACTATTAGAATTATGGAAAACATGAGCCAGAAGATCAAACAATGAACAAAGACACCTTCCATGTAAGAGATCTATAAACAATATATGTTTTATACCTCAACAAGAAAAATCTACAATAATGAACCTCAAGAATCTTCAAGGAAAACAAGAGTCATCAAAGGTTGAGATTTCTATCAAAGGCATGAAAGATCTAGAGATAATATAATGGGGGTTGAGTGTTATATAGGAGAAACCCTAAATGAGAAAGGGACCAGATCATGACAACTGTCAGCATCTCATGCAATGAGACAAAATGATGTAATAATAGCTCTCTAGTTAATAGTAAATCACTCCTAAGTTTATCTTAAGTGCATAAGAATAAATTAGACTAATAATTAATTAAATATTAATTAATTGTTAGCTAATGCATGATTACTCTAACACCCCCATTTAGATGAACTTAGGGAGTAATGAAAAAATCCTAAAAAGAGAATGCAATATGGATCATGAAAAACAAGGCTTGGTTAGGTACCCATGTACAAACATAAAGTCTCTCACAACTAGAGAAAAGGAGAAAGCCACAAGGGAAAAACTCCTCTCCAAAAGAGAGAAAAGGTGAATGAAGTACTGAAAAAACCTCAAAATCAAGGTGAAGTACTAAGAAGCCTCCAACCAAAACAATGTCCCAAAAACAAGAGGAACATGTAGAAAATCACTAAAGCATGAAGAAGTTGTAGAATATTTCCAAATGATGACTGATATGGTGTCGAAATGAAGAACCTCTTCTAAAACAAATGATGATCAGGATCAAGATAACAAGAATCTTCACGAGTTCCCACAATGACACTACTCGAATCAGATGGAAAACAAAGGTAAAACAATTGGAACTCGAAGATACAGATGTAAAGATCAAGAAGATATTAATCTACATGAATTCCCCCAATGACACTACTTGAATTAGATGGAGAAAAAAGGTAAACATTTGAAATTCGAAGATAAAGATGGTATATGAATTTGCACGAGTGACCTTAAGACACTATTCAACATACAAGATGTAAATAAAAAATATAGGTACCAGATAGTGTAAAGAACACATATCTAGAGAGAGACAATAATCTACATGAGTGTCCCCAATAACACCACTCAAATTAGATGGCAAAAAAAAGGAAAACATCTGGAACTCGAAGATGCAAATGGTACATAAATCTACATGACTGGCCCTAGTGTCACTACCCAACATGCAAGATGCAAGTTGAAAATAAAGCTACCAATAGTCTCTAATCAAATGAAAATGAAAGATCACCTCCAAAAATAGGAATGCAAGAGTTTCCATATGGTAACTGTTCCAACTCACCAAAATGTAAGGTAACTAGCCACTAATGTACACTACATCTGAAAGTATATAGGAACAAGAACTAGATACATAGATCACTCAAAAAAAAACCAAGGAAGCATTAGCACCAAGAGTAGAAACCCCCAAATAATATTGAAAAGGTAGAATCATGATAGATACACTAAAACTAGGTGAAACCAACAAGTGCATGCAAGAGAAACGACCTACAAATAAAAGGGTGTGAAAAATAATGCACACATGCATGAGGCAAGAATCACCAGGATTCACTATTGTCTTGGAAGGGACACTCATTTGACAAAGGTATGATGACAAACCAAAATTAAACATCAAATCCCCCTGGAACTTTATAGCATAGTGTGAATACAAAAGGCAAATAGTTTGTAAGAGCTCTGAAAGACCATCTGAACACCACTGGAATCATGAAAAACAAAGAAACGGGTCAAAATTTATGAGCTCAGGACTAAAAATAACAAATCTAACTTCAATGGGCTATAGAATACACCAGAAGTAAAAAAAAACAAGTGATGAGACCCACATCACTAGAAAGTTGACAAAACTATATTTTTGACGATATCTTGTTCGCCAAAATTCAATATCGTACGCCCAAGTTATGGCCAAAAGAAAAAAAACACCTCTTTTAGGGCACAAAGAGGGTTTCAAGGGGCCTAGGGTATAGGCTCTCATGCTGATGTCAAAATGATGTCAGAAAATATTCTTGTTACCAGAAAAAATCTACCCCCTACAAACAAAGGGGGCGAACAAAATATGCTATTTTATGGCCAGAATATCCTCCTGTGGAGCGATCGTTAGGAAAGAGCGAACTAGTTGAGAAAAAGTGGTTGGAAAAACATTTATGGTCCGTCGGATGGCCTGACACCACCGGTGGATCCTTGTCATGTAGCACATTAATAGCACAATGGTTTATTTAAAAAGCACTTATAAATTTTTTATTATTATATTTTTAATTTCTAATAAATAAGAAATTTTTTTAAAATCTGACCTTTATGATTTTTTTTGCATTTTTTCGAAACTCATGTGTAGGAATTTGTATAGGCCCCTATACAAAAAAATTACCTCAGAAGCTCTCAACGGTAAAATAGGGTGAATTTATAGTCAAAATTTATCAAATAAACCTCTTGAATCCAACGACGAGGTCCTTTTCATGCCAAAACACACCAAAAACATAGCTACCCTCTAGATATAGGAAAAAAGAAACTACTTCAAACCTTTATATATTTTTCCTCAAGAGTCCAAATCAGGCCAAACAAAAGCCAAATATGACTTTTTTGATAGCTCTAAATCTAACGGTAAGGTCCTTTTCATGCCAAAATGCACTTTAAAATCACCCACCAAACCTCATAATTCAAGAAGGGGTTTGTTGAATCCACGCTCTGATACCATGTTAGAATTGTGAAAAACACATGAGACACAAGATCAAACAACAAACAAAGACACCTTCCACGTAAGATATCTGTAAACAATATATGCAATATTTCTCAACAAGAAAAAGCTATAGTACAATGAACCTCAAAAATATTCAAGGAAAATAAGAGTCCTCAAAGGTTGAGAGTTCTATCAAAGCATGAAATATCTAGAGATAATAAAATGAGGATTGAGTGTTATATAGGAGCAACCCTAAATGAGAAAGGAATTAGATCATGACAAGTGTCAACATCTCATACAATGAGACAAAATGATTTAATAATATCTCTCTAGTTAACATAGTAAATCACTCCTAAGTTTACCTTAAGTGCATGAGAATAAATTAGACCAATAATTAATTAAAGATTAATTAAGTATTAGTTAATGCATGACTACTCTAACAATGGCCACGCCAACAACTTCATCATTTTCTCTACAATTTCCTGCTCCACACCTGCATCATGTAGCATGGAAAAAAACATTGATGCAATATCTGAATTCACTTTGTATTACCATTTCCTCCCAATGTAAACATCCCCCAACACCATTTGCACCACATGAAGTATAATTCCTATGAAAGTTTTAAAAACCTCCATCAGTCACCGATCAAAAATTTCTCCATAAAATGCCATCTGCCTCTTCCTTGCTACCATGTAAATAGTGGTATTCATTTTCTTCTTACATCTATTTGCAAGGTGTTGATGATGTTTTAAGGAGCTATGGTCATTATTGATCTTCCTACCTTTGTCCTTCCCCACATGTCTCCTACACTTAATGATTTTCCTATAATGTATAAGAAGATCTGCCACCTCGAATTGTCCTCTTACATCACGTCTTTACTAGAAATCGCATGCCAAGATGGTATTTCAAATCGAACACAAACTCCTTCACATTAACTTTCACTGCCACCTTTTCCACTGCATCTATCAATGCAATCCCTTCTCTATAGATGTGTGTCACAATGTACTCCACATACTTCCTTAATCCTTCTCTAACTTTTCTTACTAATTTATTTAGCTTCTAATTACTGTTATTCTTGGTTCTTATTGCATTGATGACTCGCTATGAGTCGCCCTCCAAATGAATTCTTGGTAATTTAAGTTTTGAATCTTTTTACACACCCAACAATATAGCATTAAGTTTTTATTTATTATTTGATTCTACCCCCAACCCCTTCCTTGATATTAGGAGGAATTCCCCTTCACAATTTCTTATGACACATATGAACCCCTAACTTCCTAGATTTCCTTTAGTTGCTCTGTCAAAGTTAATTTTGATCCATTCCCTATTAGGTGAATGTCACTTGATATCTCCATTTCACCTTGGAAACATTAACCCGGGGAGCCCCATAAATGGGGGATAATATTCTAATATATTATTTATAATATAAATATATTAAATATTTTATATGATATATAATATAATATTTATGTACTTGTATATAATACAATATATAATATTTATGTAATATAATATATTATATAAATATATATATTATAATGACTTATGTATTTTACTTGAAACAATGGGCTCAAAGATAAAGGTCACCTTCGAGTCCACTAAGTGTTGAAAAAAACTCCACAAAAGGATAATAAAATTGTTTTGGAATATAAGCTCTTTATAACTTCGAAAGCATACTTAATATGCAAGAGTCGCAACCAAAAACTACTAATCATATTAATTAAATTAAAATTGAGTCCCTCTGCATTTCAACTCACTTTCTTTAGCTCTTTGAAACTTAGGTCATATACCTTGTGGTTTTCTGGCTAGTTGCTAATTCTCTCTGCTTGCTTTATTTTAGAAAATTTCATAGTGTTAATGTTACATTTAATGAAATAAAACACATGCCAATTTTGGAGATGTTAATATTTCAATAAACTTTGCATCATATTTTGTTGCCAACTCTCAACATCATGTTCTTATTCGTTTCTTATTTTATGGTTGCCATATATTATAAGTGGTGTCCCCTTTTAGACTCTTTGATTTTCACTATTTACACAAGTCATCTTTGTAAATTTTCTTTATATTTATCACTCTTACACATGAATGAATTTTAAAACTTCCATTAACTAGTTGATGATGGAACATTTCTAAATTATATGCTCTATTATTGGTTTTAATATAAAAATCATTTGACTTTTTCTCTATTTGTTTAGAAAAAATTATTAAGCTACCTCAAGGGTGAAATTTATGATTACTTCCTATAAAACCTTTTGATAAAAAATCTAGGGCCTCTAAATCTCATCCAATGTACTATTCAACAATAAAAAATAGTTGCAATACATTCCTAGAGTACAATGCTCTATTAGTAGAAAGGGCAGACCAACACTCTTCAATCATAGAGAAGAATTGATAGCATAACCATACAATAGATAATGAATCTTTGAATTCCACACTCAAGTCGGTCTATGTGACTCTCAAGAACTCCCCAATGAAGCACTAATTACATTTTACACTCACAAATAATAAAAGATTCTCTCACAAGTCCACTAATGTAAATCCCTCATCAATGTCTCATTACAATATTATTTATAAGTCCTCAAAATACTAAAATAATTACTTATGTTATCACCCTCACATGTGTGTCCCATTTTTTCCACTTGATGGTTATTAGAGATACATAAATTATTTACCCATATACAAAGAATCAAGTTACAATAGATCTTAAGATATGTAAGGTGAATACCACATCTAATTTTAACAAGCATAATGTCAAACATTGCTAGAAATAGCATTGTGTAGAGACATTGCTTGACTTACTTAAAATTATGTGTTATTCTACAAGGGAATTATTGAATTAGAGTACATGATTTGAGTGAATAACCAAGTGATGTGTGAGAATCTAAGGATAAACCTACAATAGATGCTGGTCAATTTGGGAAATTTATGTAATTTAGTGATGTTGTGTAGAGTCATCCAATCTTGGGTCACCTTTATTTTATATTTATATATACAGGGGCGCCTATGTGATTGTTTATATGGCCCAAACATTACATTTTTGTTAGATAAAAGGTATAATTACTAAAGTTATCTTGTAACTTGTACTGGTGCAGAATGAAAAATACACACAAGACCAACTCCATATGCTCCTTCCAATTTTTGTTGAATATGAGAATGTCATCCCAAGTAGAAACCGATGGAGTTGGTGAAGCGTCGCATGATATCATTCATAAAGTGAATGCATGTTGTTGGTGTCTTGGTTATATCAAAGGATACAACCATATATTCATACAATACTTAGTTTTTATCTTCCAAACATCTTTGGGTTAAACTGGTACCTGGTGATATCTATACTTGAGGTTAATTTTTGTGAATAATTATGCACTATGAAGCTAGTCTAAGAGATATTAAATACATGGAAAATGAAAATAATATTTCACTATGATCTTATTGAGTGTATGGTAGCCATGGTAAAGGTGTCATATGTCATCTTTTTTTAGCATAAGGACTATCAAACTACCACATAAAGAAGAGTTGGGTTTGATATTACCTTGATTATTCAACTCTTAAATTTTATATTATACACATCATTATCCCAAATAGATATGTGATATAAAGGGCTATTCAAAAGAGGGGATTTAGGAACCAAATTAATTCTATATTGCATCACATGGTGTGTAGGAAGATCTTTGCACTCCTCAAAGACATCCTTATATTTTTATAGTACCTTATCAACTTACTATTATTGTGAGAATATTCAAGTAACCTTGCTTTTTTCCAATGTAAAATTGCTTTCTTACATTGGTGTCTCAAGAAAACTACGAGAAGCATAAAATTTTGCACATGTGAAATGAACAAGTGCAATTTTTCTTGGTAGATACTAAGGATACTTTAGTATTTGGTGAAGAATTGTGAAGACATAAATATTAATCACTAACATGAATGATTTATCATTCTTTCATCTAATACACACCATCTCTATCATATATATGGCCTCTCACATGGTATTACATAGACTTCAAACACTGTGACATTACAAGTGACTATGTACTACATGGGTTTGACAACATACTTGAAAGCATATTAGTATTTATCTTAATATCCTTACATTTCTACAATGGTCCTAGAGAGTATGGACTTGAGTGTGCTACAATAGAAATACCTAGGCATTTGATTATGTATTGTATAATGATGGTCTTTTGGCTACCATTGTTAATGATGGCATGCATTATTTTATATTTTAATATATTTGTGAAACATATGAAAAGGGAATGATCCCTCTAAAATGGGAATGTGTGATAATGGAATATGCACAAACAAAAGGGGGTGTCCACTTAATCACAAATACACCTTTCCAATGTTCATTAGGAAGAGGGATAGTTCCAAAAATGATTGAAATTGACTTGTAACCCTCAAGGTGAGTCAATCCTAGATTTTGATAGTATGTTCCATTGGCTTCCTTATGATAGAAATGACTTAATAGCAATTTTTGGAGAAAAATAAAATTGTTTTAACAATCAAACCTATGAGATCTAACACTTGAGATATGAAGTATTATGATAACCCTATCAAAAGCAACAATTAACTAATAAACTTGAGAAGGTTAGAGGGTGTTTACCTGGCTCAAAAAGTGGGTTTTAGGCTCTTTTGAAGGACATATTCACCTAGGGGTGAATGGGTCTTTGTATAGGGGTCTGAAAATTCCTTTTGTAGTCCTCAAATCTTGGAACGAAGATTTTGATTCCACTTGGATTGACTATCGAAAACCCACAAATAAAATGTATAGGTGAGTTTTTGTGTCTTGACAACTTTGATGACAACTTTGAAAAATTGCACTTAAAACCTCCTTTTTGGATGGAATTTAAACCTCCCAAATAACTCAAGATCTTGAGTCATCTTTTTTTATTATATTCTCATATTATCATGTAAAATGTATAATTCAAGATCTTGAATCATCTTTTTTTATTGTATTCACTACAATTGGATATCCTTTTTGGATGGAATTTAAACCTTTCACATAGCTAGTGCAGGACATATCTTCATATGTATGCTTTATCGATGTTGGTATTAAGTGGTTATGTGGTTTCATATGCAATTAATTTTTTTGTTAATGTTGGTAAAATGAACATAAATAATTTTTGTATTTTGGATTAAAATTAATCTTTGTATGATAGAAAACATTCAATATTTGGCCTTGGTTCTTCTTTTAGTTATCTCCCAAGTTCGGGATAATTTGTTGGTGAGAACCAAATCGTTGTGGGGTCATTTTGGGTTCTCCTTTGTAACATGCCCCTTGTACTATACAGTAAATTTTCATATGTTTTTCCACAAGTGAATTTAATCTAAAGGATAAACACATAGCACTGATTTTTTTCTTTTAATACACGATGAAATGCACACATGATAGTAACAAAATGTGTTTCTTATTCATTCAACAAATTGAGTATAATATTTCCAAAGAAATGATTTCATAATATAAATACAAATACATTTTCCATATTTCAAGAAATAGATACAAAGTACATACATAGCTCAACTGAGATCCATTGGCACAAGAAATCTAATTGATCCAAGAAATCCCCTTTCAAATCTTGGCTTTCTGACTCGAAGGAGAAGCATCACTCAAGTTCTTTTCCACCATTTGTAGACTAATTCTGGCCCCCACACATCTACCACATATGGTTTAAGATGGCCCTACCCTTCAACGAAGAGCTTAGGTCTGGAAACCACAAAATAGTAGCCTAATTTGAGCTAGTGTTATGGCTTGCATAACTAGAACTTTATCACATGACACATCTATGTTCTAAATGTATGACAAGCTTAGACTCGCATGAATGAGTAAGGTAACAAAATGAACTGACAATGTAACCAATGGAGAATTACACCACTTTGGCCAAAGTATTCATCACCCCTCTTTCAGAATGGATGTCACACACTTATCCACCATTCTAACTCGATTTGTTAACTTAAATTATATTCTATGTATAGGTAATTCCCTTCGTAGGATAGTCTACAACTCCAAGAACAACCTATATATTCTAAGCAATTTATGACTCATCTACTAGGTTAAACAAATGTTCCATAACTATCAATTTAAGTCTAGCTATAATCTAAAAAGACCCCACTCTATTGAGTACTTTCTACTATATGTATATATCTATGAAAATAATCACTCCTTACTATGGAGTATGTACAATCACTTCAAGCAATAGAGATTTATAATTTATAACAACAAATGATTATCTACACTCAAATGTTGGAATAATCTTTCTAAAGCTTATTACTTCTCAAACAACAATTAAGCAAAATATAATCAAATCAAACAGACAAACATAAAAGAGTAAGATTCCTCATGCATGTAAGAATAAAGCTCCAAATGATCTAGCTAGTTTCCAATCCTAGCCTCCAAAAAATATCTTGCAACTTAGAAACAATTCCCTTTTATACTTTCCCAAAAACTTTCATAGTAAAACTCATCCAAATCACTCTCAACTCTCTCACAAAACTCAAGAAAACAGAGAAAAACTTCAGAAAAATATACAATAGAGTGCAACTTTGCATCCCAATGAGATGTAGAATGCCTCTATTTATACAAAATATTTAGCTTCTAAAGGCTAGCAACATGAAGAATGGATTGAAACTTCTTAGTTTACATGGTTTGACTCATCTTGGCAAAAAAAATGTGGTAGACTTAAATCACATTAGTCGGCAAATTAACACAATAAATTGATTCTCTAAAAGACACAATAATGCATCAGAGATATGTAAGGTAATAGTTTACACAAGTTGACTTATTCCATGCCAGCATTCTCAAGACTTATTCTCCCATTTACTTAGGTTGAATTCACTGTATAGAGCTTCTAAAGTAGACTTCTATATTGCAATATAGAAATTCATAGCTTGGCGCCACATTACCTCATTTCATGGTTGTGGTGTTTGTTGCGCTTTGACAAAGTTAAATATTTTAAATCATTTGCAAACATTGTTCTAATATATGTTGACTAAGTCTCATATATGCCACACATCTTTCCATTATATATGGTGTTCAATATGCAAGCGGATTAAATCATAATATATGTTATTAGCATTGCATTTTGTGTGCTTATATGGTTGTGCCATTCAATAATGAAATATATACCATATACTATAGTTACATAGTATGTGCATGGTTTATACTATAATAACAACGCTTCATTTAAAACAACACTTTAACCAAAATTATATTATATTATCGATAGAAATAATATATATATTTATATTATAAATATTTTATTTTAATACCTATATTTATATATATATATCAACTCATATGATTATTGATATACTTCATTATATTAACTTATATCTATTTAATATTCAAACTAATATCATGCATGTATATTTATATATATTAATATACTTGTATGGACATTACCTTCACATCAATACATACATGTACATCAATATATATATATACATATATGCACATATATATCCATCATATATATATAAAATTACCTTCAAACACAAAAGAATAATATCGATTGACATATATATTAAATATATATACATATGTATATACATGCCCCTTTATCCATTTGATGTTCATGTGCATATGGTTAGCTTGCCCATAGGCATGTGTAGATATGTCTATCTTTGTATGCTTATGTGTGTGCATGAGTTCACTGTGGACATGTGTATATGTATGTATGTATACATCATATGTATGTATCTCCTCAATTGTACTTTTAAATACTCAAAAAAACAAAGAGCCTCAAACACATATTTCAAGCATGACTTCACAGACAAACAAAACCTTTCCTACCAATCAATTCAAGGCATCATACCTTCACTTGAAACTATTGACTTGACTATTCTATGAATGGTTATATGAAAGCTCAGTTTAAACCTTGTTAAGGGTTTCTAGACCAAAATACTTCTCCTGAGTGATACTTCCCCTCCCTTCCTGAGGCGTGAACCTGCACCTACAACTAACTTGTCACATTTGCAAAGGTAGTCAATTGATCATAAAACAATCACTTGAAATATATATTCAATATTCAAAATAAGACACATATATAACATCAATTTGAATCAACCATTTATTCATTCTATTTTGAATGATTCATATAAGAAAATTACATTCACATTTATTTCCATAAAAGTTACAAACACACGCACATATTCAAGTATTTCATCTAGCTAGGTAAAAGTAACTAGGTAAATATACTATGGGGTGTAACATATCCCCCCCTTATGAATCATTTTCCTCAATGATCTTATGTAGAAAACATAACAAAACTCAATATTGTTTACAAGAAATCATAAAATCATGTAAAACATGTGGAAACTTTTTCTCAATTTCATCATAGTCTTCCCAAGTAGCAGAATGTTTTGAGTACTGGTACCACTGGAATTTGCACTACAGAACCTCTCTATTATGTAAGTGTTCATCTTACATGTTCCAAGCATCTCAATAGGTTTGATTGTTACTACTTCGGGGTCCTATAATTGTAAAGCATTCCAATCAATGACATTATTATCACCTGGTATATACTTCTTTAGGTATGAGACGAAAAAAATTATGTAGTTGGGCAAGAGCCGATGGCAACGCTATTCGATAAGAAATAGGTTTTACTTCTTCTAGGACCTCAAAAGGACCTACATATCGCATAGCTAGTTTGGAAAACTTTCCAAACTTGATGGAGCTCTTTTGGGGTTTTACCCTCAACAACACCTTTTCCCCTACCTCAAATGTTCTAGGTACTCTTTTAGAATCTGAATAGCTTTTTTGTCTATCATTGGCTTCAACTAGCCTTTGCTTAATAATTCTAACTTGCTCTTCCATTTTTTACAACATCTACAGTCCAAGACTTATCCTATCCTCAAGCTTATCCCAAATTATAGGATATCTACACTTTCAACCGTACAATGCTTTAAAATGAGCCTCTTAACCACGGAATGATAGGAATTATTATATGAAAACTCCACTAAAGGCAAGTAATCTACCCACTTGCATTGTTGATCCATGCAATACATTCTCAGAAGATCTTCTAATACTTGATTCACCCTTTCAATTTTCCCATCCGTCTCTAGATGATATGCATAACTTATATTCAATTGAGTCCCAAGTGAGGAAAACATTTTTTTCCAAAACCTAGATGTCACACGAGCATCTCTATCTGAAATAATATTTTTAGGAACCCCATGCAATCTAAAAACCTCTTGCATGAATTTTCCTAGCTATGACAAGAGCTCCATGCATTAAATTTACAAGAATAAAGTGTGTCACTTTGGTAAGTTTGTCCACTACCACCAAAATTGTATTGTGCTTATTCCTCGGCATAGGAAGACCTTATAGAAATTCCATACTAATGACTTGACACTTCCTCTTGGGAACATCATTTAGATCCAAAAGACCTGTTAGGTGATGATGTTCATCTTTCACCCTTTGGCACTCTAAGCATCTTGATACAAATCTAGCAACATCTTCGTTCATCCCTTTCCAAAAATATAAAGGTTTCACATTAGCCAAAATCTTAGTCACACCTAGATGTCCAAAATATGGTGCTTCATGTACCTGTACCTCTTTCCACACCAGATTTCTCAACTCTTCAAAATTAGGCACATGCATTCTTACTTTAAACCTTAACAATCCAAAAGGTTCAAAATGAAATCCTATGTTCCTTGCATCTTGTAGATTATCCATGAGTGCTTTCTTAACTTTATCATATTAGTACTTTTCACCTTTGGATTTTTGTAATACTTGGCCCTTGAAGTTAATTTGAATAGATACCATTGAGGGGATATACCTTCTCTGACTTAGAGCATTAACAACCTGATTTTCCTTTCCCTTGATGTAGTTGATATTGAAGTCATAATCTGATATCAACTCCAACCATCTATGATTTCATGTATTTAAATTAGGTTGAGTGAACAAATACATAAGACCATGGTGATTGGTCTTTAGTTCAAATAGATTTCCAAGCAAATAATGTCTCCATATTTGTAATGCATGAGATTTTTTCACTAACTCTAAATCATATGCTGCATAATTTTTCTCATAGGGTTTCAACTTCCATGATTTGTATGCAATCAACCTGCCCTTCTTGCATAAGAACTCCACCTATTCCTTCTCCTAACGCATCTACGATGACAGTGAAGTCACCCTTTGAATCCAGTACGTTCAATATTGGAGTTGTAGTCAGCTTCTCTCTAAGTAGATCAAATGTTGCTTGATATTTTTTTGTCCACTCAAACTTCTTTCCTTTCCTTTATAATGAAGTAATAGGAAATTCTATCTTGGAAAAGTTTACAAAAAAAATTCGATAGTAACTAGTAAAACCCATGAAACTTCTAACCTCTGGTACGTTTTTAGGTATTGGCTATTCTAATACTACTTTTATTTTCACTAGATCAACTAAAATTCCCTCAATCTAAATTACAAAATACTACACTTTCTTCTAAAAGAAAGTACACTTAGAGAGTTTTCCATAAAATTTATTTTCTCTTAACCTTTGTAGAACTATCTCTAAATTTTTTCAATGTTCCTCCTCATCCTTGGAATAAATTAGGATATCATCCAAGAATACTAAAACAAACCTATCCAAGCAATCCATAAAAGAATTGTTCACAAATGTCGCAGGTGCATTAGTAAGCCCAAAAGGTAAGACTATAAACTCATAATGCTTGTATCTTATTCTAAAGGCAGTTTTGAATATGTCTTCATCTTTGATTCTTAGTTGATGGTAACCTGATCAAAAATCAATCTTTGAAAACACAACTACTCCATGTATTTGATCAAAAAGATCATCAATCCTTAGCAATGGATATTTATTCTTTATCGTAGCTTTGTTAAGCATTTGATAATCAATACACAAGCACATTGTTCCATCCTTCTTCTTTACGAATATCACCAGTTCTCCCCAAGGTGAGACACTAGGTCTTATCAATCCCTTAGATAATAATTCCTCCAACTGTGCCTTGAGTTCCATTAATTCCATAGTAGTCATTCTATAAGGCACCTTGGAAATAGGTTCGGATCTTGGTACAATGTCAATAGAGAAATTTAATACCCTCTTGGGAGGTAATATAAGTAGCTCATCTAGAAATACATCCACAAATTTCTATAATATGGGATACTTCTCTATATCCATTTCCCAGGTTCTACCATTCTCCTTCAATTTCTTGAGAATCTTGTGGTTCACAATCCATGACATTATCTTTAAGAGTATTGACTTCCTTAATTTCTTCTATTTTGACTGCATATAGTTGGCAACCTTTCTTTTTCGCCCTAAGAATTTTCATAGTAGAAATATATTAGAACTTAATCTCTCTTGGTGTTCCTTGCAATCTCACCCAATTTCCTAAGTCATCAAGAAACTCTACTACCTTGGAATGACAATCCATTTTGGATTTATGTTTCCATAGCCAGTTCATTCGTAGAATAACATCATAAAATCCTAGGGGTGCTACGTACAAGTTCACTTTAGTTGAGAAACTAGGAATTTCTACCCTAGCTTCAAACAATCATTGCTTCATCGTTACTCTTGTCTAGTTTTCATACTCCACAACCCAAGAATTTTTCATAAACCCAGCTTTTCTAGATATTTGATTAACTACTCTAGGTGGAACAAAAATTTTAGTTGCTCAAGTATCAATAAGTATAGTTATAGGCATACCAAACAAAATAATTAGAGTTTCTACTGGCGTGACCTAATATTTGGCTTGTTGATTATCCACAGTTGCATGGATCTTCTACTGGAATGTAGTTCATTGTAGAGGAAGATATTTTTCATTTTCCTATGATCCCAAAGACTTGTTGGGACATTGAGCAGTGTAATGATCCCCTCCACAAGTAAAGAATCCTTCTACATATCCATTCCCTTTTGTAGACTTGTCAACTTGATTGGCATTCCTTTTAGTATTGTTGAAATTGTTGTTGTTGTTTCCATAAAGATCTCTCCTTAGTTTGTTCTAGTTGTTACAAGATCCCTTATTTCCTTTCCTAGGGGTTTCTTGTGCTTTAAAAAGCTTCTTTTGAACCTGATTTACTTGAGACCCACCAAACTTCTTTCAATTTCTATTTTACTGGTAGGTTGAGATGGCTTTGAGATTTTTCTCTTGCTTGACTACCTTTTCATATACTAGATCCATAGTTTCTGGACCATGTACATCCACTTTACCACCAATTGTTCAAATCAACCCCATGATGAACTTTCTAATACAAAAATGTTCATCCTTCTGGTATATTGGCACATACTTCAAAGGACGAGTGAATTTCTCCCAGTAATCATTCACCGACAATTCACCTTGCTTCAAATTTTGAAAATCAGTTAACTTTTGGTAATAAAATATTTGGTGTAACCATCTTTTCCAAAATATTTTAGCAAACTCATTCCAAGCTAAGGTTAGAGATAAGACCAAGTTCCATCTTTTTGTTCATCCACTAGTTGGCAGCTTCTCCTGCAAGCTGAAATGCACCCCATACAACTTTGGTAACCTCAAAATAGTTTATAATCTCAAAATATTTTTCCATTTGGATTAACCAAGCATGTGTCTCATCTCCACTGGTCTTCCCTAAAATTTTGGTGGGGTAACTTTTCTCATATCCCTTGAAAACTTAGTTTCCACATGTTTTCTTTTTCTATTCTCAAATTTGGATAGAGATTCTTCTTCCCTATGTTGATTTGATTGGTTATGATCATGGGAGTTTTCTCCCTCATCCACATTAGGTATTTCTTCTTCTTCTCCTAATGGAACTTCCTGATCTTCTTTCACTTTCCTTTTCACTTCTTGCTCAAGATTTTCTAACCTTGCCCTAGTTTCATCCATGATGGCCAAGATACAATCCAACTTGGTTTCATTATTCTCTGTACCTTGTCCAATTTCTTGACTTCCTCCAAGATTCATCCTTGTTCTCACCATCTTTCGAGAATAAATTATACCTCAAGGTTCATCTATATTAGATCATATCATGTTTTACTTAATATATTCACAACTTTCAAAAGAGAAAACATCCACATACAAGAAATTCTATTTTTCTCACAAGTTTTGATAAAGAAATAAATTTTTATTTATTCATACGGATTTCAATTTCCTTTCAATTACATTGAATGACTATTCAAGTAGTCAAGAGGAGAGTATCCATCAATTTAACTCTCATATACATATCTTAACAAGGTATACCCTTCAGACTTGTGTTCATCTCTAATTTGATCTTCTCTATCCCAAAAAGGATAGTATCCCTCATATTTATCTTCCGATACATAATTATGAGGTACATAACCTTATGACTCACCACTTGAGATAATAACAATTACCTCAGCCATGGGTAAAACATGCAGATCTCTAAACAACATAGCTAGACTGACACTACATTCTGAGGGCATATGTCTAGAAAGTGGTAGTGATTCTAACTTTTCCAAAGAGACAAGAGGTAGATAGTTAAAATTGGCTTCATTCCTCATCCTTCTCTTATCTTGGCTGATTTGTGATAGAGCTTTATTGATTGTCTTGATATCACTTTGTCAGATGGTGTCATAGTTAGTTCCTTCTATTGTAGGAACAAGGTCTTCCTTTTCCTTATTGGCCATTAGGTAACACTCATTCTCGATTAATAACTTTCTTGTAGTTAACCCATCACAAAAAATTACCAAACATCAGTATTCACATAATGTTGGAAGGGAAAACATAGAGACCATATAGGTTCCAGAGCTAAACCCGGTAGCTATGATACCACGTGTAATATGCCCCTTGTTCTACACAACAATTTTTCGTATGCTTTACCACAAGTGAATTTAATCTAAAGGCTAAACGCATAGCACTATTTTTTTCCTTTTAATACAAGATAAAATGCACACATGATAGTAACAAAATATCTTTCTTATTCATTCAACGAATTGAGTAGAATATTTCCAAAGAAATGATTTCATAATCTAAATACAAATACATTTTCCATCTATCAAGAAATAGATAAAAATTACATACATAGCTCAATTGAGCTCCATTGGCACTATAAATATAATTGATCCAAGAAATCCCCTTTCAAATCTCGGCTTGCCAACTGGGACTCGGAGAAGCATCACTCAAGTGCTTTTCTGCCATTCATGGACTAACTGTAGTCCCCCACACATCTACCATGTATGGTAAGATGGCCCTACCTTTCGACGAAGAGATTTGGTCTGGAAACCACAAAATACTAGCTTAATCTAAGATGGTGTTATGGACTACATAACTAGAACTTTATCAGATGACACATCTATGTTCTATGTGTATGACAATATTAGACTAGCATGAATAAGGTAACACAATGAACTGACAGTGTAACTAGTGGTGAATTACACCACTTTGGCCAAAGTATTCATCACCCCTATTTCATAATGGATGTCACACACTCATCTTCCATTCTAACTCGATTTGCTAAGATCAATTATATTATATGCATAGGTAATTCCCTTCATAGGATATTCTACAACCCCAAGAAAAACCTATACATTCTAAGAAATCTATGACTCATCTACTAGGTTAAACAAGTGTTCCATAACTATCAATTTAAGTCTAGCTATAAGCTAAAAAGACCCCGCTCTATTGAGTACTTTCTACTATATTTATATATCTATGAAAAACAATCATTCCTTACTATGGAGTATGTACAATCACTTCAAACAATGGAGATTTCTAATATATAACAACAAATGATTATCTACACTCAAATGTTGGAACAATATTTCTAAATCTTATTACTTCTCAAACAAAAATTAGGAAAAATATAATCAAATCAAATGAACAAACATAAAAGAGTAATATTTCTCACGCCTATAAAAATAAAGCTCCAAATGATCTATCTAGTTTCCAATCCTAGCCTCCAAAAAGCTACTTGCAACTTAGCAACAATTCCCTTCTATACTTTCCCAAAACTTTCACAATAAAACTCTTGCAAATCACTCTCAACTCTCTCACTAAAATTAGGAAAATAAAGCAGCTTTTAAGAAAAATATATAGTAGAGTGCAATTGTGTGTCCCAATGAGGTGTAGAATGCCTCTATTTATACAAAATATTCAGTCTCTAAAGGCTAGCAACATTGAGAATGGATCGACAATTCTCGGTTTGCATGGTTTAACTCGGCTTGGCAAACAAAAGGTGGTAGAATTAAAGAACATTACTCAGCAAATTAACACAACAGATCAATTCTTTAAAAGACGACAATAATGCATCAGAGATGTGTAAGGTAACTATTTAAACAAGTCAACTTATTCCATGCCAGCATTCTCAAGACTTATTCTCCCATTTTCTCAGGTTGAATTCATTGTACAGAGCTTCTAAAGTAGACTTCAATTACAATACAAAAATTAATAGCTTGGCACCACATTTACCTCTTTTCATGCTTTTGGTGTTTGTTGCACTTTGACAAAGTCAAAGCTTTTAAATCATTTGCAGTAATATGTGTTGACTAAGTCTCATATATACTATGCATCTTTCCATCATATATGGCATTCAATATGCAAGCGGATTAAATCACAATGTATGTTATTAGCGTTGCATTTTGCAAGCTCTATGGATGCGCCAATCACTAATGAAATATATACCATATACTATGGTTACATAGTATGTGCATGGTTTACCATAATAACAATGCTTCATTTAAAATAGTTCTTTAACCAACATTATAATATATTATCAATAACAATAATATATATATATATTATTTTACATATATATATATAACTTGACATGTTATTATTATGTATATGTATATGTATATATACGTATATATATTTATATATATAGATATATATATATCAACTCATATGATTATTGATATACTTCATTCGATAAATATATTAACTTATATCTATTTAATATTCAAACTAATATCATGCATGTATATATATATATATATATATATACATATATACATATGTGTATATATATTAATGTACTTGTATGGAAGTTACCTTCACGTCAATACATACACATACATCAATATGTATATACATATATACTTATATATCCATCATACACACACACACACATATATATATAACATTACCTTCAAACACAAAACAATAGTATTGATTGACATATACATGTCACTTTATCCATTTGATGTTCCCGTGCATATGGGTAGCTCACCCATAGGCATGTGTAGATATGTCTATCTTTGTATGCTTATGTATGTGATTATTCATGTGCATGAGTTCATCGTGGACCTGCATATTGTTGTTCTCACCCCTCTGTTGTTTGTCCTTGATGACAAAGTCACAAATGGTGCTATGGAATTTACATGTGCAGGTTTAGGTTGATGGTATCTCGGATTGGTTGACATGTCCTCATATACTTGCTTTGAATTATTGTTGCATATTATTCTTTAGTGATTACAGGGTTGGATTGGTATTCAGTTTGGTTCTTTTACATGATCTTCATGCTTGTTCCCATTCAAGTTGATCATGTTTTTGATGATTCAGTTTCAGGTTATTCAAATGGTTTCATTTTGATAGGATGGTTCTTCTTTATTGCATGTCATTGGAATATGGCATGGTTGTTCAGGTATATATGAGTTATTATCATTACAAGTCTCAAGTATTTTCAGATTGATCAATTTCAAATTGTGATATTTTCAATTATCTTTACATGATATTTGAATGGCACATCTTATGTTCTGCTCAAAACATAAAAGTTATGACTTGATTTCATTGTGGTCAATCACATTGTAAAGTGATTTGGTATTGAGAAACATTACTTTTGTTTGACAATTGATTCACTTTGTTCTATGAATCTTGGCTCATTGGCATCATTGTACTCGTGTATTTCTAAAGACTCTAAAGCCATCTTGAACTCACATTACCTGGGAGCATTGAATAAATATTAGGTTTAGGCAACATTATTTGTTTGTTGGTATTATTAATATATTTGGCATATTGGAGTCGACATTTAAAATAAAGTAAACCCTACCGGGTTTCCTTAAGCATATGTTTAAGGTGATATATCTCCTATCGGTCACTTGGACTTTTGAATTTGTGTAAAGTCTTGTGGAAATTAATGATTGGCAGATTATTGTGGGCATTCGATAGCTTCCTTTTCTCATTATCCTTCTCGAAATTTTAACATTCATGGACTTGGAATAAATATTTTTATTGATCATGTTGAATCGACTCTTGGAAGCAAAAATCATGGTAATTATCTCATCATTGTGTCGGCCTCCAAGGTGTTTATTGGTAGCGGATTTGAAATCTATTATGATGTTATTAAACTACTTGTGGATGAGGTTTTTTGGACTTCAAGCATTATTTTGTTTTGATAAGTCATGGAATGACTTGGGTAAAAGGCAGATCGAATAGGGAAAAGTTTTGTTTTTCTTCTTGCTAGGGTTTGGAACCCTAGCCGCCACCATGGAGTCAATGTAATCATCGTTCTTCATTGGTTCTACTAGCTCAAACAATATTGATAGAATGCAATCTCTATGTTTAATAATGAAGGGTATGGCTGCTCAGTTTGATGCTTTTCATTGGTTAGAAGCTCGAATTTGGAAGGAGATACGATGGTGTTACTTTGCTGGGTTGGTAGATACTTTTGAACAATTTATCATGCTCTCTTGTTCTTCGGTTTCACTATTCATTATCAGGTATTCTTTCCTTAGCTAGAAGATATTTTTAAATGTGCATGTTACTGGTTCTTTGCTCAATTTAGAAAAGGGATAAATGGGTTCTTGTGTATCTCTGATAGTATTGGCCTGCTATGATTTCGATTACATTTCTTTTCCCATCATGGGTATTTTGAAAGATTGTTTATTTTGGTATTTGGTGATGATATGGGTTCGGTTACATTTTCTTTTCAGACCCTAGTAGTGATATTCTTTTGTTTCTATCAACATGGTAAAATGGGTTGTGAAGAAAAAGATGCTTTGTTAAAACATTGTTTCCACCTATCACTTATGGTTTTTTAAATCAACTCGATAAGGGTATTGGATCCTATCAAATCTCTTCAAGATAGTCAGATGAAATTATTTTTGGTGCATACATTATTGTATTTTTTATATTCTTGGAACAGATGATATTATTGGTGCAGTTTTTGTTATTGTCAGGGTTCAAAGAACAAAACTGTTATGATACTTTGTCTTTTCTGAAAACCCTTGGATGAATATTCAAAAAGGAATATATGTACATTTTGTAAATAATAGAAGTGATAGTGAATTGAACACTGGTTTTATTATATTGATTGTTCTTGAAAGATATGTGATATCTTATGTATTTGAAAGACTGAAAAACTGTATGTAGAGTGATAGTCTTGATAATTGAATATGTCTAGTATTTTGAAGTTTTGTTTGAGAACCTTGAGGATATTAGGGGTATTCAATTGAGAGGCTCTTGTGAGTTGAATTGCAAACAGAGAAATCATCTTATATATGTTTGTACTAAAACTAAAGAGGGGTTGGTGCTCCTTGAGATTGGTGTCTCTAAATGAGGGGTTGGTGCTCCTTGAGTGGGTGCTCTGAAATTAGCCTGCAAGGCATTGTAAGTAGTAATTTGAAAATATAAGCCAATATGGCAGTAGTTTAGGAGTGGTTTTTCTACCCCAGGAGGGTTTTCCACTCGGAAAATTATTTTTCTTATGGTCTCATTGTATTAAATGTTGTTAAGTTTTTTTCTTTTTATCTCTGTCAATGTTTAAGTCAGCATATCATGCATAAAAGGTTCTATTGTGGGCTCTAAAACATGTGAATGTGTAAGGCATTTTAACTTTATTCATTGTTGATGATATGTCTATTTGATTCATGGTTTATGCAAATTCAATACTGTTTTAGCACAAGTGACATCTGATGTATAAAAATTAATTTGGTCTTTTCGGTTTTCCTCATTTCTACAAATGCTTGAATCAAAAATGCCATGCACAAATGTTTTGTTACTATTGTAAACTTTAATACAGGAGAAAGTATAAATGGTTTCATCTAATTCAGTCTATGTATCAAGTCATGTCAATGTCTAATTCATATACCTATCTCATGTTTAAATGTACAAGTCATGTCTACTTCACAAACTGTCATTTGTCCTCTTGATTCAAAAGCAAACATAAACTCTTTGTTTGAAAAAATATTGTGACTTTCGTCAATCACTAATTCACCCCTCTCAATGATTTCAGTCTTCCAACACATATGTGTATGTATGTATACATCATATGTATATATCTCCTCGATTGTAATTTTAAGGAAGTACTCAAAAATATAAAGAGGCTCAAACACATATTTCAAGCATACCTTCACAAATAAACAAAACCCTTCCTACCAATCAATTCAAGGAATCATACCTTCACCTGAAACTATTGATTTGACTATTCTATAAGTGAGTGTGTGAAAGCTCGGTTTAAAATCTCTTAAGGGTTTCTAGACCAAGAGCGATACTTCCCCTCCCTTCCGGAGGCGTGAACCTACACTTGCAACCAACTTGTCACATTTGCAAAGGTAGTCAATTGATCATAAAATAATCACTTGCAATATATATTCAATAATTAGAATATGAAACATATATAACAGCAATTTGAATCAACCATTTATTCATTTTATTTCCAATGATTCATATAAATAAAGTACATTCACATTTATTTCCATCAAATTTACAAAGACACACACATATGCAAGTGTTTCATCTAGCTAGGTAAAAGTAACTAGATAAATCTACTATGGTCTAACATCCTTGTGGCTTTAATCTGATCAGGTTGGGTAGGAATCCTTCCCCTTAATTCTTTATGTCATTTGTGGTAATTTAGATACTCTTGCGGTCTCCTTAACCCTTCGGAGTTGTCTATTTTCTGGGCTAGTGTGAGGCAAGATTAGGTGACTAGGACCTTTTTGATTACTTGATCATTTTGGCCATTTTGAGTCTATTTTTTGTTGTGGTTCTTTCATATTGGTCCTTGATAATTATGCATATCTTGAGGACCAAAACTGAGCTTTGGTTTGGCTCACTAGTCAGAACACTAGCACTAGAGTGGAGACTACAACACTTGTCAAGGACTCTAAAGACAAAACAAGACCCCAATGCTAGACTAGGACTCCAACACCAAGCTTGGACATGTGCAATCATGCTAGTTTCCTAATTGGGTGTTGGTGTCCTCTTTGGGTCCTAGTGTCCTCTAGTGTCTCATTTTTGACCATTCTTCATTTTTTGGGTCTTTCAATTATTTCTTAGGGAGAATTTGTAGATAAAATTTGTTCCCCTTAGCCTATATATTCTTCCCTTGTCACTTTTTTGACAAGTTTAATAACCTAATATTTATGACACTTATTTATCTTGGGAAACATGTCATTGCTTGTAAGCTACCAATAATCTTTCCTAGTGGTGGAGGGCTTGTACTTCCTAGTACTTGGCAACCTCTTGGGAAGGATTTTTCTTATGTTTAGGAATGGTTAAGTTTTTTATTGAGTGGATTGAAGGTGGTTGTTATCCTCATCATAGTCCTTGTTCCAAAAATTAATCGTTGATTCATCTAGTCGAGGGGTGTTAGCTTTGAGTTGCTCCACCATCTATGCGGGGTTTTATGGTGTTGTAGAGTTTATAAGAATGTCTTGGTGTGGATTTAAGGTATATGCTTCCCTCATCCTACCATATTCTTGTGTTCATGAGAGAATGTGATCATAGGTTAGTCTCCAATCATCATTTGGGTGTTGTTCTCCTCTCATAGGTTCATTGTGAAGGTTTCATCCCATAATTGGTAAGTCTTTCATCGTTTCCATCTTTCATTTAGCAAGGGTGAGGTCATGTGGATTATTGTTATCCTTATATTTTTTGTTTCGCATGAAACTTTTGTGCACATTAATGTGTAAGTGCAACATGTTGTTGTCACATCTTCATCTTCGTTGTTGTTTCAAAAAAAATATTCAATTGGCTAATGTACTAGGAGTTTTTGCTTGGTGCATTACAACTTCAACAAAAAAATTGACAAACAATCTTATTGCAACATCTATGTGAGAAGCCCCCAATATGTTGCAAGTATTAGTAAATATTGAGAGATGCTCATCAGAATGTTGTGTGCTATCACCATAAAATTTTCAAAAATTCTTTCCATAATAAATCAATCCATAAGACTCAAAATTACCATAATTTGTTCTCTTGTTAATTTTTTAAATGAAAGTTGTTAATTTATTCATCCATTGGCATACTCAAGCATCTATCCATACAAAATAGGCATCTAGCTATGAAAGTTAAAAATGTATCCATATGAGTCTAGGGTTCATTTATCCATCTGAGATAAGCATCTATCTAAATAGGATAGGAATATGTTATGGCCAAATTCCATTAAGGCCATTTGGGTCCTAATTCACTCTTTGTAGACTACACTTCCCTACTAGAAGTGCACTGAGGTCACCATCTAACAGAAGTACATAAATAAATAAATAGCTTGAGTCTCATTTTGGAATTCAGCCTAAAACCGCAAGGAGTCAAGAAAACTCATCTAGGATTCCTTTTGAGTAAAAGATGATTTTTTTTTAATTCAAATTTTCTTCAAAGGTTTACTTTTAAGTGTTAAATTAAAGTGATTCATTTAAGTGTTAATTTGAGAGAATGATTTTCTTAATTTCTAAGTTGGAATTAAAATCTTTTAAAAATCCCTATCCTCACACCTAAAATCCTACATATCGGGAACCTCTTGTGTTCACTTGAATGCCTCTATGCATTTCTTCCAAATAGGATCAATAAGATTATATATGTAGTTTTGTTTTTTTAAATTATGTTTAATGTAATTATGTGAGTGGGTATGCAACCCTTTCTAGATTATAATTTTTGCAAACAATTCTTTGTTAGTTGTCACCCACTCAAGTGGAATAGGGACAAAACCCTTGTTGCAGATTTTTTGGTGTTGTCATTAGTGTTTTCATTGATGTCAACCTCCAGTATGGTCAAGGATATTGTTGCACTATGTTGGCATTAGTGTTGTGCTTTGATTTCAACCTCTAGTTTGGTCATGTTGAGAAGTGTTTATGGTATTGAGAAGGTGTTGTATATGTTGTAGATATGTTGAGTAGGTTTTTATGGTGTTGTTGATGCAATTGGTTCACTTGGTTTCCAAGTGATTTTGAAATAAAATGAATAAAAGAGTGTGTAGTGTCACAAAGGTTTTTTTAGTGTTGTGATCTGAATTTCTTCATGGTTGAAGATATTCTCATGTGGTTTGGATGTGATGATCAAATCTGTTCAAAGGTTCTATATCTAGAGTTTCAAGTTTTGGATCATGTCGTAGTGGATGTTGTGTTTGACAATGTGTTTCTTGTGAAGAAGGTTATCTGCTAGAAATGAGATTGATCTGCATTTATTCACATCGAGGTTTATTGTCTTGTGTATTTGGGAACATGCTCAGATTGTTTGTATCTATCTTTCCCTAGAGCATCTGTTGTTTAGTTGTTTCACAAGGTTGGTGAGTGAATGTATGTTTATGGCAGTGTGGTTAGTTGCACAAAATGAAAGTGTTCTTTAGTTTTAGTTGGTTGTAGCAGTATTTTTGAATATTCTGATGGTGTTGGAATATTCTTGGATGTTTTGGAATGTTTTTATGTGGTTCACATGGTGTTTTCAAACCTGGAGAGGCGTGTAAGTGTTCGCTTATTAGTGTTAGTGCAAGTTTGGATGACCTAGCATGATAGCACTAATTACAAAGGGTTTTTGTTGTTTGTGGAAGTGTGGCAAAGCATGTCAGTGTGGATTTGGGTCCTAGTTAACCCTTGGTATGTTTATACTTCACTTCTTTCCACCATGGTCCAAGGTGTTGATCTATTTAGTGGTTGCATGTTTGAGGTGCAATGTTTCATTAAGGCTGCCATGGAGAAATTTTTTGAGGTTGTGGAGGATATATAAGCAAGGTTAATTTTTGGAGATGTGTGTGGAAGATGTGTGAGTGTTGTATGATGTGAATATGATCAAGTGTGGTGATTTGACAGTAATCTTAAATTCCTAAGGCTACTGGATGCAGTGAGTAGAAGTTGTCTACATTTTTAGTGTTCCTGAACTTGCTAAAGGTAGTGAGTCAAAGGTTGCAAATGGTGCGGAGTTGCAATTGTGGATTTTTTAGTTTCTCTGATATAGTGAATCTCTGTGTAACAGTCTTCTTCTATTCTTCTTTCTTCTGGATAGTGAGTCCTTTGGGAAATGAGCCCTTGGTAGTGAGTCATTCTTCTCTTTTGGGTAGTGAGCCCTTCTAGCACCGACCCTATCGTATTTGGTGTTTCTATTCATATATATGTGAGCTAATCCTCATTTTGGTTTTTCCTTGATTAGGGTTTTCCATGTAAATCTAGTGTTCTCTTGTCTATGGTGTTGAATGTGTTTATGTTTCATTTGTTTACATTCTCCTAGTGATAATAAGGGTTTGATGGTTAATGAGGGTTTAAGGTTTTAATGTACAATTGATTCGCCCCCCTCTCAATTTTTATGTGTCTAACAACCCTAATTAAAGAATTATTATTCAAAAGCACTTTAGGGAGTTGCTTGATGTTGGGTTTAATTGTGAAGATTTTCATTTTACCTAGAACCCTATTTTTGGTTTTTTTATTTCAAAAAGGTTATTGGTTTGTGTAGTACCCCATACTTAAGAAATTACCTTAAAATTATACACCTTAAAACCAAATTAATTCAATATTCTCAACTAATCCACTTCTTCTCATATTTGGCTAACTAGAGCACATAACAATGTTAGATACACATGCGATCCACAACCTAATTTAATAAATGAAATTTAGTTTGTGTCTACAACACTATGCACACTCACCATCTACTAAAACTACCCTATAGGAATTCATACTTGTTATTGATTTTCATCACTTAAATCAAATTCACATCTCAAATTATTTTCAACCACATAAGATATACCCCATAACTTATATTTCTTAAATATTAAATCAATTTATTTTGTGAATTATTTCACTACTAATATGTATATCTTTAATAACTAAATAAAACAAAGGGGTGTTGAGTCAAAAATTAAACCTTTAAAATGAATATCAACTCACAAGCCAATCAATACCATGGAATAACTCATTAAATTTTCCATTTAATACTTAATATTTTATAACCAAACAATATTAATAAAAATCACTTAGGTATGTTATAAATAACTTGAAATGACATTATCTCCTAAAAAGAGGTTATCCACATGATTTCTTTGCAAAAATGACCACCATGCAATATTGGTATTTATCTATTCAATCACTATTGCATGAAAGACTATCAATGTAGTGCTATTAACCATCGAATCACATCTTTCAATATACCCTTCCAATTAGTTTGATATCTAATTTGATAGTTATATTAAAGACTATTATTGATTATTTGCAATATAAATGTCATCTATCAACATCTACTCTACATTAACTCTTTGTTATCTACTAAATAAAATTACTACTATTTAAGGTATTAAACACTACTAGATTTTCCTTATTATCTTGTCACCCTTTTTCTATTTGTAATAATTCCTTCATGTTGTATATGCCTTCAAAATTCCATTTCCAAACTTTCTATCCAATTTTTGGTGTCTTTATGAACCTAGTATATATACTACAGTTGGGAAGAATTAAATTCCATGTACAAGGCAAAAGTTTTGATAGAAAGAAAAATATAGGAGCAATTTAACCAACCTCATCAATCCTCTAGAAATTGCAAGTGTACAACAAACCTACAAGAATACAATTTTAAAATGGAAGATTATTAAAAGGTACAATAAACTCAAAGTAGTTCACACCTACCCATGATAACTTTTAAAATTAAGATGACCCTAAGTAGGATGAAACATGGTTTCCAAACATTTTATGTCAAACTCCCAAAATCCAATTTGACATATCTTGTGGTTCTTCTATTCAAAGCTAGAACTAAGAGTATTATTAAAATACTTTTTAAAGTTTTATTTAAATACTCCTATTTATAAATATGAGCATTCTATTTCAAAATGACATACTTATACCCCACGTCCTAACTAAATCGAAATCTCCCATTACCAGATTCATTACATTTAGTGATGTTTTATGGTCATGCCTGATGTAGAAACAACAACATAATGAAAAAGAAATGCCATATACTCACCCAAATAAGAACCCTCTCTGGAATTACTAATGAAGCCTTTTACTACAGTATAAGGGTATGGATCTAGTTCTCAATCACAACATCATAATCTTCATGCCTCTCACTACAATCTTCTACTCTATCAAAATGAATTTTCATATAATAATGGGATATAACTCTCATACATATTATTGTCAAAAATAAAACAAACACTTGAAAATATGAAACAGATTCTTCAACCCAAATCTAACTAGTCTCAATGGCATGACTACCAAAAACAAATGCAGTAACTTAAAAGACTACTATTAAACATTAAGGCTATATTCTTGTATTGGTGTTGAAATCAAGAGGTCGTTGATAAAACCTTAACTGCAAGGTTTAGTTGAAAATAAAATCATAGAATGAAAGAAATAAGAATAGTGGGCTTTCATTCTTCCTCTCACCTCACTAGGTAGTAGAGTTTGGGGTCATGGGGATCCTTCCTCAGTCGGATTCTACAATTTTTTGTACTTTGCAGGCTTCTTCTCAGGTGCCTCATTCAAATCCATGGAGAAAGTGGAGGGGGGAATTTAACACTACTCCGCCCTTGAGGTATGATAGTTCTCTCTGAAATACAAAGGCTCTTAGCCAAACCCAAGTAGAACACAATGAATCGAAGCCAATCATAATCCCAACTGTGAGTGCATAACATCCTCACTCGAACCAAGATGATTGATAGCTCCAAACCAGATTAGATTACCCACCAATGATTAACAACATATTCAAGAATATAGAGCACTGGTTTGAAACATCAAAGTATCTTATTTTAGTGTTTGAAGCAGCCAAAACATAGTAAAGATACTAGATATAATGATCATAAAATCCATTAGACTGTAATAAGGCCATTGACTACAAGAATTATATGTTTATGTGATACAAATGCTTTTAAGCAAAACAATATGATATGGAAGCAGAGACAAGGCTCCAGAGCAAGTCTTGATGATTCATGCATTTTATCAGGATCCTAATTATTTATTTATTCTTATGTGTATGCATTTTTTATGATTGGCATAGACCAAACCAAAGAAAATCTTATTTTATTTAAGTAAGAGTTATAACTTAGATGTTTTTTTTGGGGATTTTATTTTAGAAATCTAACATGAAAAACTATGATCTTGTCATTTGATAAAAATCACTTGAATATTTTTTAACTTCTTATTTTACAATATTTTTATTTGATTTTCTTCATTATATTTTGTTAATGTCTATCCCAAACTTATAATATATAAATAATATTTTTTGAATAGTCATGTTTCACTTAAGTTTTAAACTTTTATTTCTTTTTTGGTATAATTAAAATAGACTTTAGACAACAAGCACATTGCAATCAATTGATAAATTAGCATATGAAAAAAACATTCTTACCCACATCATCGAGTTTTACTCATAGTTTCCTTCAACCATTTAACAATATTATAAGGTTGTAATGATATGTTTATTCTAATATGCTTTTCATAGTAATACTACTGTCTAAAATACAAGAAAGATCAAAATAGACATCATATTTAATATTATGATGTTGATTTGTAATTTTTATTTATTTTTTAAATTAATTTGTAATATTGAGCGTTAATGATTCTCCAATATCCCAGTAATTATCTAAAGAGAAAAAAATGTGTATACACTATGACTACAAATCCATTCAACAATTGAAGTGCTACAATAGAAATCTTCTATATTTTTTATTAAGAAGGTACTGAGAATAATGATGAGCCAATAAGTAATGCAAAATTATGAATGTACAACATTGACAATTCAAAAAATTAGAAACATTTGATCTTGTTGAATAAAGACAAAAAATATTTCACACTTTTTCATGAACAAAAAACTATTTAAATTTTCATAATTTTCCATTCTTGATAGAAGTATAGGAGTTTTTTATTACAACTATGTCCTTCCCAAAATCATGCACAATCAACTAAAGAATTGGAAATACTAAATTACATAGAGCCTTGACTTAGCACAAACAGTTAAATTATATAAGTCAATGTGCTAAGTGAGGCCACCCGCAATAACATCTTTAGTAAGGTTGACACACCAATAAACCATCCCAAGTAGAATCGTATGTCATTATTATGGTATACTTCCTAAAAGATTGTTGCTTGATAAATTCAATGAACCTAAATAGCTTAGAAATTCAAAAGCTTTGCAAGAACTTGTTCTGAAAAATGATTTCTTGAAAGGTCTAATGACTCTAGTTGACGCATTTCTCCCAAAATATTTCCAGAATGGTCTCATTCATATTGTTCATTGAAAGGTTTAGAAGCCTCAATCCCTTCAAGTTCCCAAAATCAGGAGCAACGTGTCCCTCCAATTCATTGTTTGAAAGATCTAAGAATGTAAGAGTGGAAAGAATATATTTGTAGTGCTGATTTGTACCTTTTATAGTCATATCTAATCCATCTTGATATGAATTCCCATAATAAGTGGTGGACAATACAAAACCATCTTGACTTTCTAATGACATTTCTTGCAATGATACAATTGTGTGTAGAATTAAAGCTAAGATATGATTGGAAGAAAGGAGCAAGGTTTGAAGGTTCATTAATTTGCCTATCTCTAAAGGAATATTGCCTGTAAAATTATTGTCATTCATCACCAATACTCTTAGACTTGAAAGATTTCCAATTAATGCTGGTATTTCACCTCCAAATAAATTCTCCCCAATATTAAAAACCTATAGCAGTGAACAATATGTTATTGAGGAAGGGAATGATCCCTTCAGATTATTACTATGGACGATTAATGAATATAATATTGTTAGCTTACTAAGCTCATGTGGTAAGCTTCCCTCCAAACTATTATTTCCCAAATTTAGGACAGTTAGGTAAGAGCAATTGGACAAGCTCACAGGGATCACACCGGTTATGTTGTCTGCAAGATTTAAAACATAGAGTGAATAAATTACCCAGACTTGGTGGAAAATTACCACTGAACAAATTGTTTGCAAGATTTAACCCCTGGAGTGCAGATAATTTGCCTAGACTTGGAGGAATATTTCCACTGATGGGATGCACCCACTCAATCCATTTCTAGACACATCTAGATATTCTAGTTACATCCATATTGAAGTATTTGAGGGATTTTCTGTAAGATTTAGGCATCGCAACAGAGGACTGGGTTGCCATAGCCAAGAGGGAATTTCACCCACAAGACTAGCATTAGTTAAATGCAACATTCCAAATGAGATCTGTGTTGAAATCCAAGGTGAAAATTCACTGTCAATAATATATGACACTAAAGAGAACCCAATTAAGTGAAAGGATGGAATCCAGTTTATTCTAATATTTAGCACACAATCGGATAAATACAAGGCCTTTAGGCTTGTAAGCTTGTGAAACAAAGTGTCTAAAATCTACTGGTGATGGTTTAGTGACCAGTGTAGATTAACTAAAGGAGGTGGGAGTCACGAAGAAGAGATGATTTTATTGAAATGATTGCCATCACCATACAAGTGAGGGAATGGTCCACAAGTCCTCAATTAAAGGGAGATTGCCTTATTATTATAAATCCAAAGCACGAGTCTTGATGATTCATGCATCCAAAATGTGGAAGCAGAGACAAAGCTCGAGAACTGTTTGACAGAATGCCTCAAACAGATGTAAACAATCATAACAAACATCCATTTCAAAATCACATTAAACAAACACAAACTGCGAAACAAAATCCTCAACAGAATGAATAGGAGAAATTATATAGAGAATGATTCAAATGACAAGGTAGATCTCTTAAATTATACAATTTGAAAAACAACAGAATGAACTAGGCTTTGCATTATAACTAGCTTCTTAACAAAATCTGGGGCATGCAGAGAATGAATCTTTAAAAAGGTCAAAATCTAAGGAATCCCTTAGTAAAATAATTTTTCCAGATTGACAGAGCGTGAGCATTGTTGACAGAGAGTTTCCCAAAGCTATCTGTCCCTTGCATGCTAAAATGTATAGTATTCACAAGGCATTAACTATTACATAACAAATGCTTATTTGATAATTATGCGAATTGGGATCTAAACCATAAAACTGATAAATATTAGAGAAGAGATTTGTGGATTGAAACTGTGTGTAGTTTTTTGAATCAATATTTCAGATCATATTCCATGATCCATCATCAGGATGCTGAGCAGAAAGAGAGAAGAATATGCTCTCTTTCTACTCAGCATTCTGATGATCGGGTATGATCCAAAATGTTGATTCAAAAAACTACACTGTTTCAATCCAGAGATCTGCTCTCTAACTTATCATGTACTGTGAAAACTTCATGCTATTAACTGATAAATATTGTTTATCACTGAGCAATATGCTACAAAACCAACACATTTGGAGCTATTAAAAATGTGCAATTTAAAAGAAATATGCTGCTACAGAAAGAAATATTATTTATTCAAAATAAGGGTCACTAAATTACTATATACAATGTGAAATTACAATTAAATAACTTATCAGTAGAGGATGTTAGTTGGCATTGGTTGTTAGTATAAAACAGATTCTTAATCTGTGTGCTTCATTGGATTATGTTTCTTTCTGTCATATTCCTCGTGAATGGAATGGGGTTGCAGATTGTCTAGCTAAATGGGTTTCTGATCATTTGTAAGATTGGAATATTGTAGAAAGGGGTCAATTACCCCCCGATTTGTCACAAAAATTGGACCAATTAGTGGAGATTGATAGAGAGGTGTAATTCCCTTGCTTTGTACTGCTCTTTTTTGGTTTTAATAAATTTTTACCCCTCTTTTAGACAATTAAATAACTTATGAATTTATTCAACTTAGAAAATTGACTTCAATTCTCCTTCACCAATCAATATATTAATCTATAGTCATAACAAAATGACTAAGATATTAACAACCAACAACTACATTCTAGATAGCTTTTATACATTTGGGAACCCAATCTATGCACTTTAAATCTTTATCAACCATGTTTTGTGAACATAGAAATTTATGGAAACTTGTATTTGGGACCAATGTTGAATATAGTTTTTATCTAGGAGACGATTGTGACACTTTCTTGAGCATGATGGAAAATCATGGTGAATTGCAAGTTCCAAAGGACCAATGGAAGTTCCCCTTGGCAATGGAAGTGGACATGGATCTTCATTATTGTGAACACCATCGACCATCACTTGCAATGGTTCCTTGTGTTTATTTAGATTTTCAAGATTTGGTGAGAAGAGTGATTTTTCAAGGATACTACTACTAGCACATGGACTAACATGAATGTATGCTTTAGTTATGGAATAGTATGAAGAAATTTGTAAGTACAATAGTCTAAAAAGTATGATGTAGAATGTGTATGTTGCTAAAGTAGTCTCAAATGTAACGTGACAAGTACAATCATTGGTATAGTTAAAAAATTATGAGTATTTGTTGGTGCAATCATTGTAACATAGATTTGGTAGATGGCAAATAGAAAACAACTAAGTTATAGGTACAATCACTACCATGGAAGGAATTATTAGTACAATTACTATGGTAGTGATCATTTATAAGTACAATCATTGTAGTCACAATTTGGCAAGTGTAAAATCATTATAGCAATGATAATATATGGGTATAGTTTGTTTGATAGTGATAATTTGTAGGTATAGTCATTGTAGCAATAATTTGGCAAGTTTGAAATTCTTTTGGTAGTGATACTTTATAGGTGTTCATTGTAGCAACAATTTGGCTAAGGCATAGTCACTATGACAATGATCATTTGTAGGTGTAGTTATTGTAGAATTCATTTTCCAAGTATATTATTACTATAGAAATTAGGGAAGTCTTGGTAACTAGTCAAAATTAGTGTAAAACTAGTCCAAAACCCTAATGCATCCTCTCGGCTATGTTGGAATAGAACCAAAATTTGTTTTTTAACACTATTTCTTTGGTGCTCTTGTCTTGGATGGCATTGAAACTTGACCTTCACATCAACAAGTTCAAGGATTGATGGAAGAGATATTTGACTTGATGCGTATTGAAAATCTATGCAGAAAATTTTAGCAATATTTGCTTTCTTTCTTCCCCTTGTGTAAAACTTTAGAACCCAAGATTGATTGCTTCCAGATTGGAATAGGTAAGATAGGTCTTCCAACTACAAGTTGTCTTTTTGTTCTTCTTTTTCTAAGATGATATCAACATATCTCTAATGTGTAGGACTCTTGTTTTGACCAAATAATTTAAATATATGAATCTATCTAAAATATTTTCTTGATCATGTTCAATGCAATTTAATTTAGATAACAAAAGTAGAGCTTGAAGGGTTTTGAGATTCATGAATGTGATATTTTGAAATTTTAGCAACTTGAGCCACATAGTGAGTGCCAAAAACTATCGGTGCTTTAATTCACCAATTTCATAACAATATAAAATAGAACAATGGATGAGGAAAGTATCTCTTCAAATTTGTAGGGGAAGTTCCCTAATTTAATCTAATATAAATTCTAAAACAAAAACAAGCCTACTAATATGAACACTATACAATCTATTCTTTAGGGTTTTGTAAACTTGACCTATCTATTTTAAGCTTAAAGGTTAGATCACGAGACTTTGAAGAACCCCTATTCTAACCAATAAATTTTCTCAATTTATGATATTTAAAACATAAACAAGAATACTATCCAAGGATTAAAATAAAGACCATTAGACTTGTATAAATAATCAATTTAATCTTGAATAAAATATAACATAAAAATAACAGGTCTAGAAAAATTGATGAAAAAAATTAATTATCACAAAATATTAAAATTTTCTTCATGGATTCGAACATCAATGTCACAAATTCAACATAGGTCCTCTTATTAATTGGATTCTTCTTCAAACAATTACTCGAAATATTTATAGCATAAGAAAGCTTCAACTATGTACTCTTTACACAAAGACAGTTAGCAATTTAACTAACCTCAAACTTGAAAGACAATCCATCTAGCATGAGTCTGGCATTAACTCTTATTACATTATGTGTAAATACATATTTTCCATTTGTAGCTTCTTGAAAATTCAAAAATAATAAAATAATTGCTTTGAAATAAATTATATCCTCATCTTCTAAAAATAATATAAAATATTACTCTTTTTTTTCCATTTTTGCTACTCATATTGAGCACCCATCGCTTTGATCTTCTTATTGTGTCTTTAATTTACTTTAATGAATCTTTAATCTTGTCTTAGGTGTCACTTTGAATGAAGGGCTCATATAAATCACTTTTTCTCCTTTATTTCACTTTATTTTTCTTCATATCTTCACTTGAGTGAACATACTAACTTGGACATCACTTTTTTTTGTTTCAATCTTTATTTTGGTACCTAGAAGAAATTAGGTGCCCAATCATTATTTTAAAATGTTTCCCATAGGGTACTTGCTTATGTGGATGTCAATAATGAATGACATGGGCACCTTGAGTGCTTTTTGATGATTTTTCAAAAGAATTTATAGAATTTTTTCTTTAATTAAAATTGCTCCATTTTTTGTTCTCAAGAGTTCCATAAAATCTTTGACTTTGACAAAGTTTCCATCATTTTACTACCCCTTGAAACCACTTTCACTAAATGAAGTTTGAATATGCACTTTTGATCCTTTTCCACTTGCATCTATTAATTTTAATAGAAAATTAAAAAAATAGTAACTTTTTAAACATAGAAAGTTATGATTTTCGTCCTTATCTCCTCAATCCGAGATATAGTGAAAAAGAAAAATATTTTTTTCTAAAAATATAAAGTGTGCTTTCTAGACTTTGTTGAAATTGTTTGTCTTAAATAATTTGGACCCTCGAAAGTGACAACTTTATGCTTGGGAAATGCTTGGAATAGAATCCTCAAATATGATTTTGTCTCTATATTTTAGGGAAAATTACTCTCAACCTCAATCCTTTCTATATTTTCTTCGATTCTATCATCATATTATTTCTTTGAAATTCACCCTTTCTTTCCTCTTTTAGTGTCGAATTTGAAGCCTTTTGCAATATTCATAGTTTAATAATATTCATGATGAGCAAACTTCATGCATAATTAATTGAATAAGATAAACCAATTCCTAATGACTTGTATTAATGGAAAAAGTATCCTTTTTCTTCATTTGGGAATAGTTAATATTAAAATGAGCTTAATGTTGCCTTAATTTAGTGTTGTAATGTGTTTTACACATTCACATTAAGTTTATGACCCTTTTTAACTAAATGGACTTAATTGTGCCTTATCTGGGGTGTTGTAAAGTGTTCTTTACACTTTCACACTAATCTAGGGCTTCATTAAATAATTGAGGTTAGTTTTCCTTAATTGGCCCCTTTAATTCAAATCCAAGCCTAATTAAATGTAAATTCTGAGGGATAAAACCTAACATTCGTAAATGTCATTACACATCACTTAATTTGATAAGGTGTGTGTCCTAGGTTACTGACCTAGGACCCATTCGCCACATGGTGAATGGGTCCTCACTAGGTCTTAGGAACCTATTTTTATATAACATTTCACATTTCCTAAAGTGTGTCCTAAGTGAGTGACCTAGGACCCATTCACCTTATGGTGAATGGGTCCTCACTTAGACCTAAGACCCCTCCTTGAAATATGTTTTTTGTGGTATTTTAATGATTTCAAATCCATGATTTGATGTCGTATTGTGTTATTCGAATTTCATGAATTAATGGCAAGATATGTATAAATACAAGGTTATTTCACTATGTTTCATTCTATCAAGCTAAGACTTTCATGAGATCAAGAAAATTTTACAAGATCATTATAGAGCATTCAAGAGCATTTTCAAGGCATTCAAGGAAAGATTTATTGAATAATATTGCTGCAATCAAGATTCCAATTGGCATGTCAAAGATGGATTGCATCATGCATGTTGTTTGAGCTAATATATGTTGATGTAGCATTCAATATCTATCAAGTATATGAAAGGCGTTGTTTTAATCAAAGTTCATGATCAAGCTCTACATTCATTAAGGCTACTTCATGCTAGATTGCATATTTATCCAAGGTTTCAATTGTGACATTGCATTTGTTCATTCATCATTCCTTTCAAGGTTTAATTATCAAAACATGTTTTGACTAAGGAAAACCCCTATTCCCTAATAATCAACATTTTTCTCTTCTTTGATGTGTGATTGCAGGTTTTAGGTTGAAGATCAATCAAAGAGAAAAATTGTAAAAGTTGTCAAAGTTGCAAAGAAATTTGTCAAATCATGGAAACTGAGCTACGAGATTTATTTTTGGCTTTCTAGTAGTGCTCAACTAGAATCTTGGAGTCCATACTGAGAAGAATAGAACCCAGAAACAAATTTTGCAGAGCTCTAGCCAGAACCCATTCACCATAGGGTGAACCAGTCCTCAATGAGGTCTGAAAGAGCACTTTTTTCAATAGGTACATAGAATTTAACCCTCTCTAGATCCACCTTTTGATGGTTATTTGGGTTAGATTTGATTTTTTTTACTCATTTCCACATTATAGCACACATATTGAATGAAACATAGAGAGAAATTTGGTTCATCATTTTGTTTCATTTTGGTGAACCATTTTATTCAATGTATCAAGACTTAACTACTTTGACAAGAAAGATAGCATAGTTGGCATTGATGTAACATGAATGGCATGACATTTGGATACACATACAATTAAAAACAAAGTTCTTTGTGGGTAGAAAACTTGGTTACCAACATTTGTCTTAATAGATGAGATCATGGTGGTATACTAAGACAATCTTATTATACACTCAAAACATAGAAAAGATCAATATAAATATTTGGAGTATGAAATTTCTTTGAATCCTAAAAAGACATATTTGGTGTGGAAGAAGGTAAGATTCCTGGGCAATTTGTATCCAAGAAAGTGGTGAAGGAAAGTCTAAAACGGGTGAAAGTTATTTATCTCATCCCTTAGCCTAGGACACTTTAATTTGTGTAATACCTTTATAGACATTTTAACTTCATTTGGAGGTTCATTCCTAACTTTTTAGAGAGTACCAAGTCCATTTCCAAGATATTGAGGTAGGGGAATTAGTTATTTGGGTAAAGAACCAAGTGATTCATTCTTGGAAATAAAGGAGGCCCTCAAAGAGGCACTTGCATTAGCTAGTCCCAACTATTCATAACCTTTCTATATTTTTTCTTTAGTATTTTTTTATTCTATATTTATTTTATTACAAAATAACACTAAAGGGTATGAACAACCTTTGTTTTTTGCAAGAACTTTCAAAATGAATAAATTAAGTATTCAATCATAGAGAAGCATGTATAAGCTCTATTCAAAGTTGTAAAGAGTTTCAAACCCTATCTCGTAGGTGCAAAACCATCATGTATGTGGTATACAATATTATGGACATATTCACTCAGTAGTGGGCCTTTGATAAGAGTTGGAGGTGGATCAACAAGATCCAAGAGTATGACATAAAGGTGTAAACTACCAAGCTAGTTAGAGAGAAAAGCCTAGCCAAGCTCATGTTAGATGCCAACTTGGATGTGGAAAAGATATATTATGTAATGTAAGTTTTGACCTTACACATTTCCCTTGCATTTTAAAACATAATACATGGAATAAAAATGTAATTTACTTGAAAAAATGAATTTCCCCTATGGACTAAATGAGAATCATTAATGGAAACTAAAGCTATGCTTCAAGTATGAAGGTGTTGTCATTATGTTGTCATTGATTTCAACAATATGGTGTTGTCATTGATGTCAACTATGTGTTGATAATTTTTTTTGCATGATGAAGATATTAAGGATACTAAGAAAATTGATAAAACAAGGAAACATGGTGTTATAGAGGTGTTCTTGTTTTGCTTCACATTTATTTTCGGTTGAAGATATGATTTTGTGGTTTGGATATGGTGATTAGAGTTGTTCAATGTTTCTATATCTATAATTTGGTCTTTTTGATCATTGGTAAGAGAAATTTGTGTTCTCTAGTATGAACTAGTTTTGCAGTGTTGTACAAAGGTTTCTAGGAGAAATGCATTTGCTACACATTTCTTAGCAGTTGTTTTTCAGGGTTTGTAGTTCTGAAGGAGAGTTAATGGTGTTTCTCTCTCATTTATGTCAAGAGGATTCATGGTTAGGTGTATCAAAAGGTCTTTTGAGCTACAGATTATTGCAGTATTTGGTAGTGTTGTCTGGATAAATAGTATGATTATAATCTTTAGGAGAAAATTTTTGTGAAGGAAGTTGTTGGTTTTTAGGATGTTATTGGATCATTTGTAAGTGAATTTTGTTGTTTGGAAGTTTTGGATTGATTTAAGGAAGTGCGTACTTAATTTTTACTATGTTTTCATGGGTAACAGTTGACCTAGTGTTTACACTACAATCGAAGGTGTTAAAGTATTAAGGAAGGTGTGGCATTGCATGTGAAATTTAATTTGGGTCCCAGTTAAGTGTTTTTTTGGTCCACTTTCATTTCTATCCACCATGGTAATTTTTAATGCCCACCTAATTTGAAATTGTAAAGTGTCAAGCATGTATTTCCAATCTTGGAGAAAGTTTTAAAGGTTGAGGATAGTATAAGTATGAGTTGAGATGTTGAAGGTTGTCAAGATAGAAAATATATAAAGAAAAGAGGTGTGTGATGCAAGTGATGTCAATTTCTGAAGAGTAGAGTGTGAGTTTGAGTAGAGCGATGTGAAATTCAAAGTGTTAGACTTCTAAATGCAGTGAGCTGAAGGCGTCTACAATCTTTCAAACAAGGCCACAAAAGTGTTGGATTATTTTTCATGGATTCTCGGGCTATTGCATTGAGATTTTTTTCTTTATGTAGCATTTCTCCTCTATCTTCTTTGTTTCTTTTTGTGGAAGTGAGCCCTGGCTGTGAGCCTTTTTGGATAGTGTGTCCTATTCTGGTAGTGATCCCTTGTATCATTTTTCCAGTTACTTCTATTTTGAGTTGATTCTCACCGTGGATTATACCTCATTGGGTTTTCCACGTAAATTTGGTGTTCTCTTGTGTATGGTGTTGTTAGTTTAGTTTCTATTATCTGCATTTCATGTTTAATCACTCTAATAGAATAAGAGTTAATGAATTCATGTGGATCCGATTACTATTGAGGGTTTTGATGTTTTAATTTTCTAAAATTGATTCACCCCCCTCTCATTTTTTCATATTCATTCAACAATTGGTATCAAATAAAATTTCCTTGGAGAAGAGCTTAACCACTTGAGGTAGATCCGGGATGGTGAAAAAAGTTGATTGCCCTAGATTTGATGGAACATATTATGCATTTTGGAAGACAAAGATGGAAGGATATCTATCATCTCATGGATTTGAGATCGAAAAGGAAATAAAGAATCAATATGTTGAACCTTAGAATGGTCCAAGAACTAGTAATGAAATCAAGGCACATGAGAATCTAAAGGTACAATTTGAGACCATGTGAATGTCTGAAGATAAAACAAATTTAAACCTACATGCAGAGAGTTGATGAGCTAGTAATTTCTATGAGAGGTCTTGGTGTGCAAGTTAAAGAACCTAGTGTGGTAAAGAAAGTTCTTAGAAAATTTCCTAATTCATATAGTGAAGAGGTATCTACTATTAAGTAAGTTGCAAATTTTAATATTTATTCTAGAGATCAGTTGATTGGTACACTAACTTCATTTGAAATGAGAAAACTTGGTTTGAAAAATGGTACAAAAGTAGAGACTACTTTTAAGGCTAGAAAATAAAAAAGATTGAAGATTCAGATGGAGAAGATCTTGATGATGTGGAAGCTAACTTTGTAAGAAGGATGAAAAAGGGCACCAATAAGTATAAAGGTAAACTACCTTTCAATTTTTTTAGTTGTGGAAAAGTAGGTCATTATGCTTCAAGATGTCCAAATAGAGTTGTGAAAATAAGAGTAAGGATAATAAAGGAAATATGATTAAAAGAAGTTACTATGTCAAAGAAGATGCTAGTATTTATGATGATGAATTTGATTATGGAGCTGTTGATGAAAATGAATTCTTGTTCTTGGCTATAAAAGATGAATCTAACTTTGAACGTTGTGTGAAGGAAAGTGTTCTGAAGAATTCTAGGATAATTTTGAAGGTACTTTGGTCTCTTATTTTCATGTTAAACAAGGTAAGAATTATTGCCCGGTTGTTGGCAGTGGTTTCTCTAATCACATGATCGAAGATAAAATTAATTTTGTTAAACTAGAAAAGTATGATGGGAGATTAGTTAAATTTGGAGATGATTCAGGAGCTGAGATTTGTGGAATAGGTTCAATCAGTTTTGATGGCAAGCTTAATACTAAAGATGTTTACTATGTTAAGGGTTTAAGGCACAATAATTTGAGTGTTGGACAAATGTGTAAAAAAGGATATAATATTGTGTTTAAAGATGAAAAATGTGATATCAAAAACGGTTTTGGAACTATGATTACTACTAGAAAGAGGAAAGATGGAAATATCTATTAGCTTAAGGGTGTTGATGGTCATTGTTTTATGTCTTAGATTAATGACAGTTTGTTATGGCACCAAAGGATGTAATCACATGAATTTTGATAATTTTGTGAGAATAGTTTAGTTCATGCAATAAGAGAACTACCAATAATCACAAAGCCTATCAATTTTGTTTGCAAGAATTGTCATTTTTGTGAATTAGTTTAGTTCATGCAATAAGAGAACTACCAATAATCACAAAGCCTATCAATTTTGTTTGCAAGAATTGTCAGTTTGGAAAGCAAGTAAGGAGTAGTTTCAAAGGAAAGGAACAATTTGATACTAGACTACTAGAATTAGTACATATAGATCTTTGTGTTCCTACAAGGGTGAGAAGTCTTCAAGGTAACAGGTATTTTATTCTCTTAATTGATGATTATTCTAGAATGACATGGCTTACTTTTCTTATAGAAGAATCTGATGCACTAGATATATTCAAGGAATTTAAAGCTATGGTTGAGAATGAAATGGATTTGAAAATCAAATGTTTGATTGAAAAAGGTGGAGAATTCACCTATAATGATTTTAACATGTTTTGTGAAGTTCATGGAATAAAGAGGCACTTGTCTTCCCCTAGAACTCCTCAGCAAAATGGAGTGCTTGAAAGGAAAAATTAGACTGTTTAAGAAGCAGGTAGAACTATGATGAAATAAGAAAATCTACTAGAAGTCTACTGGAGAGAATAAATTCATACTATTGTTTACACACTTAACAAATTTCAAAAAAAATCTAACAACATGAAGACTCCCTCTGAGTTATGGTATGGAAGGATTCCTACTGTCAAATACTTTAGAGTATTTGGAAGCAAATGTTATATCAAGAGAGATGAAGAAAAAATAAAGTTTGATGCAAGTTTTTATGAAGGTATCGTCCTTAGATATTCTACTAAAAACAAAGCTTACAAATGGTACAACAAAAGGCTAAGAAAGATTGTTGAAAGTGCAAATGTTAAGGTTGATGAAAATTTGTTGAATTCAATTGCTATAGATGGATATGTGTTAGATGAACTTGATTGTAGAAAATAAGAAGAAGAAAATTTTGAAGAAAAATAAGTGAAAAATGAAGAGGAAGAAGCCTTGATGAAGACCCCTAAGATCCTTAAATATGTGCAAAATAATCATTTTGAATAAAATATCATTGGAGACAAGAGGAAAGGAATATTGACAAGAAGCAGAGTTGTTGAAGCCAAGGTAAATCTATGTTTACTTTCTAAAAATTTGAACCTAAAACAGTGAGTGAGGCATGCAAATATGAACATTGGATGAAGGAAATCTAAGAAGAACTTATGCAGATTGAGAAAAAATAGAATTGGGAATTGGTTTACACCGGAAAACAAAAACATAATTGGAACTAAGTGGGTATTTAGAAACAAGTTGAATAAGAATGGAGAAGTGATAAGAAATAAGGAAAGGCTTGTGTGTAATGGTTACTCATAAGTGGAAGGAATAGACTTTGAGGAGACATTTCCCCCTGTGGCTAGGATGGAAGCTATCAGAATGTTTTTGGCATTTGCAATGTACAAGGACTTTAAATTTTATCAGATGGATGTGAAGTTTTATTTTTTGAATGTTGAAATGGAAGAAGATGTTTACATGGAACAACCAAAAGGATTTTAGTTGACAGATCAACTGGATATGGTGTGTAAACTGAAGAAATCATTAATGGATTGAAGCAAGCTCCTAGAGCTTGGTATGCAATATTTGATAGATATTTGATATAGAAAGGATAAAGTAAAGGCATTTAAGATAGTAATCTTTACTTTAAAATTGAGAAAGACAAAATCTTAATCGTGGTTGTGTATGTGGATGATATTATCTTTCGAGGAAATGAAGCTATGCGTAATATTTTTTGAAGAGATGTATAAAGAGTTTGAGATAGGAGTACTAGACAACTACTTTGAATATGAGGAAGTAGTATCAGACAACTATTTTCCTCCAACAGGTCAAGGAGAATCTTCAAAAGAATGTTGAAAAGTATAAGCACAATGTTAATCTAAAGAGGAGAGAGGTTCACTTTAAGGTTGGAGATCTAGTTTTGGATCATTTGAGAAAGAAATCATTTCCTAAGGGGTAGCACTCTAAACTTCAGATGAAGAAGATAGGGCCATGTAAAGTGGTGCACAAGTTTGGAGAGAATGCATATGAGATAGAACTTCCTCTTGGAGTTGTCATTTCTCCTATTTTTAATGTTTTTGATCTTTACCCTTATAAAGGGGATGTTGTTGCAAGTGATAGTGAAGTTTTCATCAACTCTTCTAGATGAGGATTGGACCAGGGATCCTCCACCAAACCAGTCTTTAGATTTGGAAAGCATCTTGGACAAAAAGGAACTCAAGAAGACAAGGAGGAAGGTCTGGTACCAATATTTGGTCAAATGGTGAGGTATTCCTATGGAGGATACAATTGGATGATTGGGGATGATATTGTCAAGCATAGGTGTGCAGTTGTAGGTTTTTCCTTAAGTGGAACTTGAGTTTTCTTTTCCCCGAGAGAATGGTGCATGGGCACCCACAAGTTTTTATGCCTCTAAGGATCAAGAAGATGTCACTTTGTTTTTTTTTGTGATGTTTTCATGTAATAAGATCTTCCTCCAATCTAGGTTTTGTGGATAAAACAAACATTGAATTCTATGTCTTCCCCACAAGTTATGTCCAAAAAGCCATGTTTGAAAGGATACAAGCAAGAATGAGGGTTTGTGAAGGAAAACCCACCAATTGATGATCAAGAGTTTGAAAGAGTGGTTGTTTCTATGTGTTAGGTTGTTGCATACCCCTACTTTGCATCATATATGATGAGCCTATATCTATATTTTGTGATAATACAAGTGCAATTAATATTTTAAAGAAACCAATGATGCATTCAAGGACAAAGCATATATCAATTAGGTATCACTTTATGAGAGAGAAGGTTATGGAAAATGAGGTAAAGCTTGAATATGTACCTACAAAGGATCAGATTTTTGACATATTTACTAAATCTCTTTCTAATGATACTTTTTAGTATCTTCAAGAGAAATTGGGGGTTATTGCCCCTCCTTCTCTCAACTAGATACATATGGAGATGCATAAGTCCAGTGGATCTAAGTCTGGATTGATGTTCATGGCTACATATTAGGGGAGTAGGTAGTGTCATGTAGTTTCATTTTTGCAGTAAAGAATGTTGTCATTGTTTTAGAATTTTTGATTTGGTTGGGTGTACTCCTAAGGGGGAGTATTCAGAGGAAGTATCTTGGTTCAGTGTCAAAGGGGGAGAACAAAGAAAAACATTGTATCCTTTGACATTGATGTCAAAGGGGAAGAAATAATCATGTGAAAAATTTTATCTACTCAGGGGGAGAAAATAAAGGAAGTCATAAGAAAATGTGTTCATAGTTGTTGTGTTGTCTTTGATGGTATTTCACATCATGTGTTGCCATCAATGACAAAGGGGGAGATTGTTGCAAGTATGAATGTGTTTTCATTGTGTAGTCATTGATTTCAACAAGCCGATATTTTCATTGATGTCAACTATGTCTTGATGAAGTTTGTTTCATGATGAAGATGTCAAGGATATTGAGAAAATTGATAAAATAAGGAAACAGGGTGTTGCAAAGGTGTTATGGTTTGCATAGGTGTTCTAGTATTGTTTCGCATTTCTTCTACATTGAAGATATGCTTTTATGGTTTGGATACATTGGTTAGATTTTTTCAGATTTTCTATATCTAGAATTTGGGCTTTTGGATTGCTGGTCAAAGGAAGTTGTGTTCACCAGTATGTGAACTAGTTTTGTAGTGTTGTATGAGGGCGTCTAGGAGAAATGTATTTGCTCCACATTTCTATGCGGTTTACTTTTAGGATTTTTGGTTTTGAAGGAGAGTTAATGGTGTTGCTCTCTTGTTTGTGTCAATAGGATTCATGGTTAGGCGCATCGAAAGAAGGTATTTTGAGCTACAAAGTATTGCAATATCTACTAGTGTTGTTTGGATAAACAGTACGATTATAATCTTCAAGTGAAATTTGAACTACGAAGGAATTTTTTGGTTTTAAATATGTTTTTGTATCATGTTCAAGTGTATTTTTGTGTTTGAAAGTTTCAAATTAATTTAAGGAAATGTGTACTTAATGTTTAATGTGTTTTCACGGGTAACGATCGATTTCGTGTTTACACTACATTTGAAGGTGTTCAATTTTTAATGAAGGAGTAGTGTGGCATAAGATATTTAATTTGGATCCCAATTAAGTTTTTTTTTGGTCCACTTTCATTCATATCCATTGTGGTATTGTTTAGTGCTAACTTGATTTGAAATCGTAAAGTGTGAAGCAATGTATTGCCGACCTTGGAGAAAGTTTTCAAGGTTGAGTATGGTATGATTCGAGATGTTGGAGGTTGTCAAGATAGAAAATATAGAAATAAAATAGGTGTGTGATACAAGTGATGTGAATTTATGAAGAGTAGAGTGCTCGTTTGAGCAAAGCAGTGAAAACTTCAAAGTGTTGGACTTCATAATGTAGTGAGCTAAAGGTGTCTATAATATTTCAAACAAGGCTACAAAAGTGTTGGATCATTTGTGGTGGATCACTTTTTTCATTGAGAAGTTGTTCTTTGTGTAACATTTCTCTTCTAACTTCTTTGTTTCTTTTTGTGGCATTGAGCCCTAGCTATGATAATTTTTGGATAGTGTGTCTTATTCTAACAGTGAGCCCTTGTACCAATTTTTAAATTACTTATATTGTGAGCTAATCCTCATCGTGGTTTTTCCATCATTGGTTTTTCCACGTAAAATTGGTGTTCTCTTGTGTATGGTGTTGTTATTTCAGTTTTTGTTATCTGTGTTTCATGATTAATCACTCTAACAAAATAAGGGTTAATGAATGCATGTGGATCTGATTACTGTTTAGAGTTTGGATGTTTTAATTCTACAACTAATTCACCTCTCCTCTCAGTTGTTTTTCTCATTCAGCAAGCTACAGTCACAAAGGTAAGTGTTATTTCAAGGAAAATTGATGTTGATAAATCATGATTGATTGTTTCTAAAGGGTCTAAATTAGGAATATTACATTATTTTTATGAATTAGTGCCATCAAGGAGTTTTTAGTGGAAACTTCATGACAAATACTACAACACATAACATTATCAAAGATAAATATTGTTGTCTAATAGTATTCAAATATGTGGCCTAGTTAGTGAAAAAAAAATATGCTTACCAAATATTCTTAGGTATGATGAAGTTTATAGGTTCCCTTCCCCTCACGCCTATTTTAGTTGAAACATGCTTTCAGCATTGGGACATTGGATTCATTCAATAAATAATGGGAAGGTAAAATAGTGGGTAAAAATAGATTCTTGTGGGCATTAATTTCTTCACCAAGTGGGTTGAATTTGGCCCCACTATAAATGTAACCTGAAAAGTAGTGATTGACTTCTTCCTAACTAGTATAATTACAAGGTATTGTGTGCCCACAGGAATAGTAGTAGATAACACAATATGTTTCAAATCCCATGAGCTATTTTATCTGTATTTTAGTTATGGGATCATCTTGTATTCTCATCCCCTATCATCCCCAAGGTAATGGTATGAGAAAATGTAGTAACAAGAGTCTTGTGAAGATCATTAAATAAGTATTAGATGCACGAATAAGAAAATATGAAATGATAAATTGAAGTTTGATATGTGGGTAGATAAAATAAAATATAAGAAGGCTATTTGTAAGAGCCCTTTTCAACTAGTTTATGGAGTAGAATCCAAGATGTAAATCAAATTAAGTTGTTAGTGTACAAAATTTTGCATAATTTTGAGGGAGAAGAATATAAAAGTTAGTATACAATATGTAATGCAATATCCCACAAGGAAAATGAATTGACAAATTTGGATGAAAGTATAAAATTTAGACATGAGAAAAAATTATTGAACCAAAAACAATTTGAAGTATTTATTTGATAAGAAGGTGATTAAAAAAAAATCGAAGCTAGAGGCCTAGTCCTCATGTGGAATTCAAAATTGGAAGATATAGGAAAGAATGGAAATTTTATTGCTTTGTGGGTTGTGGGTATGTGTAGGATCATGATGGGCCAAAAAGCGGCGATATGTAAACTGTGATATGATGGTCCATGTGGCTGATGACTTTTTTTTTACTCAAAATTGATGAAACAAAAAGGGTTTTTAAAGGATATTCTTAGATTTCCACCAATATAAATTATGCTTTACTTTGAATTTAATAAATTATTATTATTCGTTTTCTATTTGAATTATGACTAAAGTCCTCATTGATAGGCTGATTGAAAAAAATCTATAACCTTCAAATGGTATAACATTTTTTGAATCTAAAACATGCGTCACATTCTATGCTTCACAAACTATAGGATTAAAAAAATAAAAATTGAATTTCATGAAGTTTTGACCAAGTTAAGGTGGTCAGACATACGAGTTTTTATATTTTTTTTAAGTTGTAATAAAAAAATCATAATTAATTATTTACTTGGAAAAAAACTACAAAAAAATATGCATTACATCAAGACATGAGTCCTCTACTTATATCTAAAATTTTATAAAAAATAATTATCATTTTATTGTGGTTAGGGTGGTCAGACAAACACCTACTTCTTATTTTTTCCTTGAAATTTAAGTACTACTCCATTGAAATTTCAAATTTTCACCAAATAGATTTTTCTTTTTTTAAAATAAACCTAGTATTTTGGAAACTTAATTTAATTTGCTACAAATTATATTCTTGCATATTTTTTAAATAATATATATAACTTATTCAAATTTTTATTCAAGTTGTCTAACTTTGATTTTATGAATTTTCATTGCCACTTAAGGGCCTATTTTTTCCATTATGATCTTGCACATACTCTTGCTCCACATGAGATTGCAAGAAATTTTGACCAAGACACATTTTACTTTTATCTTTTAGATGGATATACCTTAATAAATATTTCTCCTTATTGGTAAGGTATCTTGATGTTTCACATATTCATCTCTTTTGTGTTGTGTTCCCTTTGTGCAACTAGTGACCATGGTGAAGTGTTATGTTTTTTGTTGTTGCCCCTTTTACTACATTGTGTTTTGTTGGTCAGTTTGTTTTTCTGTTGATATTGTAAAAGTGTTTTTATGGTATACTTTAAGAGATTGAGCTAGGGTTATCATAACATCCATTTTGGATACATTTCCCAACAAGAGTCAATGTTGGCTCACAACCATATTCTTTATTAGTCTAGTGTATGTGACCAATATAGTATCATTGTATTAGACCAAAGGAATATTACATGTAATTTATTATGTTTTGTCTTGCTTCAAGTTCCATAAGTGTGCTATCTTCCAATTGTGGCATTGTATTGTATATTTTTCTATCATACCTATTCCCTTCCATGGTTATGTAGTTTCATATTCCACATTGTTGGAAGCTTTTTTTGTCATTGAGGAATTTTTTGCTCAAGAGTATGGAATATGGTGTTGTTATGGTGTTTTCATTGATGTCAACCCATTCATTTGTGTCAATCCATTGTATAGTTGTAGAAGGGTTGGTCCAGAGAAGACTAATCTTTTTGGATAATTGCCTAAGTCTCGAGTGTATTTTCAATGTTACAGTGAACCAATTTTATGGTCCACACTGCTCTGTTATGTTGAATTTTGTCATCTGGTTTTGAGGTGTTAATTGTGTATGTTAAATGTATTCAGATCCAAAGTTTCATGGTTGTTTGTCTTCTACAGTTGAAGATATTTTTGATAGATTATCAACTAAGTTGTGACAAAGTTAGTGGTGTAGAGTGTATGTTGTAATGCTCTGTATCCACCATGGATGAATATTATGTTATGTGGATTTGTGAAAGTGTTTATAGATGTCAGAGGTGTGTACATTCCAAGTGGAAAGTGTTTTGGTGGTCTGTGTGTGAAGGTGTGGATGAACAGTTGATATTACTTTACCAATTTTTGTATCGGGTGCTGCCCTAAGTATTTTGAGGTTGTGCGTAGTTGAGTTGTGTAAGGATTTGATATTACTTTACCATGTTGGAATTGCCTGATTCAATCCATAGCTCCCATAAAACACCTGGAAGCAATTATCTATCACAATAGAGAAGATCAAAAATGAGATTGTGCTCAATAACCTGAGAATTATTATTGATGGAAATAACCTGGATGAATTTACAAATGGATGTGCATGCTTATATAAGCAAAGCACAATAAAATCCTACATGAAAATTAACAAGATAGAGACAAGTGTGTTAATCTCATGCAATGAGACAACTTGTCCAAAATTTAGTCCAATCTAATATTAAGAATCAAACTAAAAATTAAATAATCAACTCCTAAGTTTAGCTTAAGTGAACTAAAGTAAAAATACTTTAATAATTAATTGATGGTTAATTAATTATCAAATAATGACTTGTTTACTCCAAAAATACCAACCTATTTTAATGTGTTACACATTTTTATTCCATCTGCAAGGCATGTGTGTTAGTATTTTGAGTCGACAAGTTATGGTGCTACACATTTTATCTAATTAGGTCGACCTAATTGGTGTTGCAAGTGTTTGTGAATGTTGTGCATATAAATATAAGGTCAAATCAGTATTGTATGTATGATATGAATAACATATGAGTATGATTGAATTTGATGTAAAATATAGTATTGCAGAATGCAAAGAGGTTGATAAGTGGTAAAGTATGAAGTGTGTTAAGGTAGTTTTATGTGCCTAATTGGAATTGTCTTTAGAATGTTGTAGATGTAGTGTAATCAGTTCAATCTATGGTAGTGAGCCACCCTCTTTTCTATTCTAGAATGAGTCATTTCTTATATTATCTAGATAGTGATTCCAACTAGTAGTGATCCTTTCTATAATATATTATAACCGGTTATAATATATTGCGAGCTAATCCTCACCGTGATTTTTCCCTTTTTGAGGTTTCCACGTTAAATTTGGTATTCTGGTGTCCATTGATGTGATTCATTCTTTTAATGTTTCTTTCCACTACTGCACATTGAATGAGATATTGTGAAATACATTTTAAGTTAATGAACTTCAAGGAATATTGATTCACCCCCCCTCTCTTAGTATTTCAAGTGTTCAACACTATAAATGTTGGTTTTCATTATTTTTTAAGTGTTTCATTGCTACTATGTTCAATTGAAGAAATAATTTAGTGTGCAATTCATAATCACTTGAATATGTATATGAATATTTTGTATGATTTTGATTATCAACTTAATCATCTTAATCATATTTATTGATTTGAATATTTTCTTTGACTATCTTGTCAATAAAAAGGCTACAAAACTCCTTACACAAATTTGTGTAAGGCATCCTAGGGTATGTGTAGGATCATGATGGGCCAAATAGTGGCGTTTTGTAAGTGATATGATGGCCCATGTGGCTGATGACTTTTTTTACCCAAAATTGATGAAACGAAAAAGGTTTTTAAAGGAGATTCTCAGCTTTCCACTAATATAAATTATGTTTTACTTTGAATTTAATAAATAATTATTATTCATTTTCTATTTGAATTATGACTAAAGTTTTGATTGATAGGTTGATTGAGAAACATCTATAGCTTTCAAATGGTATCACATTTTTTGAATCTAAAACATGTGTCACATTATATGTTTCACATACTATAGGATTAAAAAAAATATATGAAGTTTTGACCAAGTTAAGGTGGTTAGACATATGAGTTTTAATATTTTTTGTAAGTTGTAATAAAAAAATCATAATTAATTATTGGGTATGTGCAGGATCATCATGGAAAAAATAAGCCCTTAAGTGGCGATGAAAATTCAAAAAATCAGAGTTAGGAAAATTGATGTAAAAATTAGAATAAGTTATCTATATTATTTCAAAAATATGTAATAATAGAATCTGTAGCAAATTGAATCTAGTTTCTAAACTACTAGGTTTATTTATTTATTTTAAATCTATTTGGTGAAAATTTGAAATTTCAATGCAATAGTACTTAAATTTCAGGGGAAAAATAAGTAGGCATCTGTCTAACCACCCTAACCACAATAAAATGATAATATTTTAGATATAAGTAGAGGACTCATGTCCTGATGTGATGCATATTTTTTTGTAATTTTTTCCCAAGTAAATAATTAATTATGATTTTTTTATTACAACTTTTAAAAAATATTAAAAACTCGTATGTCTGACCACCTTAACTTGGTCAAAACTTCATGAAATTCAAAAAAAAATCAATCATAGTATGCAAATCACAGAATGTGACACAAGTTTTGAATTCAAAAAAATTGATACCGTTTGAAAGCTATAGATGTTTTTCAATCAAACTATCAATCGAGACTTTAGTTGTAATTCAAATAGAAAATGAATAATAATTATTTATTAAATTCAAAGTAGAGCATAATTTATATTGGTGGAAAGCTAAGAATCTCCTTTAAAAACCCTTTTCATTTCATCAATTTTGGGTTAAAAAATGTCTCCAGCCACATGGGTCATCATATCACTTACATATCGCCACTTTTTGGCCCATCATGATCCTGCACATACCCTATTTACTTTAAAAAAAAAAATTACAAAAAAATATGAATCACATCAAGACGTGAGTCCTCTACTTATATCTTGAATCTTATAAAAAAATATTATCATTTTATTTTGTTTAGGGTGGTCCGACAGACTCCTACTTCTTATTTTTCCCCTGAAATTTAAGTACTGCATTGAAATTTCAAATTTTCACCAAATAGTTTTTTTTTTTAAATAAACCTAGTAGTTGAGAAACTACATTCAATCTTCTACAGATTCCATTCTTACATATTTTTGAAATAATATAGATAACTTATTCAAAAAAATTCTTCAGGTTGCCTAACTCTGGTTTTCTGAATTTTCATCATCACTTAAGGGCCGGATTTTTCCATGATGATCTTGCACATACCCCTATCAAATTTGTATAGGAAGTATATGAATTTATTGATGGATTATTAAGTTATGTTTTTTTGGTTATTTTATAAATCATCTACTAAAAATGTGCTTGTGTAGATCCTAGCTTATGTGTAGGATTGTGAGTTGTATTCCTCTATCTCATATAACATAAGGTTTAAAATTTTACGGTTTACCTTGGTTATGTTACTTGATTATAAAATCTTGACACTATTACCCACATAGGATAAATACACCCATCTACAATTTGTTTAGACTATTTCCATCCCACAATATTTATAGAAAATAACAAAATACCAACATTTGGTAGTAGTCTAGTAGTAGATCTATTTGGTTCTTTACATTGAATGACTTCATTGCCTTGAGATAACAAAGAATTTTTGTCTCACAAAAATCATTCACGTTGAGGTATGCAAATTTTTTATTGTTGCATGCATGTATGAAGTGATATATTTCATTGAAAATATTAAGGGGTTTAGAAGTAAGCATCACCTATCTCTACTTGGTTATCACATCTACTTATAGAAGTGTGACAATCAAATAGAAGTTTCCTATGCATTGGGTATGGTTTTTCTCAAAGCTAGTTTTATCATTTGGTTTTAGCCAATTACAAGAAAGAAACCTCAAGGAATATCCCCCTAGGCATAATAAATCCTAAAGATGAAGGTGAATTTACCCAGTTACAAACATTGGTCCATCCATGTCATTGTCTAATCATAAGTCATGTGTATCTTTTTTGTTGGTATACCCCTAGCCTTAAATGTTACTACATCTTTAAAATTTGTGGAATTACATATCTCAATACAAACAAGATTAAATCATCTCCAAAATAAAATAAATAAATAAATATAACAATATATTTACAATACTTTTATCCCTTACAATAAATACTTAATTTTAAAAATAGAAATAATAATTTTAACAAATAATTTAACAATAAAAATACTATAAAAATTACCTACGAGAATACATAATTTAGCCAGAAAGAACTGACTTTAGTAAACAAGAGTTGTGTTGCAACTACAATTCCTACCAAATGAAAAAAAATCAGGGTGAAGTTTAAGCAGCATGATCTAAAGTTTAATGTTTTTTTTGTGCATATGTACATGCTATCATTGGGAAGCAAGGTATGAAGGAAGGAAGTGGTATATAAAAGCTAGAATATATATTTTTGTTTGTACATTACATTAAGTTGGAGGTTTAGAATTTTGGCATTTCAACTACTTCTACAATAATTATAATGTGTAGAAAATCAACATCATGTACAAATAGAAGTTAGCACAATGTCCATAACTTAGCCAAGAGAAAACATAACAGAATAGAGGAATGGTCCTTGGAATTTCATTGATCAATATCAATTGAATAAATGACAAAGCATTAGAGAGGGCTTGAACCATTGTGAACCATAAAACATGAAATGCATTAAACATAAAGAAAATATGCACATGAAAATAAGATTATTGTAATTAAGTTGTAATGAGAAAGTATACTGATTAGTGTTTTTGGTTATCTATTTGGTTTCTAAACTAGAAAAGTGCATTACCAATAGAGATATATGCATCCTTTGTAGCTCACAATTTTAGAATTAGATCCCCATGAAGCATGTTTAGACAATTTTAAATGAAAATTTTAGGATTGATTTTATAGCTACAATCCCTACCAAGTGGAAAAAAACATAGTGGAGTGTAAGCAACATGATCTAAATTTTGGAGTTTTTTTTTAGCATATGTACATGTTATCATTGGGAGGCAATTTATAAAGGAAGAAAATAGTGCATAGAAGCTAGAACATTTGTTTTATTTGTACATCACATTAAGTTGCAGGTTTAGAATTTTTGCATTTCATCTACTTCTACAACGATAAGGACTAAGTCATTAACTATTCAAAAGTTTAGAATTACACCCCAATAAAGCATGGTACAATATGTTTAATTTTCTAAATAGGACATGGTACAATTTTTTTAATTAGTTGGGAATGTTACACTATTGCCTTCTTTCACAATTTCAATGATGTAGTTGTTCATTACCAATGTGAACGTGCCTTGTATGTATAATTTTCACAAGAGAAACATGACTATAGACACGTGTTTGTATAATTTTGAAATGGAACTGTTGCTAACCTAGAGAAGTTATGTTCTAAGAGATGTTTGTGCAAGTAGTAGTCAACAACTCCATCTATTTTTTAAATTACGCATTGCAATAAAATTTTGTATTTAAATTTCATTGTTGTTGTACATGCGTGCATTGAGTGGTATCCTTGTTGGAAGACTGGGTGAAGAAAATTGTCTGGAGACATCAGGTACAAAATGGTTGGCATGGGGGTAGGTGAACAATTTTTCGTTTCAGTGTTTCAATCATCTGTAATGGAAGTGAAAATTTAATTAGTGGCATTTAGAAATTTTTGAATTTAATGCATCTAGTAATAGTAGTAATGTTTTAGCATTAAGTGTTTTGGGGGCTTACCTGTATATCGGATGATGAAAGTGCTTGTAAGAAAGCTTTAGTGCATTCATCATTGAATTCATCAATAAAGGTGGAATGAATTGATCGTATGATAGTTTTACCTCTTGCATTGCTCTGTATAAAATTCTTGAACAATATAAGTGGTGTTCTTATTGATAAAAACATTATTTGTAGTGTAGAATCTAGAGCCCGATATGGTTGCTAGGAACTATAACATGTAAAAGATGAAAATGTGTCAGTTTTCATAGATAGTAAAATCTATAATGAAAGAGGTATAAAATGGGGTTTGAGATTTGTACAATTTAAAATATTACAATATCCATATCATGGCATGAAGGTCTCGAATTTTGGAAAATCTGACGCAAAAGATGAGAAGGACACTTACGCCATTCTGGGTGACCTAGTCCTTTTTCTATGAAATTCTATCGAATCCTGTTTCTGCCAAAAGGGTACTCAAATCTACAAAAAACCAAAAAATGAAAGTATGGTGGGACTAGGTCACCCCTAATGGTGACGTAATCTCTTTCATCCTTTTGGGAAGTCTGAAAATGGAATTTGGAGGTCTCGATCTGCACTTTCTGCTTCTTGAGATACCCGGATCATAAACTTTGATTCTCGACCTATAGGTGTCTTCTTTTGTAGATTCTTAATCTAACCAACAAGGAGGTGTCCCCAACAAGTCTTCAATCCACGCTTGAATAATTCCCAAGCTTCCAAGATACCTAAATTTGCAAACACACAAAGACAGAAGAATAAATGTTAAATGTTAGAGTATGGGGGCTTGCCTTGCTCAAGCCCCTTTTAGTTAATTAAATCAAATGATGAAAAAAAGTAAGAAAGCATGAAATTTAAAATGATGGATTAAATACCTTGCCATTATGAGAGATCTTGAGTTGCAGCAACAGAGGATTCAACCCTTGAATTCTTCAGCAAAGATGTCTTGATGACCTAGGATGCAAACCCTAGCTTGCTTGAGAAGGAGTGGATGAGAAGAATGAGTGAGGAGGAAAAAAATGAGACTTAGAAGATGCAAAATGAGCGGAAAAACCCTTATTTATAGAATTTGTGCCCTAATTTTCTTGAAATAACACCATACAGGCTGACCTTAGGGTTTTAGAGACAAAATCTCGAAAAAATATTTAGATTTAATTTTTATGCCACATGGGACTAGGTCACCCAAGGTGGTGACCTAGTTCACCTGGGAAAATTTGAGTGATTTTTCGGTAATTAATATGTGATTATTTATGTTTGTTGGGATTGTCTCACAAAACATAAAAAATTTGGACATGTATGAGGACTAAGGGGTCATTATACCATAATAAAGGGTTGATTAAGTGATGACAAGCCTAGGAAAGTATGAAATTTTTTTACAACACCTTACAACACTTTGGCACAAGGTTGGGAAAGGGGTAAAAAGAGGTTGAAAAAGGTCCAAAATCCATAGGCAAGGGTCCAAATGAGAAAAAAGTGTCAAAGTCTACACTTTTTGGCAACACATTTAGCCCCCACTTTAGTGAGAGGATGAACTTGCTTCAAAATCACACTAAAGTAGCCTAATGGAGATGGCAAAGAATGACAAAGGAGAAGAATGAGAAAGATGAAGGAGGTTGTTAAGCCCCCTAGGATTCAAGATTCTAAGTCAACGAGACATCAATGCCAAAGACACATCCAAGGGTGAATGTATTACAACAAAACAAGATACATGATCATGCAACGACAAGGATTAGAATGAAGAGAAGAAGGAAAGGGTGAAAAGGATGTGCTCACTCTAGGGCCACATAACATTGGTCGTTCATGGGGTGATTTGTCCCAAAATTTGAGGAACATACACATGGTTGGTATGTACTCACAGAGGTGGCTATGGGGAAAGTTGTATCGCTTGTTGGGCTTCCTGCTTAACCATACCAAAGTTATCCTTCATGATAACTTTGATAAGGCACCACAAAAGAGAAGATGTTGTTTGAAAATGATGGTGTTTCAAAGGGATTTTTCTTTTGTTCGTGTAATTTCTCTATCTTAAGGAACATTATGCCTAATGTTGTTGAGAGAGGAAAAGTGCAAGTGGACTCATATTGTATCCAAGAGAGGCAAGGCTCATCTTGTATGCAAAAGAGGAAAAATGCAAATGCCTCATCCTAAGCAACATTGTACCTGATTTTTTCAATAGACGGAATCACAGGAAAAAGAAAATCACTCCATGAAATGTGAGTGTTGATGTATGCCCCCACTTTAAAGGAATTATGGAACACCGTACTGGGTAAGTGCACCAATCTGTGACATAATTTAGGTGCCAAATTGAAAAAACAATTTAAAAAAACCCGAAATAAGACCTTTGGCACACGCCAAATGACTAAAAAGACATTTGGCGCACACCAAATTTGGCGAGCGCCAAATGTCTTTTTAGACATAAAAAGAAAAAATTGGGTTTCAAACCCTCATTTTGTCTTCACTTTGTGGCTTGAGGAAGAGGATTCCAGGTCTACAACTCGCGCTCGCCAAATCTCTTCCATTGTTTGGATCCTTAGCTTTCCATTTTCCACGAGGATTCTTCCAACACGTCGAAGAGGTCGAAGATTGCAAAGAGGTGTGTATTTTTATTCTATTTATTTCGAATTTGATTTGGAATGTAAATTTAAATATATTTTTATAATAAAACTTTATTCTAATTCTCAGGGAATGAATCTCCACCTCAAAATATTGAGAATTCACAATCACCTCCTCATGAAGAGCCTCCTATACAAGAACAACCTGAAACCCCTCCATCAATTCATAGGCATCCTCAAGGAACACAAGAAAATATTCAAAATCAAATTGAAAACAATAAAAGAGGCATTCAATAATTAATTGCAAGATTAACCGAGCATATCGAAACCCACCCTTATAGGAGAGGGATTGTTGAATCATTGAAGTCAATTGTTACTCATGTAGGAGAAATGAGCGAGCAAATGAATTTTTGGTCAACTAGGAGGCATGAGATGAGACAATTATGCTAATGGTTTGTCATATGCAGATGTCAAAAAACTAAAAATTAGTAAAGCTAAGTTGTGTGCCCTATTTATAGACCCAAAAACTGATGAACCTTTGTCCCATGCATGCAGGAGGTTCCCCATCCATTGGTGCCACCATGAGTTAATTAAAAACAAATTTTGGGAGCAGTGGTGGATGGTATTTGACCAACCTCCATGCAATAACCATGAGATGCCACAATACTTTTGAAGAAACTCTATTGTGAGTTTGTCCTCAATAAAATGCAAAACTATTTTGACATCTTAGAATTTCAGGGTAGAGGTGGGGGCTCCACACATGATAGACCTGTTGCACGACGTAATCCACAGTTGGCACCGAGAGCCTTGGGCAGACCCATGGTGGAGCATGTCATTGTTCCTTCCATTGTTAAGGATAGTGTAGAGGTGGACACGATTAAATCGATTGGCTCACTCACCCAGACCATTTTACAGCGTGTGAGTCCTCTAGTAGAGCCTAGTGTGGAGGAGACGTGTAGGCCCTGAGCTCCACCCCACCATTGTGGAACTTGTGGTGTTGTTTGCACGTACGATTATTAGGGTGCTCATGATGTAGCTAGATAGCCTATGTTAGTTGTAGAGGCGATGACTTTCATAGATGATATTCTGAATGGTACATTCGGCATTGACACTCAAGTAAAATTTAGCAAGTTATTTTAATGTTGTTTATTAAAATATATTTTGAAATTTAAGAATAACTAAATTAGTAGAATTGTGATATGATGAAATTTTAGGGTCGCACTGTTCATGAGGGATGCTTTATTCCTACAGACCCTTATACATTCTCGATGATGAGTCCATACGTATGCAACTAGTATTAAAGATATTATTATTGCATTTGAACAGTTGAATGTTATATTTGAATGTTTGTCTCATAACATGCTTCGGATTTTAAATAGTTTCCTGGTGCACCTTCTTACTCCACACTTCACGATTCATATCCTCAAACAATGTACACTCAGGTAGCCTTCATTCATTAATGGTGTTGTAAATCTATGTTAGCTGGTTTTCATAATTTTGTGTATATACAAATCTAAAAAATTGATGAGAAACACAAACATTGCATTCAAGTATTTCTTGATCGTGTCACATTATGTTCTCCTAATTCACTTTTTGTTCATTTATTCCTTCCCAATCCCTTACCATTAACATTTAATAGTTCACCCTATTTTCCATGATCCCCTCCTATCCCATCCCACTAATATCTTCTAGTCCATGCTATGTGTCATTATGTCCTACTCCCATCTTATTGTACCCATTATTATTATTATGTGCTAAATTTGTGAATTGCATAAATGCAACAGTCATGAGAGGTTTAAAAAGTACTTGTAAGGCATTTGGGTGTTTTTTTGATGAGGAGGATCCTTTAAAAAGGCATGAAAACTCATTTTGTAACGTTGGCTTGAAGTTTGAAGCATTGGCAATAAGTTTCAAGGGCCTGTGTTAAGTTTAAAGGTATGTTGCTTTGTAAATCTGGCCTAATTCATGGCCTAGGACAGCGTTGAAGGTCTAATTTCAAGGGATTGGTCCAAAAGACTTGTATATGGTTAATAGATATGTTGTATAACTCTGAAATGTGTATCTAAATCCACCTTCTGATTGTCAAGTGTTTTGGAAAGCATGGGAGTTAAAGGCCAAAAACTAAGTTTGCACTACTACAAGGTTACATGGGTGAAAGTGAGACGTTAGACTCCCGATTGTTATCAATCTTTGAGGATTGTTTGGATAAATCTAATAGGCCATTTTAATCTTTTTATATGTCTCTTAAATGCAATTTTTCACTTTTAATGAGTTTGAGCCCCCTCTTTGCATCACCCTTCTATTCCCATCTCATTACCCTCTCTTATTTCACCTTATGTTTCATTATCCCCTCTTGGTCTTTATATCAACATGATACCTAAGATATTGTTTCATTTGTAGATGTTGACAAGAGATAGCCCTGGTGATGTATGTGGCACGATGGACCATGGAGTTGCTGCAGCAATAGCTAGTTCTGATCCATTGAGAGAGGTATGGAGTAGATTAGTCGATTTGACATTATATTTGCTCTTTTATGGTCTATTATAGAAAATTTTCACGATAATTTTATGTAGTTTAATTTCTATCTTCATGGTTGCTACGGGTAGTTTTCACTCCATATCGTGGACGTGGCGATGTTATAAATGTGCATGATGACTATATGTAAGCGGTAAGTGATTATATATTTTTCTATATGCCATTCCACAATTCAATTTCTATTTTTTTACATCTTTACTTTTGATTGTATCAGTTGAAGGTCCATAGTGAAGAGAGGAGGACTAACGAGCATGTTTGAAAGACAAGAGAAGAAATAGTCACTCCATCTAGCCGAATTTTGAAGGTAGCACGAGATCTATTTCCTTCCCCTAGAGGGAAATGACTATGTATTAGTGTTGTTTGTTGTATGCCTATGTGGCATTTTGGAACATATGTTTTGTACTATTGATATATATACATGATATTTTATGTCCATATGGATCCTTTGTACTAAGCCTATATTTTTTTTTTGGATATATTGTATATATTTTTATCAATATATATCATTGTATAGCCTTTCGGATTTTTGATTAAAGAAATTCTTTTTTTGCTACTGCCATTCTTGAATGATGTTATCATGCATATCGTGTAAGTTGTATGCTTGAATGTTGTAGGAATGAATTTTTTTACATATAATGCTTAATTAATTACTGTCGAATTCTCAATAAGCCCCATCTAAAGCGTATTGTATAAATAAGCTACATTCGTGGTGGTTTGTATCCTTTGGAATGCTTCAATTACTTGTGCCTCACTGATGCAGAGGCAAGGAGGCTCAAACCCAATCAGTCTGACAACCTTCCTTCAAGGGGCTCCTAAAATAATTAATACAACCTATTTTGAGCAATCTACACAACCTCAAAGTCCCATCAAACCAAACTCTTCATTCAACACCTTACCCAACAATCCACCCTTGTAGCACTCAAAACCCGGTTGAAGCCTAATTTCTCCCAACCTTTCCAAAACACCTAACTATTTAAAGGTGGATTAAGATACCCTTTTCAAGGTTACACAACATATGTCAAAACCAATAGTAACTATTTTGGACCAACATGAACTTTCAATACACCTCCCTCGCTCTAGGCTTCACAATTAGGCCTAATTTCCAAAGGAACCCCCTCACAAACTCACCTCCAAACCAAGGAAACTTAAAAAATTCTTAGGGATGCTCACCAAACTTAGGATTCTCCCATTTTAAGAGCCCCAAGAACTTGTTCTATTCCTCTACTCACAAACCCTCCAAAACCTTCACAAAAATAAGGGTTTTAAAGAAACTCATAACTCTAGACCTCCCCCAATCCTTCAAAATGTTCAAAAACCCCACAATACCTCTGCCCTAAATTAAAAGACACTCACAATCCCATTTGTTTCAATATTTCTCAGATTCACTACTTGAGTTCCTTACTTTCATGGTGGAAACACCCCTGAACAACATTAGAACTTCACACCCCACTGAATTTATTCATTCTCTCAGCCTCCAAAGTATTCATACAACAAAATAATCATGGTACAAGCCAATCCACTAAGCCACAAGGTCAAAACAATAGGTGGATTGGCTAATCTGTCATGGTGTTTCCCTCAAAACCTTTAACACATAAAACAGAGCAGTAACCAAGTTTGTTGATCCCACACTCACCAACGGTGGATTTAAACCTTCATAAAAGATGCAAAGAGAGTAGACACATATGAAATCAAGTATCCAAAGCCTCAATTCATGATAGAATTGTACGGGCTTGTGCAAGGCGAATAAAATTTAGGAAAACAAAGAAAATCAATGATCAGTATTTTCAAAAGTATATTTTCTTATTAGAAACTGAACAAAATCAACCCTCAACTTGGTGTATAACAAAAATATATCTGGATAACACCTTCCAACTACCCCTTGAGCTGATCAACCACCATAACCACCCTTTGTTAGACTTCTAAGATGGAAATTTGCCAATTTTTCTCTTAATTACCATTCATTCACAACTTGATTTTGCAAATACCACCTAACTGGCCTATTAAGCCTTTTAAATATAATTGCAAATGGTCATTGAGACCTTATTATAAAGGAAAGCATAAGACCCAAGCCTACACTATACCCTATCCATCTGGAGCACATTGCCAACATGGCATAAAATGGACAACTTGTTTACATTACATCTCATCTTGGCATATTTTGCAACTTCCTTGTTGCATATAATTTTAAGATCTTCAAATTCATTTGATGAACCTCTAAGGCTCATTTTTCTTTCATGCCAAGGTGATGGTTCCCTTGCACCATACAACCCCCCATAGAGAGACTCTTGTCCCAAGAGTGAAATCTTGATCCATGCCTCCACTTTACTGCTCCATACTTGACCAAATTTGATCTGAGGTTTCTCTTGATCCCTGGATCAAAATTTGGTATTGCTCCACTCCTCATACCTGCAATCAAACAAAAGTTAGTAATACAATGCCCTACCTTCTTCCTTGTTCCACCTTCATTGTTGTACCCATCCACCTTAGTATGTACACTCTGCCCTCTTGTTATTGCCATCAGATCTCTACACCTTTGTTCCTTTACTGTGATCAGACCTTCAAGTTTCATGTCCTATGTCCTCCTTGTCTCATGACTCACTGTCTTCTTGTTTGCCACTCCACAAAACTTTGTCTTAATGCCTACTGACTATCCATTGACCTGCTACAATACCACAGGACATCTAACTGTCCCTACAAACACATTATTAGCCTCATCTTTCCTTTCCAAAGACTATTTCCCCTCACTCCACCCTTTACCAGTCTGAACCACTTGGCTACTCAACTCCTTATGCCATACAAAGACATGCTTCACCCTATCCTCATGTAAACCACACATTTCCTTCTTACCCACTGTCTAAGAATTACTCATTTTTTATCCTCCTACTATTCCATCCTCAACATACTCTAGACCTGCAAACAAATTGGTCTTGCTACCCTCAAGGCCTAAAGGATCTTTCTTCCCAAACATCACTACCTTAGACTTACCCTTATCCCTTCCACTTGTTTTCAATGGAAGCAACTTAAAACTTTTATCATCCTTCTTGATGGTATATGTGTTCTCCCAGCCATCATATATAGACCTCCTATCAAATTTCCAAGGCCTCCCTAAGAGCACATGACAACAATCCATTGGAAAAATATCACATAGAACCCTATCCTTATATTCCCCAATGTGAAATTCAACATTTTCTTGCTCTTTTACCACCACATTGACCCAAGAGACTCTATAAGGTGCTTCATGAGGTAATTTTTCCAAACTCAACTTGTCCACCATTTACCTAGACACTAGATTATCTTGAGAACCAGAATCAATGACAACTTGACACACTTTACCTTTGCTTTTGCATGTAGTTCTGAATAGGCTCCTTCTTTGAATCAAATCTTCCTCCTTGGATTCTTACAACACAGTTCTTCTTATCATGAGTGCCTCTCCTTCTTCTGATGTAAGGTTCACTACAGGTGAAGTCACACCCTCTTCATCTCCATGCACTAGTTGATTCCTCCTTTCTCCACCATAAGAGCTTGAGCCTTTCTTTTTAGGTCATTTAAAGGTTGGATGTCCAGGCTGGTTACAAGTGTAGTATCTCCTTGACAACTGATAGGAACCTCTTCCTCCACTAAATCTACCTCTTGAACCTCTCCATCCACCTCTTGAATCAGATTGTTCTTGGTTCTTCTTGTCATCTCCTTGACCTTCATTGTTTGACTTTGAATTAGGATTTCATCATCTTCCCCTAGAAGTGTTTCCTCTTCCTCTTGTTGCCTTTTCTTCAGCCCTCATTGCCATTTGAAAGCATTGTTCAACTAATGTTGGTGCCATCAAGCTGATTTTATCCTGAACGTTGAATCTTAAACCATTCAATCTGATTTCATCCTTTGATCTAGTCGTAGAAGAACCCTCATTTGCTTGCCCCAAAAGGTAGTGGATGCTTGTAACCAACACATTACTTGTGTGTTATGGATCCTTCATCCATTCAGAAAGGATCATGCCTTTGCTCACATGCTAGAGAATGCCACTTTTGTGTGGCATGCAACTAAGTTAGTTGAGTTTGGCACATTAATCTCTTCTCAAAACATTCTTCGCAACACCACACTCTTCACAAACTTCACCATGTAAGTACATGGTTTCTAACTTGGGAAACAATGGCGGTAGACTGCAGATCTTTCACATCAAAACACTGCACCTTAGATGGCATGATCTTTTACATGCATCAAAACATATCACAAGCATAGAGAATCTAATAACATATGTTGGTAAAATGCGAAAACGTTAATGGTGAAAAAATTCATTCATCATGCATTTTAGTATACAAGATACGAATAGATCCATGCCTAGAGAAATAGAGCAAGTTGATAAAATTCTATAGAAAATTTTAGAATGATGAATACAAGGATCAGACGAGAGGTTTCTAAGTATCCTGGTGTCTGAATACTAGCATGCTAAAGTTTGCAACCATTTTGCACTTTGGACCCTTAAAGGATCGATCCGATTGAGCGTAGCTCGAAGTGATTTCGCATGTTTGGGTGCAAAAGAGGACCATGCCTAGCGTAAACATACCCAACTAGATGTGTTGGAATGGTTCATTTGGTCACATGAGATGTAGAATGAAAGTTGCACCACTTTGCAACTTTCAACTTCTTGCATTTGACAACTTTTTCCCCAAGTGAAAATTCACCGCCAAGAGAAAACGCCTCTAAGATAGAAAAAAATGAGAGAGGTTATTGTAGATGGGCCCAACAAAATCTTGTAGGATTAGACTAGAATTTTCTAAGCATCACGATGTCCGAGTAATAGCATGTTGAAGTTTGCAGCCATTTTGCACTTTGGACCCTTAAGGGATTGATCTGGTTGAACGTAGCTCAGAGTGATTTCGCGTGTTTGGGTGCAAAAGAGGACCATTCCTAACATAAGCGTACCCACCCAGATGTGTTGGAATAGTTTTTTTGGTCATACAAGAGGTAGAATGAAATTTGCACCACTTTGCAACTTTAAACTACTTGCATTTGACAACTTTTTCCCCAAGTGAAAATTCACCACCACAAGAAAACACTTCTGAGATAGCAAAAAAAGAGATAGGTTATTTTAGATGGTCCCAACACGATTTTGTAGGATTAGACGATAATTTTCTAAGTGTCACGGTGTCCGAGTAATAGCATGCTGAAGTTTGCATCCATTTTGCATTTTGGACCCTTAAGGGATCAATCTGGTTGAATGTAGCTTAGAGCAATTTTGCGTGTTTGGGTGTGAAAGAGGACCATGCCTAGCATAAACGTACCCACCTGAATGTGCTGGAATGGTTCGTTTGGTCACACAAGATGCAGAATGAAAGTTGCACCACTTTGCAACTTTCAACTGCTTGCATTTGACAACTTTTTCCTTGAGTGAAAATTCGCCACCATAGGAAAATGCTTCCAAGATAGTAAAAACTGAGAGAGGTTATTGTAGATGGGCTCAACACAATCTTGTAGGATCATATGAGAATTTTCTAAGCATCACTGTGTCCGAGTAATAACATTCTAAAAAAATAAGCCATTTTGCAATGTGGACCCTTAAGGGATTGATCTAGTTGAACGTAGCTCAGAACTATTTCGCGTGTTTGGGTGCGAAAGAGGACCATGCCTAGTGTAAACGTACCCACCCGGACACATTGGAATGGTTAATTTTCTCACACAAGATGCAGAATGAAAGTTGCACCACTTCGCAACTTTCAACTACTTGCATTTGACAACTTTTTCCCCGAGTGAAAAATAGCCCCATAGGGAAATGCCTCTGAGATAGAAAAAACCGAGAGAGGTTATTGTAGAGGGGCCCAACTTGATTTCATATGTTTAGACAAAGATTTCTTAATCACCACGGTTTACGAGTAATACCCTATCAAATATTGTTGCCCTTTTTCACTTTGGACCCTTAAGGGATCGAGTCAATTGAACCTATCTCAAAGCGATTGTGCTCTCTTTTCAATGGAATTAGGTGGGTAGCAGAATTAACTCCATTTTAGTTATATTTTGGTTGGATTTCAAGTGGTTAGGAGAAACATGTTCTAGGGTGACAAATCTGGTCTAAACCTTTGTCTCGGTCTGATTGGCCAAAATCCCATATCAAGTGGCAAGGTTATCCTATTGTGAGTTTGGTGAATTGATGTCCAAGTGGGCATATTGGAGAGAAGTTGTGTTATCTCTCCTATTTGGTTGATCCACTCTGCATCATGGTTCTTGTTTGGAACAACCTCATTAGGTCCCCTTGTGGCATTGTAGATTGGTGCATAGTAGTTGTTTGGTTGAATGTCATACCCTAAGGTATGTTAGAGATGACCTAGGTTGCATCAATTTCTATGAGGCATACACTGCCCCTACCTTGTCAACCCTGTGGATTTGGCAATCCAGTGAACTCACTAGCTTTCCAATTCGGTAGGATTGACAAGATAGGTGGTGCAGGAGCACCTTGGCACCTAGTCACAAATCTCCATGTTTGATGGTCAGAATGCACCCTTGCATTTAAAATGTGTCAACAAGTGAGTTTGAAAGCCTAAAAGGTAACATGAAAATTTTTATCTCAATGACATAATGGATTCATTAGTTTAGTTAGTAGGAAAAGTGATACAGTTGCAAATTTGTGAGTTGCATAATGCAACAAATTTGTAATTGCAATAGTTATGTGTTTTGAAAAGTTGGTTTCTTGGTGGTTAGGGGCATTGATCAGTTATAGGAGGATCAGAAATTATATGTAAAGCCTGGAGATGCTCGAGTTGTGGTTGTTGGATTGGAGGGAAAATAGTAAAACTTGGAAATTACCATAGTTTCCGTGAGACTGGTACTGGTACGGGTATTGGTACGACATTCTTTTGAAAATAGGAGATGGGGGGTACTTGGAGACACAATTTTTTTTTTTAATATAAAAATTTATAATATATAGAAAATCTTAAAATATAATGGCATTGAACTTTCAAAACAATAGTAGTAGTAAATTTTAAGAATGAACGTTAACTTTAAAATTTAAATACACAAAATGTCAAAATGTCAAAATTCAAATCCAAATGTCATTGTCACATTGTGTTAAAGAGGCAAAGAGTTTATACTTAGTACATTAAATTCCATAATCATAGTTTTAACTTCTAAGTTCACATTAAACAATATTGCTGATTGCTTGGACCATCTCCGTATAGAAAGGTGATTGAGCAAAATTAAACGATATTCCATTCGCATAAAAGAAGCATGCAATTTTTGCATCAACTGCTTCTTGGTCTTTCACATCAAATAATCTGCCAATGGGGTTTGAGCTACCAATGTGTGGCCTCTTGTTAAACTGATAACTTTCTATTGCTACATCTCTTGAAGACACATCCACCTCTACCTCTCTAATTTGATTTTGATTTGCAGCAATTGCCCTTGTTGCCCCTATTGTTGGAGCGTGAGAGCTCATATTAGAAACTTTACCATCAGCCTGTTAGAACCCAAATTTTCCATTAAAAAACTAAGGTGTTTTACTCTTTTAATTTTACTCTTTTAAACTCGTTATTTTCCTATCTTTTCATAATAACTCATTTTACCCCCATCCATAATGATAAAATTCCTTTTACCGCCATCATTTACCCTTCATAGCCTTCATCGCTATACCACAGGCTTTTTCAATGTGGCTCGTGATATGGCGATTGCAGTTGAGAAATGGTCAGTAAAGGCTTATCGCCACACCACGTGCAGTCAAACCACAGACCGCAGTAGCACAATGGGCGGTGAGTTAACGGAAAGGTGGCGACAGAGGAGGCACCGCGATACCACAGCCAGTTAGGTTGGATACCATGGTAGCACGGTGAGGGTTTAGTGGACGATCGAGGCGACAGGCTAAGCGGATATCACGGTACCGTTGGTGGTTATCACAATGACCGTGGTGACTGCGGTGGACAACTAATGTGACAGTGGGTAATGGCTACCGTGATATCATGCATAGCAAAGATAGAGACCATAGTGGCATGGTGGCAGTTGGAAAAGGAAAGGATGAGACCGTGGAGGTGACAAGAAGTGTTACCGCTAAACCATGGGGAGGAGAAATGATAACCATGGTAGCGCGATGGACAATAGAGGTAACAGTCAGTGTCGGTCACCGCTATACCACTGGTGAACAAAATGAAGGGTGCGGTAGCACGGTGGAGGAAGAGAAGACATTCAAAGTCAAAGCATCGCGGCACTGTGGGAGGACAAAACGTTGACCGCAGTAGAGTGGTAAATATAAAAGAAGACTTTGCAACAATAATGAAATGTAAGAAGCGGTAAGGTATAAAGAAATAAATAAATGGCAAGATTATAATCGAAATATTTAATTTGCCGATAAGGCAACTTAATTAAAAAATTTAATTTATGTCAATGAATTTAAACAGTTGTAATAGGAAAGTGAAGGATCATGACCCTTGAGATATGCTATATAAATGAATTGAAAAAATGAGTTAGAGAGGAAGAGGTAGTAGGAGTTAGAACAGTAGTTAGATTTTTTTGACTTGGAATGTAAACAATGATAGATCTTTTTTGAAGCAAAATCAATGGAAATAATATATTAAAACTAGTGCAATTCTTTTTGGTATTCAATTGTTGTGGTGAAATAATTCATATTCTTTATTTGGTTGTCTCCAACTTGAGATCCTTTAATTATTTAAATCAGCATATCAAGTATATCTCTGGTTTATCAAAGTGCACTCTCATTATGTGTGATTTAGTTGATTGGTGTCTACAAGTCATATTTAAATTATTTTGAATAATTCATAGTAATTTAAGGATTTATTTTGGATGGTTAAAGTAGAACCTAATAGAGAAACATTCCAGCACAATTTATGCAAGTCATAAATTTAGTGAAGTTTTATGCCAGTCATAGAATTTTCAAAGTGCCTAACAACTAGAGTTAAGCCAAACAAGGAAACACATATCATTTTAATTTTTTACTCCATTGCCCATGTGGATAGAAGGCATTGATCTATCACAACCCAGGTGATAAAATTCATAACAAACAACATTTTCAAAACCTTTATTTTGTGTAGTAGGAGTAGGTATAGTAGTTATGATTTTATCTATTCACTTCCAATTGCCATTGTGAATAGATTGGTTGAGCAGGAAATATATTTCAAATTTGCAAAATACACATAGGTGCACCCACCTAGGTTTAGCAAAGCCTGAAGAGAAGAAGATTCAATTATGTTAATTGGCCTTGTACGTTGGCCAAAAATGTTGTGAGAGCTTGGCAACCTCTCTTGATTAAAACTTGCATTTTTGAGAACCAACACAACCCTTTCTTGACCTCTCACAGCCTCGTATCATTCCACCTCATTTATAAAAGGATCAACACCTTTTCCAAGTATGTGAAGGAAATGATCCCTCACCCTCGTGTAAGTACCTTGCCATGACAATGGGCATAATTTGCATGAGATTGTGTATGTTCCACCTAAACCCTTCAGCTCCTTAACACAATCAACATAATTCCACAATGGATACAAGGATTGTTTGTTTACCCCACTCAACATTCTTGATTCAAATTCAGAAATTCTATAGAAAAAAAAGAAGAGTTAATATTCTTAAACCATAGATAATAATAGGACAGTGATTAGGTCTCACAATCAACATTCACAGTGGTTTAGAGACAAAACAGTATTATGATCCATTTATGGCATGAGAATAATAGACATAAGAATAGTACATAGTTTCAAGGTAGAAGGAAAAGCATGAAAGAGGCAAGATAGACCATACATGGACAATTAAAAGGACAGTTGGGTATGCAAAGTGATCTGGGGTAATGACAGTCATAACATGATAGACAGAAAAGTCTGTGTATGGAGGGCAGCACTATGGAGAAAGGGAAGTGATCTTAAAGACTTAAACACATAAGCTAAAGAGTGGTCCAAGTTTGTGGGAGTTAAGGAAAGCTTTAGGCTTGATAGAATGGCATTGAATTCATGAAATAGGTTGCATAGTTGAGAGATTACAAGATTTTTTCTTTTGAGATACTTGGTGTCAGGGAGCATTTTTTAAAAATGTAGCACAATACAGTGACATGACTATCATGGAAGATGGAGATAATAGTTACCTTGGATTAGGATAATGACTGAAAGAACAGAGAAACTCAGAAATAAGAGAGATAGTCATGAAGACAGTTGACAATGGGAATTCAAGTGACTAATGACAAAGACATATCACATTCATGAAGGTGGTTTTCATATCATGACAATCATCCTTTCACATGACAGTTGACTTGTGTTTGGTGCCTTGGCAAGGTTTGGTTTAATCTTTTAGTGCCTTAATTCATCAAATTGCTCCTACCGAGTTCCTGAACAACCTTAAGGGTTTGGGGTTATTCTAATGGCATAACCATCATCCCACCTACTATCATCAAATGTAACTTGGTGGGATGATGTAGTTGTGTAGGGAATGTTATTTTAGGAGTAGGAGGTGTGGAAGGATGATCCGTTCGCTTGAAAAATATGCATCAGTAGGGGCAATAAAATATGCCTTTCTACAACTATATTAAACATTATTTCATTCTTACTAATAAATCCACGTGTTTTTCCTTGAAGACAACTTTAAATGTAAACCATGAATCATTACAACTAATTTTAAATGTAATATACACATTTTATTGAGGCATATATTAAGGAATATACACATTTTATTGAGGCATATATTAAGGAATATACACATTTGCATGTATTAATTTCTCATAATTTTAGTATATCAAAAAATACAGTAAGTCAATGACAAATATTACAATAGTGATGGAAGAACATCTTGAAAATCTTCCCATTTTTCAATACTTGTAGCAATACCTGCAGGGAAATAATCCTCCCATTTCTAGCACAGATCATGAAATATATTGTACTTGAGAAGAAACAAAAGGAGTTGCTACCTAGTTTCGTTTATCCATTCCACCTCAGTAGGCCCAGCTATTTGCATTCCAAAATGGTTCAAAACATATACATCCCTTGCTCCCTACGAAACACATGGGTAGTAGCCTCTTTGTGGTTGTGTAGTATCATAGGAATTTTGTCCACAAAAAACCTGCAAAAGCCTCTCAATCTTAGACATAGACACATAAAAATTATTAAAAGAGCAATAACTAAATAATGTCAGTCATACAGCTGACAAGACCTACTATCACCTTCTTGCATGCTAGATAAGGAGGTCGATTGAAGGACCTACAATGGTGATGTTCCCCTTCACTAATTTATCATCTCTTGATGACCCTACATATAAATTTCAAATATATCACTGAGAGGCTTAACATAAAACATGTAGCATATAGAATCTGATAAATCTAGGAGATGGAAAAGAAAGAGAAGATTGACAACCATAAAATAAACCAGCAACCGATGTTTCTCATACCACTGAACACTTGCACCACCAACCAATGTTGTTCTTTTCTTTTATACATTGACAAACTTCAGTATTACCTACAGTCACAATCAGAAAAGGATCAATGACAGTTGTAAATGCATATGACATCCTTTGTGCATATCTTTGACATGTACATTTTGGAATCGTATTAGGCATCCATTTCAAAACATTGGAATCAATATCAATCAAAAATGTAGGTTTTCTATGCAAAACTCTAGGAGAAGTTCTCAAATGTAAATTTGAGTCAATATTGGAAAGGTCAACAACATCGGGGATAGATCGTGTACCTTCAATTGAAGGTGCAATTGATGGAATACCTTGAGATTGGCATGTAAACGATGGTGTACCTCCAACTTGAGATGTAGTTTATGGAGTGCCTTCAAATAGAGATGTGTTTGCTGATGTACTTTCAAAACGCAATTTTTTTGATGGTGTGTCTTCAATTGGAGATGTGATTTCAGATGTACCTGGAAAATCACATGTTGTTGTCAATGTGTCTTCAACTGGAGATGTGCATTGAGCTTCACCTATGGTTGATGATGTGCCCCCAACTTTTGTATCCATTCATGTCCTTCCATGAACTTTCCTCATTCATTCCCCTCTTTTTTCCAATTTGACATATCTCTTAGGTTGCACGGGAATTTTTGATTGTATGGGCTACAATTCCTTTGCTTCACGAGCTACATTTTTTTATTCTCTTCTCCTTTCATTTTTAGTTGCACATTCTTCTGGTGTTAGAGGCTTCAGTCGTTTCCTTGGCATGACCTTGAATGCTACATGTTCACAAATACACATAGAACAAAAGTAAGTAATGAATTTTACAAAAATATTGATATCGCTGATTACATTGCATTAAATATGAAACACACCAAAGCATTTTATGAAAGAAGGCAGCGAGCTATTTGGAATTATCAAACATGTTTATGCTACACAATATTTTTCATACATGATGGAGTTAGATGTTTGTAGGGTTAGATATTAGAGTAGGGATTTTGAGTGTGTTTGAAGAGTTGGAAAAGTACCTAGAGGCTGATGCAATACATGTAGGGATCCACAATGAACTTGTTCAAAGATTTAGAGGAAGGCTCTTAATAGACTTACACACAACTTGATCACTTTACTTACCAAGAAACACCATTTTTGATGCAGAGAGGGGTGGAAACCATTCAATACAGAAAATCAATGAGAATCAATCAGATTCCAAAGCAAAACTAGATGTTCAACTGAAAATCCCAACTTCTACCAAGCTTTCCCTTGTAGCATAGGTAACCCGGTTCAAGGGCCTTTTCGCCAAGATTTTCCAAAACACTTGACAAAGTCAGGGATGATTAATATACCCATTTACAAGTTATAAAACATAGGTAAACCCCAACATCAACTCCTTTGGACCAACATTTATTTCCAATAGACCCACCTTGGAAAAGGCTATTCAATTGGCCTAATTTACAAAGAGAGTACCTTTTAAACACTACATATTCACTAAAAATCCTCAAACAGAAGTATTTTATGTGTCAAAACCTCTAATTTCCTAATTTTTTTCCAGGTCCAAGACCTCTAGACCCGTAATACACCAAACCCTCAATTTCAAGCAAAATACTTGGGGTTTTAATGAAACTCCTATTTCTCAGACCTACTAGACCCATACAAAGCACCATACACACTTACCAAACCCTGCACATGGTGAATAATACATTGCATGGATAGTCCTTCCCACATTTTGTCAAAACACCAATTGAAGCCCTAATTTTCACAATGAAAAGACTCTGCTATAGTCTTAGAACATCATCCCAAACACCCAACCTTGACCCCACAACATTCTAAATAGGTTAGGCATGTATTTTAAAACTTAGAGGACCCATTCCACAATATATAGTAGGCAGAAAAAGTGTAATGGATCGAATTACATAATGAAACCCCTCAATCCAAGAACATTGTGAAAGTAGGTAGCAACAGTAAAAACAATATAACTTTTGCTATGGGTGATCCCACAATACTGGTTTACAATTTTTGGGCAAACTAGACAGTGAACTGATTTTTTTAACTAAATCTTCACTTTCGGGCTCCTATAACAACTAAACAGTGAGGAATTTGAAAATGATGCAAACAAGTGATTTGTTAAATTTTGTCTATAGATTCTAAATATATATTTTTCAAAAAAATTAGAATTAGATTGCACTTCTTTTTCCATCTCCTTCGAAAACTAGCTTTTTTAAAAAATAGCATTTTTAAGGAGTTATGCTCACCATATACAACATTAATTTTTTTGTATGACAGCTAAAATTCTAATTTTTTCGAATTTAGATTTGTAACTACAATATCTAGCACTTTCATTTGGTTTCATAGTGTTTTATAAAAAAAAAATTCCTTAATCAAGTTTTGAAGTCAAACCAATTACAATCGAAACATAGGTGGACTGTATACAACATAACTTTTTTTGTATATATCAAAAAAAAATAAAAAATCTTTTAATGGATCAAGGACATCAATACCTAGCTTGAACATATTTTTTAAAATTTTATTTTGATAATATGTTATTTTTCCACATGTGTAGAATAAAGAGCTTGATTTCCGGTGAAAAACCTATGTTTAATAAAACTAAAAAAACACATACATAATAAAACCAAAACATATTAAAATTATATTCATTGGATAGATCATTCCAAGTACTACCATGATCATTTCAAATAAATTTTAAATGAATTCATTTGATCCCCCAAAAGGTAAATCAAAAGTGATTTTTTATCAGCATTTTGATAGGCGTAAAGGAGACTTTGTTGTAGGCATGGTTTAAAACTAGCGGGGTTCTATCCAAGGGGGTTTGATATAAGGTAGTTTGATCAAACCCTCTTCAATTGGAATCCTTCAAATGGAACTCTTTAAGACTTAAATCATTATATTTTCTAAAAATATGTGATTTCAGCAAAAATCAGAATCTCCCAAAAATTGTAAACCAGCTTTGTCGGACCACCCCTATACAAAGAGTTAGAACCTCTAAATAGATGAAAATGAAAGATAATTCATTAATCTACAACATCCAACCAGTTTCATATCATCTTAGAGTCCATGTAGGTCGTACAACAACAAGAAAAGTGAGAGAAACCAGTAAATTTCTGGAAAATAACATTCTTCTTGATAATAAAAAAATGGGGTACAAATCAACCAAAAACCTCTCCTTCGAGGCATTGAAGGTTATTAAAAATATTTTGATTTCATTCCAAATCCCTCAAACTCTGCATCGTTTGCATCTTTTAGAAACTTTTTTTACCACATTTAGCCAAATTGCAAGTTATGACACAACTGAACTCCCTTAGCTCCAAATAAATTATAAAATGGTCTAATTGACCTTACTGAACACAATATACTCAACATTAACTAAAATCCTAGCATTTGACCATGCTCACTAAAGATGAAATTTTTGAGAAAATTGAGCTTACAAGGTGCTCCTACACTAGAGGCCTGGAACGTTGATTTTGAAGTTGTGGACCTTTTGACTTAGCATTATTGAACTTGAACTTTATAAAGGTTATGATGAACAATTCATGGATTAGAGTTTCTAGTAATATTGAGTTTATTTCATTCTGTTAGGAGTGATTGTTGTATGAATACAATATTTCGAGCAATAGACTTACATATGGTGGGTTTTGTTAAAATCTTCCAGAGGTTTAGAATGGTAGTCATCTTGAAAAGAATAGCTTGTTATTTGTGGATGATCTTTGTTTTGTTTTAGATGTGAATTGGTCAGTTCAGCATTGAATTGAGGTTTTTAAGATTGAAGATTGTTTGAAACTAATCTAATTAAATGATTGTTGAAGGTTTTTCCTCCCTGCTCTGCATCACTGACCTAGCGTATAAGTTGTTGCCACCTAAATGAAAACTAGAGACTCTTGTGTTTATTTTTCTCAAAACCAAATTTTTGATTGTCAGCGAAGTCATGAAGAATATGAATTCAAAGAAGGGTTTGTGATGCTATATCTTATAATTATTCACTATTTCTTTGGCAATGAGGTAACTTAGAAAGACAATAAGCATTCTCACTTGCACAAAATTTCCCATTTTTTGATTTATTAGAAAGGTAAATGGTATGAATGAATGGAAACTTGCATTAACAACTATGTCAACTCACTTGAATTTATCTAAGCACATGTTCAATGAAGGTGAATGTTTTATGGAACAAAAAAATTAATGGACACTTGCATTAACATTGATGAAAGCTATTAGGTTTTCCAAAATAGTTGAAAAAGAATGAAATACAATGAATTCCACTAGCTATGCTAGAAATGGACTACTATAAGCAATGAAAATAGAATTCATAAGTAAATTTATGTTAAGTAAATGTCATTTTTTTAATTTTTTTCTTCAAACTCATAAAAATTGAACTTTTTTATGCAAATCCCATCTAATTCAATGTTGAATTCTATGTCCAATTGTTATGATTAATAAAATCATTAAGGAAATTTTGTTTATATTGTCAAAAACAAACAAATGTACTAAATATAAACATTTCAATTTACCAAAATGAATATATTACCTCAGATAATGTAAAATGATGTAGAAAATTCAAAATGTCTTCTTCTACGTTGTCTACCATGCAGATTGGTGGTAAAAAGGTGATGGATCAAGCATAGATTGGTACAATATGAATTCAACTGCATAAAAAAAGGTGTTTCTAACTCGGATAAAGCATTGAACCAGACAAATACACGAGAATGTGGGCCTGAATCATGGGGTCAAGCCTTATTTTACTGTTTCAAGGTAAAACACATTTGGTGCTCGCCAAATTTGGTGAGTGCCAAATATATTGTTTTGAAAAGGAGAGACTTGAGAGGGAGGGAGAGAGACAAAGTGGGAGAGAGATAGAGGGGGTGAGAGAGAGAGGGAGAGGGAGAGAGAGGGAGAGGGAGAGGGGGAGTAGGAGGGAGAGACTTGAGAGAGAGAGAGAGAGAGAAAGAGAGGGGAAGGGGGAGGGCATGGGAGGGAGAAACCTAAGAGAGAGAGAGGGAGAGAGGGTGGGAGGGAGACACCTGAGAGAAGGAGAGGGAGTAAAAGTGGTATAGAGGGGTGGGAAGGAGAGACCTAATAAATTAGGGTGGGAAGTAAGTGAGGCCTGATAAAGAGGGATTGTGAGAGATGGCATTGGAGTGACACTAATTAGTGTAGGTAGCATGGGAGGGAGTGAGACCCAAGAGAGACAAAATTGAGAGGGAAAGAATTTATTTAGTTATATGGTGGGGGGCAAGACCTGAGAGAGGGAGTGGGAGAGATATAGAGGGAGTGAGATAGAGAGGGAGTGGGAGAGAGAAAGGGGGGGTAAGAGGGAGATACTTGAGAGAGAGAGAGAGGGGGGGAGGGAGGGAGAGGGCATGGGAGGGAGAAACCTAAGAGAGAGAGTGAGAGAGTGTGGGAGGGAGACACCTGAGAGAAGGAGAGGGAGTCAAAGTGGGAGAGAGGGGGTGGGAGGTAAATGAGGCATGACAAAGAGGGATTGTGAGAGAGGGCATTGGAGTGACACTGATTAGTGTAGGTAGCATGGGAGGGAGTGAGACCCAAGAGAGACGGACTTGAGAGGGAAATAATTTATTTAGTTATATGGTGAGGGGCAAGACCTAAGAGAGGGAGTGGGAGAGAGAGAGAGAGGGGGGGTAGGAGGGAGATACTTGAGAGAGAGGGGGGAGGGAGAGGGTGTGGGAGGGAGAAACCTAAGAGAGAGAGGGAGGGAGGGTGGGAGGGATACACCTAAGAGAAGGAGAAGGAGTCAAAGTGGGAGAGAGGGGGTGGGAAGGAGAGAACTATGAAATTAGGGTGGGAGGTAAGTCAGGCCTGACGGAGAGGGATTGTGAAAGAGGGAATTGGAGTGACACTGATTAGTGTAGGTAGCATGGGAGGGAGTGAGACCCAAGAGAGACAGATTTCAGAGGGAAATAATTTATTCAATTATATGGTGGGGGGGAAGACTTGAGAGAGGGAGTGGGACCCTTAAACCATGAACCCTATACCATTAACCCTTAAACCCTAATCCATCAACCCCCATACCCTCTTAATCCCTCAACCCTTAAACCTTAATCCCTTAACCCCTCTACAATCTTAATCCCTCAACCCTTAAACCCTAATCTCTCAACCCCTATACCCTCTTAATACCTCAACCCTACCCTCTCCCTCAAATACCTCAACCCTCAACCCCCAACCCTTAAACCCTAATCCCTCAACCTCTATACCCTCTTAATCCATCAATCAACCTCAAACCTTTAACTCCTTAAAACCGTGAATCCCTCAACCCTAACCTCAACCCTTAAAACCCTTCAACCCCTCAACCCCTACAATTCTCAACTTTAACTCCTTAACTCCTTAACTCCTCAACCCTTAAACCCTAATCCTCAACCCTCTATAACCCTATCAACCTCAACTCCTTAACCTTAAACCCTAATCAATCCTCAACCTCTATAATTCCTCTTAATCCTTCCCAACCCTCAACCCTTTGACCCTTAAAACCCACCAATCCATCAACCCCCTGACTCTCTTAATCCTCAACCCTTAAACCTCTAATCCTCAACCCTATAATTCCTCTTAATCCATCATCAACTCCCCTATACCATCTTTTAATCCCTTAATCCTCAACCCTCAACTCCTTAAACCCTAATCCCTCAACCCTCAACCCTTCAACCTCCTTAAACTCTAACTACCAACCCTCTATAATCTTAATCCCCAACCCTTAACCCCTAACCCCTCAACCCCTATACCCTCTTAATCTCTCAACCCTCAACCCTCAACCCTCAACCCTCAACCCTCAACCCTAAAACCCTAATCCATAAACCCCCATACCCTCTTAATCCCTCAACCCTCAACCCT
>CM021107.1:514091798-514172327 GCA_007115665.2 Sequoiadendron giganteum | reverse complement strand
CTTAATCCTTGAACCCTCAACCCTCAACTCCTATACCCTCTTAATCCCTCAACCCTCAACCCTCAACCCTTAAACCCTAATCCCTCAACCCCTATACCCTCTTAATCCCTCAACCCTCAACCCTTAACCCTTAAACCCTAATCCCTCAACCCCCATACCTCTTAATCCCTCAACCCTCAACCCTTAAACCCTAATCTCTCAACCCCTATACCCTCTTAATCCCTCAACCCTCAACGCTTAACCCTTAAACCCTAATCCACCAACCCCCATACCCTCTTAATCCCTCAACCCTCAACCCTTAAACCCTAATCCCTCAACCCTCAACCTTTAAATCTTAATCCCCATACCCTCTTAATCCCTCAACCCCTCAACCCTCAAACCTTAAACCCTAATCCCTCAACCCCTCTACAATCTTAATCCCTCAACTCTTAAACCCTAATACCTCAACCCCTATATCCTCTCAACCCTTAACCCTTAACCCTTAACCCTTAAACCCTAATCCCTCAACCCTCAACCCTTAAACCCTAATCCATCAATCCCCATACCCTCTTAATCCCTCAACCCTCAACCCTTAACCCCTAAACCCTAATCCCTCAACCCCCATACCCTCTTAATCCCTCAACCCTCAACCCTTAACCCTTCTACAATATTAATCCCTCAACCCTTAACCCTTAGCCCTTAACCCTCAACCCTTAAACCCTAATCCCTCAACCCCTATACCCTCTCAACCCTCAACCCTTAACACTTAAACCCTAATCCCTCAGTCCTTAACCCTTAAACCCTAATCCCTCAACCCCCATACCCTCTTAATCCCTTAGCCCTCAACCCTCAACCCTTAAACCCTAATCCCTCAACCCCTATACCCTCTTAATACCTCAACCCTCAATGCTTAACCCTTAAACCCTAATCCCTCAACCCCCATACCCTCTTAATCCCTCAACCCTCAACCCTTAAACCCTAATCCCTCAACCCCTATACCCTCTTAATCCCTCAACCTTCAACCCTCAACCCTTAAACCCTAATCCCTCAACCCCTATACCCTCTTAATCCCTCAACCTCTCAACCCTCAACCCTTAAACCCTAATCCCTCAACCCTCAACCCTTAAACCCTAATTCCTCAACCCCCATACCCTCTTAATCCCTCAACCCTCAACCCTTAACCCTTAATCCATAAACCCTCTACTTGAGAGAAAGAGAGAGAAGGAGAGGTGGTGGGAGGGACATACTTGAGAGAAAGAGTGAGTGAGAGAGGGAGGGAGTGGAAGAGAGATAGAGGGAGTCATTGTGAGAGGGAGAGGGTGTAGGAGGGGGAGACTTGACAAAGAGAGAGATAAAGATGGGGTAGGATGGAAATACTTGAGAGAGAGAAAGAGGGAGATAGGGTGGGAAGGAGAGACCTGAGAGAGAGGTAGAGAGAAAAAGTGGGATAGAGATAGAGGATGTGAGAGGGGGAGGGTAGAAAAAGTGGGAGAGAGATAGAGGGAGTGAGAGAGAGAGGGAGAGAGACAAAGTGGGAGAGAGAGAGGAGTGAGAGAGAGAGGAGTTGGAGAGAGAGGGAGAGGGAGAGAGGGTGGGAGGCAGACACCCGAGAGAGAAGGAGAGGGGGGAAAAGTGGGAGGGAGGGGGTGGTAAGGAGATACCTAAGAGAGTAGGAGAGATAGGGAGTGAGAGATAGAGGTATGGGAGAGATACAAGGAGTGAGAGAGAGACTTGAGAGATGGAGAGGGGGTGGGAGGGAGAGGGAGTACTCGGGATAGAGGGATTTGAGAGAGATGGAGGGGTGGGGAGAGATACATGAGATAGAGGGAGAGAGAGAGAGAGTGGGAGGGGGTGGGAGGGATATATCTGAGAGAGAGGGAGAGAGAGGGAGAGAGATAGAGGGAGTGAGAGAGAGAGGATTTTGGAGAGAGATAGAGGGAGTGAGTGAGAGAGACAAAGAGAGGCCTGAAAGAGGGAGAGGGGGTAAAAGGGAGAGACAAAGAGGGAGGGAGAGTGGGTGGGAGGGAGAGACTTGAGAGAGAGAGAGAGTGGGAGAGAGATAGAGGTCATGAGAGAGAAAGGGACTTGAAAGAGAGAGTGAGAGGTCGTGGGAGGGAGATACTTGAGAGAGATGGAGAGGTAGATGGAGACAGATAGAGGGAGTGAGATAGGGAGGGAGTGGAAGAGAGATAGTGTGAGTGACTGTGAGAGGGAGATGAGGTAGGAGGGGGAGACTTGACAAAGAGAGAGAGGGAGAGGGGGTAGGATAGAGATAATTGAGAGAGAGGGAGGGAGAGGGGATGGGAGGGAGCGACGTGAGAGAGAGGAGAGAGACAAAGGGAGAGAGAGAGAGGAGTGGGGAGAGAGAGAGAGAGGAAGCAGTGAGAGAGAGGGGATGGAGATACCCGAGAGAGAGTGAGAGAGAGAGGAGAGAGATAGAGTGAGTGAGAGAGAGGGAATGGGAGAGAGATAGAGGGAGTGAGTGAGTGACATACCTAAGAGAGGGAGAGGGGGTAGGAGGGAGAGACTTGAGAGAAAGAGACAAAGAGAGAAAGATAACAACCTAAGAGAGGGAGATGGAGTGAGAGATAAAAAGACCAAAGAGGGAGAGAGAGAGGGAGAGTGAGAGAGAGAGAGAGAGAGAGAGAGAGAGAGAAAGGGGGTTGCAGTGAGATAGATTTATTTAGGTACCTATGTGGGAGGGAAAGAGACCTAAGAGATGGGATTGGTCTGAGAGAGTAGTCTAGGTCATGTGGGAGGGAGTGAGACTTCAAAGATAGAGACTTCAGAGGGATAAATATTTATCCAATTACGGTAACAATTTAGAGAAGGTATGAAAGGTAAAACCTCGACTATCCATGTATGATCATAAACTGTGCACTCTAAGCATTATCAAAGTTGTTCATCAAAGAGGGGAAATTCTAGTTTTGTGCAAAGCAGTCCATTTGGCGCTCACCAAATGACTCATCACATTTGGCACACGCCAAATGTGATGAGTCATTTGGCACTCGTCACATTTGGTGCTCGCCAAATGGTTTGCTTTGGACATGTTAATTAATAGGATTTGCCAAATTTTCTCATATTTTCGTCCATTCTCCCCGTCTCATTTGCACGTCTTTCAATGCAAGTTAATAAAAAAACCGTGATAGCATTAATCTCTCTCTTAGCTATCTAAACATATAATTATTTTTTCATTTTGATTTAGTTAAGGTTTTGATCCATGGCTTCTATTGTAAATGCCTTCGTTTTTGGTCAAAAACCAACATGTGCTAGGTTTAGGACAGATTTTTAAATGTTCAACGGAACGTGAAAAAAATTACATTTTTTTAAACTAGACTGCATTCTACACATGATGAAAAAAAAAAAATCGATTAGTTTGCAAAAACTTTGGGGAGGAGCACACTCAAATTTCAGCTTTTCGGGATGTGTCCACTTTGAAAATTCATAAAATATTATATATTCATTAAAAAAAATATCTGAAAGAAGGAGGATGATAAACTACATGGTGTTAGCTAATTTATCACCATTGGGATTTTTGAAATTCTAAAAAAAAATTAGCCAAAAAGGGGGGATGCCTCAGGTGCTATGCTATTTTTTTATAAAAACGGGACTTGTTTTGCCCCCCTTTTTGAGACCCTTAATCTTCACTAATTTCAAAAAAAATAGTAGCTTAGAAACTAGACTCGGAGCACTTCAACTTGTGTTCTTGCCGCATCTTGAAATTTTGAGCGTAACTATCTTCATTTTCTCGTGCAAATCAGATTTTGCTAATTTCGAAAAAAAAGTGGCATCTTAAGAGCCAAAATTGTGTCACAGATTGGTGCACTTACCCTACTATGAGAATTTTTTTTAAAGTAGAAGAGGAGAAGAACATGAGAGCTTGTTCGGAAAGCGCTATCTCGAGTCATATGTTTCCGATAAGATATGTCATGAAGAGGGGAGTATGTCACATGCGAGTCAACTTAAGACATGTCGTCCACATCCCAAGATTTCTCTTATATGTTAATGAAAGGTTAACGAAAAGTTGAAAGAGACAATGACAAGTGACATGGGTGAAACCACAAAAGTGGTTTATAATTCGAGTGAGGAAGGAAAACTTCCAAAAACATGACCCATTAAAAAATAAAACTTTTTGGGGGGTTCGAGCGAACTCTAGGTTAGAATGAACCCCAAAGAGGTTCGCTTGAACCAGGGTTCGAGCGAACCCCTTTTCCTATGGGGACCTACAATTCCCAGTGTGGGAAGGGGGTTCGCTAGAACCCAAGTTTGAGTGAACCCCTAGGGGTTCACTCGAATCCCTTAGGTTTGCTCGAACCCCCCTTATTCCTCATCCCCCTTTGAGACACACACAAAACCTAAATTTTGGCACTTCAAAGCTCAGGTTGAGGATGAAAATGGAGGAATCTTCACAAACCCAATTGGAATTAGGTAGTCCTTGGAATGAGCTATCCAACGAATATAATTTTAATATGCTTTAGTTTTATTATGTATTTGTTTTTTTAGTTTTATTAAACATAAGTTTTTCATCGAAAATAAAGGTCTATGTTCTGCACATGTGGAAAAATAGTAGACTATCAAAAAAAAATTAAAAATTTGAGTGCACCAGATAATGAAGTCATTGATCCAACAAAAAATAAAATGAATTTCGATATATACAAAAAAAATTATGCATTATACGGCCGCACTATGTATGAATTGTAATTGGTTTGACTTTGAAACTTGATTAAAGAAAAAATATTCAATAAAAAACTATCTAACCAAGTGGAAGCAGCAGATATCGGAGTTACAAATCTAAATTCGAAAGAATTAGAATTTTATCCTTCATGAAATAAAGGTTATACATTATACGGTGTGCGTCACTTTTTTAAAAATGTTGTTTTCTGAAAAAATAACCATTTTTTGTGGGAGATGGAAAATAAGTGCAATCTGATTCCAAAAATTTTGAAAAAAATATTTTTAAAGTCTAAAGACAAAATGTGACGAGACTCTAGTTTACATAATCTTCAAATTCCTCATGATTTAGCCGCTATAGGTGCCCGAATGTGAAGATTTAGTTAAAAATAATAATTTCAGTGTCTAGTTTGGCCAAAAATTGTAAACCACTATTGTGGGATCGCCCACATACGAGGGAAAAGACTAACTAACCCCTTGCCCCCACTTAGTGTAGGACAAGAGTGAGCCGAAAGGATTGATGAGATAGAAGGTAGAGTGAAAATTGGTATCAATTAGAGGAGTGAGGTGCCCCCAGATAAGGGAAAACACCAAAATCCTTAAGATGTTGGATTTTTCTAATCAAGGGCTTACACTCATTAGTGGAGTGGCCATGAACTCAGTGATAAGCACAAAAGGAATGTTTGTTGAAACATTTCTTTCAAGTGAGAGGAGGAAGGGAGATCAAGTGATCTTGGAGGAGTCTCAACAAGATGCCCTCTTGATCGAGGGTAGAAGGTGATCCTTTGCTTTGAAACAAAGAAGTGGCTTACTTAGTAGAGGGTGCTATACTTATGCAAGGCACTAGAGATTGTGAAATTTTGTATACTCCTTTGGAGGAGTGTGTAAAATGTGAATCAATAGTTTTTTGCAATATGGCATTCAGCGAAGATTTTGTTGTTTGGTGCAGTTCTTGCAAAGGATCAATTGGGAGAGCACTAGTGGCCATCAGCTGAGGATGCACTAGTGGGGAAGGTGATTGAGAAGGATGGTTTGGGATAGTGTTGATGTTGCAGGAAGGTTTGATGATTTTGATGAAAGGACAAAATCCAAGACCATGATGTGTTGTTTGAGTGATAAGCTTGATAGGGGTGTGGATACCTTGTTCATTAGCACCACATCCTTTTCCACTATAGCCAAGTTGTTTCATGAGGCCATAACCTTTTCCATAAAGCTTTTCCAACGCTTTTGGATCAAGTGAGTGTTCATTGTTGGCTTTGGTGGCTAAAGTAGTTGAGGTTGATACTTGTGAAGGATCGGTGGAGTCTTGTGTTGCTAAGACTATGTTTCCCTTTGGAGATTCTTTGTTTGTGGTCTAGGATTCACCTAGTCAAGGAGGTGTGAAGTTTAAGGAACCCCAATCATCATCTAAGGACTTTGGTTGTGCGAGGTCCACTTGTTTGGTTGGTGTTGAAGTGGTGAAGGGTTTGGATTTGTTTTTCTCAAGGTGTAAGACATTATAAGGCTCAGGATCAGCGTCGAGTGTGTACACTTTGTTGTTGTAGATGTACTTCATCTTGTGATGAAGAGTGGAAGGCACACCATTCATTGCATGGATCCATGGTCTACCTAAGATGAGGTTAGATGAAACATCATTAGGCATAACATGGATTAATGTGTCTAATGTGGCCACGCCAACTATAAGAGGTAAAGTGATCACACCAAGTGGCTTTTGTCCTACACTCTCAAATCCAATGAGAGATAAGGATGTAGGTTGGATGGTTAATTTATCGATATGGAGCCTATCCAAGAGATTGACACTACACACATTTCCAATAGAGCCATTATCAACAAGGGTTCAATTGATCCATATGCTTTTGTATTTAGATATGATCATGAAGGCTTCATCTTGTGTTTGCACATCCAAAGGAGGGAGCTCACTTTGGTGGAATACAATATCAACATTTAAACTTTGAATCATAGTTGCAATGTCATTTGTTTGTGCATTGGAAGGGACATGAATTTTTTGTAAGGCTTCCTACATCATGTTGTGATAGTGAGGGGAGGCTTGAATAAGGTCCCATAAAGATATTTTAGTGAGAGTATTCCTTAGTTGGTCAACAAGGTCATACTCCCTAAGGAATGAATTTAGGTGACGGGAAACACGTAAGATGGGAGGAGATGAAGCTAAGGAATTTGAAGTGGGTGGTTGGGATCACTGGTTGTTGTGGGGGTAATGTGTATGAGAAACAATGTTATGACTCAGTTGATGTGACACATTATGGTTAGGTGCGTAAATGGTGAATTCAGGGGTAGGTTTATGTGAAGGGGGATAAAGGATAAGTTGAGGTTGAATAATATTAACATCCCCTAGAGAAGGAGAGTCTAACATGGGCTCTACATCTTCTTGTAATGGCATAATATTATTAGGGGAATGATCAATGACGGGATGAGGAGGAGAGGGTTTGATTCGATTGTTGAAGGTCTCATTCACTTGTTGCATACTATATACCCTAGGAGGAGAGCTTGGGAGAGGATCATCACATGCTTCAGCACAAGGAGGGTAGGCATCAAGAGAAGGACCATTATGGTTGTCAAATAGATTATCCCAAAGGGTAGGAGCATGATGGAAGGGAGTGTCAAGAGTCTCATGACTGGTAATAGGTGTATCTTCTAACACCAACCTATCCTTGGTGCAGCAAGGAAGGATATGAGAAGAACAAGTTTGAGGGTCATGGTTATAGAAACTAGAGAAGGGGATGATATTTTCTTTTTATTGTTGGTTAATGTCTTGCAAAGGAGGAGGAGGAGGAAGAAAATCAAGCCCATCATGATCTTAAACAATCGTGTCTTCTTGCTGCAATATACCTTCATCACCAATGGGAGAGATATCAAGAGAAGAACAATTATGATTATCATGATTATCAATGTTTGTATCCTCATCAATCAAAGCTTTAGTGGATGATCTAGAAGAGATGAAGTCATCAAGGGCTTCATCTAAGATGTCTAAGTCATCGCTACTAAAGGGCTCGCTATCTCTATGTTTGTGAGTGGGTGCATGTGAGCTTGTTAAAGTGTTGTGTTCATTTTATAAAGATTCTAATTTAAATGATGTAGGAACTAATGCAGAAAAGGAAAATAATCTAATGATATCCACAAGTACCATGATTGCAATGGAAAATGTAACAATTTCTATGTAAACTTAAAATCCAATGTAAATGCATAAGATGAAATGCAAGTTTCAGATTTCAAAGAAGGTAAATTACTCATTACACTTTGCAATGATCTATAAATGACATGTTGGAAATGAAAAATTGAAACTAAGCAATGCATGAAATGAGCTAATCTATGTCAGTTTTAATGAAATGCATGCTACAAAAACACAACCCACTTATATAGATAGATACTGGCACAAAACAGAAGCATAAAAATAGGGTTTTAAACTCTGTAAAGGATAGTTTAAGTGGCCTAGACGGACTAGGTCACCTAGGGTGGCGACTTAGTCCTTCTAGGGAGTTTTTTGAGATTTTACAAAATATTTGGATGGATTCAGGTGGTTTTTGTATGCGGTTATGTAGAGCTAACATAAAAATGCCAAATTTTAGAGATGTGCAATGATTTAAAATGCAAAAAAATGCAACCTATATGCACTTTCACTAATGCAAAAATTGGAAACCCTAGAATGCAACTTAACTAATGCAAAGTGCAATGCAAGTTAATCCTAGGAAAATGATGGAATCTAAATCAGAAAGGAAGGGTGCAAGTATGTCGGGTTCACTAAAATGAACCACCAAAAATGAAGAAGGGAAGGAGGATTCCCCAATGAGCTTCTATGGTTTTTCACCTAGAAACTAACTTTGGAAGAATGGATCTCTTTCACACTGTTTCATTTTAGGATATGCAAAATAACCTAGGAAACATAAACAAACAGTTACATAAATGAATATAAAGGAATATGTGCACTTGGAGGCTAAAAGGAGATGGAATGAAGGTTGAGAATCCTAGAAAAACTAATGCAGAAGCTGAGAAGGACACTTACACCATTCTAGGTGACCTAGTCTTCTTTTGTGAAAGTCTCTCAGAGCTTGTTTCTGCCAAAAGGGTACTCAAATCTACAAAGAACAAAAAAATGCATGTATGGTGGGACTAGGTCTCCCCTCATGGTGACCTAGTCCCTTTTAGCCTTTCGGGAAGTTTGAAAATGGAATTTGGAGGTCTTAGTCTATACTTTCTGCTTCTTGAGGTACCCGGATCTGAAACTTTGATTCTTGACCTGTAGGTGTCTTCTTGTGTAGATTCTTAACCTAACCAACAAGGAGGTTTCCCCAACAATTCTTCAATCCACTCTTGAATAATTTCCAAGCTTCCAAGATACCTCAATCTATAAACACCCAAACAAGGAAGAAGAAATGTTGATTCTTAGAGTATGGGGGCTTGCATTGATCAAGCCCCTTTTAGATAATTAAATCAAATGATGAAACAAAGTAAGAAAGAATGAAATTTAAAATGATGAATTCAATACCTTGCCATGATGAGATATCTTGAGTTGTAGCAATAAAGGATTCAACCCTTGAATGCTTCAACAAAGATGTCTTGATGACCTAGGATGCAAACCCTAGCTTGCATGAGAAGGAGTGGATGAGTGCTTGAGAAGAATGAGTGAGGAGGAAAAAAATGAGACTTAGAAGATGCAAAATGAGGGGAAAATCCTTATTTACAGAATTTGTGCCTTAATTTTCCCAAAATAACACCATACAAACTGACCTTAGGGTTTTAGAGACAAAATCTGGAAAGAATATTAAGTTAAATTTAAAGTTTATGCCACATGGGACTAGGTCGCCGAAGGTGGCGACCTAGTTCACCTAGGAAAACTTCAGTGATTGTCGGTAATTAATATTTAATTATTTATGTTTGTCAGGATTGTCTCACAAAACAAACAAAATTTGGACATGTATGAGGATTAAGGGGTCATTATAGCATAATAAAGGGTTGATTAAGTGATGACAAGCCTAGAAAAGTATGAAATTTTTTTGCAACACCTTACAACACTTTGGCACAAGGCTAGGAAAGGGGTAAAAAGAGGTTGAAAAAGGTCCAAAATACATATGCAAGGGTCCAAATGAGAAAAAAGTGTCAAAGCCTACACTTTTTGCTGACACATATAGGTACTTCTCTTATTAATGGTTCAAGTTGTATTTCCTCTTATTCATTAACAAATTTCATTTATTATAGTTTATGAACTCTAGATGTACCTTTTTATTTTGAAAACTACAATATCCCTATTGTATAATATTTTATGTGTATATGGCTCCTAAACAGGGCCACAATTGAATAAACTCTCATATATTTGGAGGCATACTCTATACTAGTTTATGACATAACCTACTAAAACATATTCAGTATAAATGTATAAAAAACCCAATAAGTTGTATAGGTTATTCAATTCTTCATACCTCAATGATTTCCTTTTCCTTAATTGGTTGTATACATTAACAACTCAGCCTATCATACCCTTAATTATTTTATTTCTCCTTGCCTATAATTCAAGTGTTTTATGCATTTTTATCGTCCTATTTCAACTAGTAGATAATGGAATTTTAGTTAATGGAGCTTCTTTTATATTCTCATAGAATTTAATATGTTCTTCTACTAGATCCTTTCATTTATTCAAATAAGAAATTTCCTTTCTATTGCTTCATTTATTGAACTATATATTATCATTCTTTGCAAGTTCTTTCGGTTATTGCTTCTAACATGCTTGTTAGCTCATCTTTGTATCTTTGACAACCTCCCTATTTCTTCTTCCATTTTATCTATAAATCTTTCTTTATTTCTCCCTATAGCTTCAACATAGCTATTTTTAGATTATCTTTTCTATCTAAAAACCTTAACTTGTTTCCTCTATTTTACCGTGGCATATATTGGTGACATTCACTTTCCCAAAATCCTTCATACACAACACAATACATATTTTATAGAATTTACAAATTTTAAAATATATATTTCTTATCTATCTAGCACAAAGTTCCCTAGGCCAAGCTCACATGGAATGCAAAGATGAAGGCATGCATAAATTAATTTTTTTGCAAATGCTTTAGAAACTATGAAACAAATGCAATTGTCCAAGTGTAAAGCCAAAGTCCATGACCTTTGCTATCATCCTCCCTACCTTTGTTAAAACAAGGGGTTTGAAACATGGCGTGTAAAAGATACTTTCCATTAGATTATTCTTATTCCTCTTATTTGATTAGCCATTATGTGGCAAGTGCTAACTGTTACACTAGATGCATTCCAATTACATTATTGCAGAGCTTGTTCACTTCTTTCAAAATCTAGACCACTACAAACTCTGTATACTTTCTATTTTGGAACCCAAACTCATTTTTGCTCTCAAATCATGTGCACTATTTTTCTTGTTAACTTTTGTTAAGAATTCTATTTTGTAGGTAACATATTGTCCTAAAACCAATTTATTGGCTTATCTCTTTAGTATATTAGTTAAATCCTTCCTACAGTTCCTAGTTGTCTATGTTGTCAATATAATGTAATTGGCTTAACAATACTGAAGTTGCTATAGTATATATGCTAGAAAATCAATTAGCATAATTTTATGTATTGAAGTTGGATACTCCAATTACAACCAACCTAATGAAATTGACCAACACAATGACACCTAGCTAATTGAAAAACCATGTTCCTTACCTACAAAAGACATCCAAAAAACTTAGCCTAACTTTGATAATATTTTGGACCTCCAAATCATAATTTACTTTGTCACAAATGAACACAATTGTGTCTAGTCCAAATACATAAATCTATTATTTAATCATATTGCAAAGTGAATACCCTCACATGAAAATAGAAAAGAGAATTAACCATATTAAATATAGATACTCCAATTACAACAAGCCTAATGACAATGAACACCACCTATACTTAAACTTATACCAAGCAGCCAACCTTGACAAATATTAGAAGCATACATTTCATGTGTATAACTGAACCTTTACAATATACAATACATGATGCAATTTCCTCCACAAAATTGGATTATATTTCATGAATTCTATGATAATGTCCTATAATTTGGTTAGCAAATCAAATTAGTAGATTCTTTTCAAAATGTAAAGGGAGTTCTATAAATTTGAATGAGAACTTGTAAGCACAAAGTTGAAATTTTCATTGTTAGTAATAAACATAGAACTAAAGCTTTGTAATATGGATGAATTCATAAATGTCAAAAAGATTTGCAATTTTGTGAAGTCCAAATACATGATCCAAAGGTGGGAAAGAGTTCCTTTATGTATTGAAGTTGGATACTCCAATTACCAGCCTAATGATAGTGGTCAACACAATTTCACCTAGCTAGATGCATAATTGTGTGCCTTTCTTGCAAAAGACATCCAAAAACTTTACCCTAACTTTGATAAAAAAATTCCTTTGAATTAAAATTTGCTTTGTCACTAATAAACACAACTGTGCCTAGTCCAAATACATAAATCTATTATTTAATTAGATTACAAAGTGAATACCCTTGGATGAAAATAGAAAACAAAAGAAACCATATCATAGTTGGATACTTCAATTACAACCAACCTAATGATAGTGAACCCAACCTATACTTGAAATTATACCATAAAACTCTATGAAAGACTAAAAATTATATTAGTATTAGAACTTGAAAATGGTTTAATGCAATCTACAACTTAGAGCCGCATTTCATTCTTATCTTAATCTACTCGTTTCCATCCTTCTTATGCCAATATTCCATCCTTCGAATCTAAATAATCCAAATAGCTAGTTTTAAATATTTCAACATAAATAATATTCATCTTTTCTTTTTATAGCTAAATCCACTTTGTTCAAACATATGACATTGTATTTTTAAAGGAATATAAAGGTTGTTGCAGTAAACAAATCAATGTTTTTTGTATTTCAATTAATGGAAAGAGGGGAAGATCATGTAGTTGACTATGAAGTTTAGAGGGTATTCAAAATATTTTTCCTTTACCACATACATTTTGTATGTCCTTTTTTATTATTTATATATTTATTTTGAATTTTGTTACAGAAAAGCATGTGTTGCTTCCTTTTTCCTTCCATCTATTTCCACCACCAAGCTTATTGGAGATGCAGCCAGCCTTAACAAATATCACAAGCATACATTAATTTCAGAAAACAAACAAAACATAGTTACTCATTTATTCCTTACATCACAACATTTCGTTTTCTCTTTTTATTCAAAACACTTGATTTAGAGATTATTAAATTTTCATATCTATTCACAAGAGTCCAAGACAATATGTTACAACTTTCCTATAATTAATCTTGCCACTCCATAAAGGTGTAAATACTTCCTAACTAAAAAAAATGGGAGTTCATTGTATATAAAGTAACCAATTAAAAAAAATTACCAAATTCTTCAAACCAATATGGCACCTTTCAACTAAATCAACAAAACCTTTATGAAAATCAAGGAAAGAAGTAATGTTCATATCTCGACATGGTAATTACCTAGAAACAACATATAGATCCTTGTTCTGCAATATAAATCTGGAACGTCAACACTGATGATGTGTGGTCCTACTACTTTTTCCCATCTTACCTGCACCAGAACCATGAAAAATTCTATTTCCATTTTGTGACTAATATTAAAGCTTTCAAATAGAGGGGGAAACCTACATGTATATACCATAATTTAAAATAATAAAAGATTATCATTACCTAGTGCTTTCAAGCCCATAACCAAGGCTTGAAACACCAAAATTCTCAATACAAAGATCATCTTCCCTATCTCCATATTCATAATAGTAAAGGGAATAGATGGATAGAATTGTGCAGTCTAAGAGGTAGCAACATTGTTCTTATAGTCACATAACCTGATTATTCACTTATTAATGATTATTGTAATTAACGGGGTTGATATCAGTTTAGTGTCGAGATGACCACATTGAAATCTCTAGCTAAGAAAAAACCAAATAAAAATTGTTAGTTGATACAATACACAGGTGATCATACAATAGTTGTACCTCTTACATCACTTTGCATAACATTCTTGAACAATATAAGTGGTTTCTTACTGATGCAAACATTATTTGTAGTGTAGCATCTAGAGCTTTGTATGGTTGCTAGGAACTATAACATGTAAAAGAGGAAAATGTTTCAGTTGTCATAGATAATAAAATCTATAATGAAAGAGGTATAAAATGGGGTTTGAGATTTGCACAAAAAAGTATGTGCAAGATCATCATGGAAAAAACAAGCCCTTAAGTGGCAATAAAATTCAGAAAAATTAGAGTTAGGCAACTTGACGTAAAAAATTGAATAAGTTATCTATATTATTTCAAAAATATGTAAAAATAGAATTTGTAGAAAATTGAATGTATTTTCTAAACTATTAGGTTTATTTAGAAAAAAAAAAGAAATCTATTTGGTGAAAATTCAAAATTTCAATGCAGTAGTACTTAAATTTCAGGGGAAAAATAAGAAGTAGGTGTCTGTTTGACCACCCTAACCACAATAAAATGATAATATTTTTTTTATATAAGTAAATGACTCATGTCTTGATGTGATTCATATTTTTTTATAATTTTTTTCCAAGTAAAAAATTAATTATGAAATTTTTATTACAACTTTTAAAAAATATAAAAACTCTTATGTCTAACCACCTTAACTTGGTCAAAACTTCATTAAATTCAATTTTTTTTTAATCCTATAGTATTTGAAGCATAGAATGTGACGCATGTTTCAGATTCAAAAAAGTGATACTGTTTGAAAACTATAGATTTTTTTCAATTGGCCTATCAATTAGAACTTTAATTGTAATTCAAATAGAAAATGAAAAAAAAATATTTATTAAATTCAAAATAAAGCATAACTTATATTGGTGGAAAGCTAAGAATCTCCTTTAAATTCGTTTCATCAATTTTGGGTAAAAAAAAAGTAGTCAGCCACATGAGCCATCATATCACTTACATATCACCACTTTTTGGCCCATCATGATCTTGCACATACCCAAAAAATATTACAATATCAATATCATGGCATGAAGGTCTGGAATCCTAGAAAAACTGATGCAGAAGCTGAGAATGACACTTACTTCATTCTAGGTGACCTAGTCCTTTTTTCTGTGAAAGTCTATCGAAGCCCGTTTCTGCCAAAAGGGTACTCAAATCTACAAAAAACCAAAAAAATCATGTATGGTGGGACTAGGTCACCCCTAATGCTGACCTAGTCCCTTTCAGCCTTTCGGGAAGTCTGAAAGTGGAATTTGGAGGTCTCGGTCTGCACTTTTTGCTTCTTGAGGTACCCAGATCTAGAATTTTGATTCTTGACCTATAGGTGTCTTCTTGTGTATATTCTTAACCTAACCAACAAGTAGGTGTCCCCAACAAGTCTTCAATCCACTCTTGAATAATTTCCAAGCTTCCAAGATACCTAAATTTGCAAACACACAAAGAAGGAAGAAGAAATGTTGATTGTTCTAGAGTATGGGGGCTTGCCTTGGTCAAGCCCCTTTTAGATAATTAAATAAAAAGATGAAACAAAGTAAGAAAGAATGAAATTTAAAATGATGGATCCAATACTTTTCCATGATGAGAGATCTTGAGTTGCAGCAACGGAGGATTCAACCCTTGAATGTTTCAGCAAAGATGTCTTGATGACCTAGGATGCAAACCCTAGCTTGCTTGAGAAGGAGTGGATGAGAAGAATGAGTGAGGAGGAAAAAAATGAGACTTAGAAGATGCAAAATGAGGGGAAAAATCCTTATTTATAGAATTTGTGCCCTAATTTTCCTCAAATAACACCATACAAGCCGACCTTAGGGTTTTAGAAACAAAATATCAAAAGAATATTAAGTTAAATTTAAAGTTTATGCCACATGGGACTAGGTCGCCCAAGGTGGTGACCTAATCCACCTGGGAAAATTTGAGTGATTGTCGGTAATTAATACGTGATTATTTATGTTTTTCGGGATTGTCTCACAAAACACAAAAAAGTTGGACATGTATGAGGATTAAGGGGTCATTATAGCACAATAAAGGGTTGATTAAGTGATGAAAAGCCTAGGAAATTATGAAAATATTTTACAACACCTTACAACACTTTGGTACAAGGCTGGAAAAAGGGTAAAAAGAGGTTGAAAAAGGTCCAAAATCCATAGGCAAGGGTCCAAATGAGCAAAAAGTGTCAAAGTCTACACTTTTTGGTGATACATTTAGCCCCCACTTTAGTGAGAGGATGAACTTGGTTCAAACTCACAGTAAAGTAGCTCAATGGAGATGGTGAAGACTGAAAAAGGAGAAGAACAGGAAAGATGAAGGAGGTGGTCAAGCCCCCAAGGATTTGAGATTCTAAGTCAACAAGACATCAATGCCAAAGACACATTCAAGGTTGAATACGCTACAGCAAAACGAGATACATGATCATACAATGACAAGGATGAGAATGAAGAGAAGAAGAAAAGGTTGAAAAGGATGTGCTCACTCTGGGGCCACAAAAAATTGGTCGTCCACGGGGTGAGTTGTCCCAAAATTTGAGGAACATACACACGGTTGGTATGTACTCACAAAGGTGGCTATGGGGAAATTCGTGTTGCTTGTTGGGCTTCCCGCTTAACCACACCAAAGTTATCGTTCGTGATAAATTTGATAAGGTGCCACAAAAGAGAAGATGATGTTTGAAAATGATGGTGTTTCAAAGGTATTTTTCTTTTGTTCATGTAATTTCTGTATCTTAAGGAACATTATGCACAATGTTGTCAAGAGAGGAAAAGTGCAAGTGGACTCATATTTTATCCAAGAGAGGCAAGGCTCATCTTGTATGTAAAAGAGGAAAAATGCAAATGCCTCATCCTAAGAAACATTGTACCTAATGTTTTCAAGAGAGGGAATCACAGGAAAAAGAAAATCACTCCATGAAATGTGAGTGTTGATGTATGCCCCCACTTTAAAGGAATTACAGAACACCATAATGTGAGCAATTTCTTGAAATTAGAAGAGGAGAAGAACATCAGAGCTTGTTCGGAAAGCGCTTTGCCGAGTCATATTTTTCTGATAAGTTGTGTCATGAAGAGGGGATTATGTCACATGCGAATCAACTTAATACATGTCATCCACATCCCAAGCTTGCTCTTATATGTTCATGAAAGTTTAACAACAAGTTGAAAGAGACAATGACAAGTGACATGGGTGAACCGACAAAAGTGGTTTACAATTCAGGTGACGAAGGAAAACTTCCAAAAACATGACCCATTCAAAAAAAATCATTTTGGGGGGTTCAAGCGAAATCTAGGTTCGAATGAACCCCAAAGAGGTTCACTCGAACCCTAGTTCGAGTGAACCCCTTTGCCTGTGGGGACCCACAATTCCCATTGTGGGACAGGGGTTCACTCGAACCTAGGTTTGAGAGAACCAAGGTTCGAGTGAACTCCTGGGGGTTCTCTCTAACCCCTTTGATTCGCTCGAACCCCCCTTATTCCTCATCCCCCCTGAGACACAAAAAAAACCTAAATTTTGGCACTTTGAAGCTCGAGTTGAGGATGAAAATGGAGGAATCTTCACAAACTCGACTAGAATTAGGTAGTCCTCGGAACAAGCTATCCAATGAATATAATTTTAATATGCTTTGGTTTATTATGTATTTGTTTTTTTAGTTTTATTAAACATAGGTTTTTCATCGAAAATGAAGGTCTATGTTATGCACATGTGGAAAAATAGTAGATTACCAAAAAAAAATTTGAAAAATATGAGTGCGACAAATATTGAAGTCCTTGGTCCAACAAAAGAAATTTGAATTTCGATATATACAAAAAAAATTACGCGTTATACGGTTGCACTATGTATGAATTGTAATTGGTTTGACTTCAAAACTTGATTAAAGAAAAAATATTCAATAAAAAACTATCTACCCAATTGGAATCAATATATAACAGAGTTACAAATCTAAATTCGAAAGAATTAGAATTTTATCCTTCATGGAAAAAAAGTTATGCACTATACGGTGTGTGTCACTTTTTTAAAATGTTGTTTTAAAAAAAAAAAACCATTTTTCGTAGGAGATGGAAAAAGAAGTGCAATCTGATTCTAAAAAATTTGAAAAAAAAAAAATTAGAATCTACAAACAAAATGTGACAAGACTCTAGTTCGCATCATCTTCAAATTCCTCACAGTTTAGCCGCTATAGGTGCCTGAATGTGAAGATTTAGTTAAAAATAATAATTTCAGTGTCCATTTGGACAAAAATTGTAAACCACTATTGTGGGATCACCCACATACGAGGGAAAAGGCTAACTAACCCCTTGACCCCACTTAGTGTAGGACAAGAGTGAGCCAAAAGGATTGATGAGATAGAAGGTAGAGTGAAAATTGGTAACAATTAGAGGAGTGAGGTGGCCTCACATAAGGGAAAACACCAAAATCCTTAAGATTTTGGATTTTTCTACTCAAGGGCTTACACTCATTAGTGGAGTGGCCATGAAATTGGTGGTAAGCACAAAAGGAATTTTTGTTGAAACATTTCTTTCGAGTGAGAGGAGGAAGGGAGATCAAGTGATCTTGGAGGAGTCTCAACTAGATGCCCTCTTGATCGAGGGTAGAAGGTGATCCTTTGGTTTGAAACAAAGCAGTGGCTTGCTTAGTAGAGGATGCCATACTTAAGCAAGGCACTAGAGATTGTGAAATTTTGTATACTCCTTTGGAGGATTGTGTAAAATGTGACTCAATAGTTTTTTGCAAGATGACATTAAGCGGATATTTCGTTATTTGGTGCAATTGTTGCAAAGGATCAATTGGGAGAGCACTAGTGACCATCAGCTGAGGATGCACTAGTGTGGAAGGTGATTGAGAAGGATGGTTTGGGATAGTGTTGATGTTGGAGGAAGGTTTGATGAGTTTGATGAAAGGACAAAATCCAAGACCATGATGTGTTGTTTGAGTGATAGGCTTGATAGGGGTGTGGATACCTTGTTCATTAGCACCTTATCCTTTTCCATTATAGCCAAGTTGTTTCATGAGGTCATAACCTTTTCCATAAAGCTTTTCCAATGCTTTTGGATCGAGTGAGGGTTCATTGTTGGCTTTGGTGGCTAAAGTAGTTGAGGTTGATACTTGTGAAGGGTCGGTGGAGTCTTGTGTTGCCAAGACTATGTTTCCCTTTGGAGAGTTTTTGTTTGTGGTCTAGGATTCGCCTAGTAAAGGAGGTGTGAAGTTTAAGGAACCCCAATCATCATCTAAGGACTTTGGTTGTGCGAGGTCCACTTGTTTGGTTGGTGTTGAAGTGGTAAAGGGTTCAGATTTGTTTTTTTCAAGGTGTAAGACACTATAAGGCTCAAGATCAACATCGAGTGTGTACACTTTGTTGTTGTAGATGTACTTCATCTTGCGATGAAGAGTGGAAGGCACACATTCATTGCATGGATCCATGGTCTGCCTAACATGAGGTTAGATGAAACATCATTAGGCATAACATGGATTAATGTGTCTAATGTGGCCACACCAACTATAAGATGTAAAGTGATCACACCAAGCAGCTTTTGTCCTACATTGTCAAATCCAATGAGAGATAAGGATGAAGGTCAGATGGTTAATTTATCGATATGGAGCCTATCCAAGAGATTGACACTACACACATTTACAATGGAGCCATTATCAACAAGGGTTTGCTTGATCCCTATTATTTTGTATTGAGATATGATCATGAAGGCTTCAGCTTGTGTTTGCATATCCAAAGGAGGGGGCTCACTTTGGTGGAATATAATATATCAACATTTAAACCTTTTATCATAGCTACCATATTATTTTTTCGTGCATTGGAAGGGACAAAAAATTGTTGTAAGGCTTCCTACATCATGTTGTGATAGTGAGGGGAGGCTTGAATAAGGTCCCATAAAGATATTTTGCAAGAGTATTCCTTACTTGGTCAAAAAGGTCATACTCCCTAAGGAATGATATAGGCGAGAGGCGGCAAGTAAGATGGGAGGAGATGAAGGTAAGGAAGTTGAAGTGGGTGGTTGGGATCGCGGGTTGTTGCGGGTGTAATGTGTATGAGCAATGGTGTTATGAATCAGTTGCTATGACACATTATGGGTAGGTGGGTACAAGGTGAATTCAGGGGTAGGTTTATGTGAAGGGGGATAAAGGATAAGTTGAGGTTGAATAATATTAACATCCCCTAGAGAAGGAGAGTCTAACATGGGATCTACATCTTCTTGTAAGGGTATAATATTATTAGGGGAATGATCAATGAGGGGATGAGGAGGAGAGGGTTCTATTTGATTGTCAAAGGTCTCATTCACTTGTTACATACTATCTACCCTAGGAGGAGAGTTTTGGAGAGGGTCATCACATGCTTCAACACAAGGAGGGGAGGCATCAAGAGAAGGACCATTATGGTTGTCAAATAGATTATCCCAAAGGGTAGGAGCATGAGGGAAGGGAGGGTCAAGAGTCTCATGACTAGTAATAGGCATATCTTCTAACACCAACCTATCCTCAGTGTAGCGAGGAAGGATATGAGAAGAAGAAGTTTGAGGGTCGTGATTATAGAGACTAGGGAAGGGGATGATGTTTTCATTTTACTTCTGGTTAATTTGTTTCAAAGGAGGAGGAGGAGGAAGAAAATCAAGCCCATCATGATCTTCAACAATTGTGTCTTCTTGCTACAAGATGCCTTCATCACCAATGGGAGAGATATTAGGAGAAGAACAATAATGATTATCATGATTATCAATGTTTGTATCCTCATCGGTCAAAGCTTTAGTGGATGAGCTAGAAGAGATGAAGTCATCAAGGGCTTCATCTAACATGTCTAAGTCATCGCCACTAAAGGGCTCGCTATCTCTATGTTTGTGAGTGGGTGTATGTGAGCTTGTTAAAGTGTTGTGTTCATTTTCTAAAGATTTTGATTTAAATGATCTAGAAACTAATGCAGAAAAGGAAAATAATCTAATGTTATCCACAAGTACCATGATTGCAATGGAAAATGTAACAAAATCTATGTAAACTTAAAATTCAATGTAAATGGATAAGATGGAATGCAAGTTTCAGATTTCAAAAAAGGTAAATTACTCATTAAACTATGTAATGATCTGAAAATGACATGTTGGAAATGAAAAATTGAAACTAAGCAATGCATGAAATGAGCTAATCTATTCCATTTTTAATGAAATGCATTCTACAGAAACACAACCCACTGATACTGATAGATACAGGCATGAAAAAAAAGCATAAAAATAGGGTTTTAAGCTCTATAAAGGGCAATTTCAAGGGCCTAGAGGGACTAGGTCGCCTAGGGTGGTGACTTAGTCCTTCTAGGGATTTTTTTGAGATTTTACAAAATATTTGGATGGATTCAGGTGGTTTTTGTATGGAGTTATGTAGAGCTAACATAAACATGCAAAATTTTAGAGATGTGCAATGATTTAAAATGCAAAAAAATGCAACCTATATGCACTTTCACTAATGCAAAAATTAGAAACCCTAGAATGTAACTTAACTAATATGCAAAGTAAAATGCAAGTTAATCCTAGGACAATGATGGACTCTAAACCATAAAGGAATGGTGCAAGGATGTCATATTCACTAAAATGAACCACCAAAAATGAAGAAGGGAAGGAGGATTCCCCAATGAGCTTCTATGGTTTTTCACCTAGAAACTAACTTTGGAAGAATGGCTCTCTTTCACACCTTTTCATTTTAGGGTTCATTCAAAGAAGTTGGGGGTTTGATAAGAAGTTTTGAATGTCTGTGATTGCGATGTATAAATGAACTAATCTATGTGCGAGAAATAGATAAAAGAAACGAAATTTTAATGTAAAACCTAAGAATACAACTGTGCTGGAAAACACATTGAGATATGCAAAATAACCTAGGAAACATAAACAAACAGTTACAAAAATGACTATAAAGGAATATGTGCACCTGGAGGTTGAAAGGAGATAGAATGAAGGTTTGAAATCCTAGAAAAACTGATGCAGAAGCTAAGAAGGACATTTACGCAATTTTGGACGACCTAGTCTTTTTTCTATGAAAGTCTCCTAGAGCCTGTTTTTGCCAAAAGGGTACTCAAATCTATAGAAATCCAAAAAAATGCATTTATGGTGGGACTAGGTCACCCCTAATCTAAAAATTTGATTCTTGACCTGTAGGTATCTTCTTGTGTAGATTCTTAACCTAACAAACAAGGAGGTGACCCAACAAGTCTTCAATCCACTCTTGAATAATTTCCAAGCTTCCAAGATACATAAATCTATAAACACACAAAGAAGGAAGAATAAATTTTGATTGTTAGAGTATGGGGGCTTGCCTTGGTCAAGCCCCTTTTAGATAATTAAATCAAATGATGAAACAAAGTAAGAAAGAATGAAATTTAAAATGGTAGATTCAATACCTTGCCATGATGAGAGATCTTGAGTTGCAGCAACGGAGGATTCAACCCTTAAATGCTTCAGTAAAGATGTCTTGATGGCCTAAGATGCAAACCCTAGCTTGCTTGAGAAGGAGTGGATGAGTGCTTGAGAAGAATGAGTGAGGAGGGAAAAAATGAGACTTAGAAGATGCAAAATGAGGGGCAAAATCCTTATTTATAGAAGTTGTGCCCTAAAATTCCTGAAATAACACCATACAAACTAACCTTAGGGTTTTAGAGACAAAAGCTTGAAAGAATATTAAGTTAAATTTAAATTTTATGCCACATGGGACTAGTCCACCTGGGAAAATTTGGGTGATTGTCGGTAATTAATATGTGATTATTTATATTTGTTGGGATTGTCTCACAAAACACACAAAAGTTGGACATGTATGAGGATTAAGGGGTCATCATAGCATAATAAAGCGTTGATTAAGTGATAACAAGCCTAGGAAAGTATGAAAATGTTTTACAACACCTTACAACACTTTGGCACAAGGCTAGGAAAGGGGTAAAAAGAGGTTGAAAAAGGTCCAAAATCCATAGGCAAGGGTCTAAATGAGCAAAAAGTGTCAAAGTCACACGTTTTGGTGACACATATAGTACTTCTCTTCTTAATGGTTCAAACTTTGTTTTTCCTCTTATTCATTAACAAATTTCATTTATTATAGTTTATGAACTCTAGATGTATATTTTTATTTTGCATACTACAATATCCCTATTGTACAATATTTTATGTGTATATGGCTCCTAAACATGGCCACAATTGAACAAACTCTCACATTTTTGGAGGCATACTTTGTACTAGTTTATGGCATAACCTACTAAAACATATTCAATATAATTGTTTAAAAAATCCAATAAGTTGTATATGTTATTCAAGTCTTCATACCTCAATGAGTTCCTTTGCCTTAATTGGTTGTATACATTAACAACCCAGCCTATCATACCCTTAATTATTTTATTTCTCCTTGCCTATAATTCAAGTGTTTTATGCATTTTTATCGTCCTATTTCAACTAGTAGATAATGGAATTTTAGTTAATGGAGCTTCTTTTATATTCTCATAGAATTTAATATGTTCTTCTACTAGATCCTTTCATTTATTCAAATAAGAAATTTCCTTTCTATTGCTTCATTTATTGAACTATATATTATCATTCTTTGCAAGTTCTTTCGGTTATTGCTTCTAACATGCTTGTTAGCTCATCTTTGTATCTTTGACAACCTCCCTATTTCTTCTTCCATTTTATCTATAAATCTTTCTTTATTTCTCCCTATAGCTTCAACATAGCTATTTTTAGATTATCTTTTCTATCTAAAAACCTTAACTTGTTTCCTCTATTTTACCGTGGCATATATTGGTGACATTCACTTTCCCAAAATCCTTCATACACAACACAATACATATTTTATAGAATTTACAAATTTTAAAATATATATTTCTTATCTATCTAGCACAAAGTTCCCTAGGCCAAGCTCACATGGAATGCAAAGATGAAGGCATGCATAAATTAATTTTTTTGCAAATGCTTTAGAAACTATGAAACAAATGCAATTGTCCAAGTGTAAAGCCAAAGTCCATGACCTTTGCTATCATCCTCCCTACCTTTGTTAAAACAAGGGGTTTGAAACATGGCGTGTAAAAGATACTTTCCATTAGATTATTCTTATTCCTCTTATTTGATTAGCCATTATGTGGCAAGTGCTAACTGTTACACTAGATGCATTCCAATTACATTATTGCAGAGCATGTTCACTTCTTTCAAAATCTAGACTACTACAGACTCTGTATACTTTCTATTTGGAACCCAAACTCATTTTTGCTCTCATATCATGTGCACTATTTTTCTTGTTAACTTTTGTTAAGAATTCTATTTTGTAGGAAACATGTTGTCCTAAAAACAATTTATTGGCCTATCTCTTTGGAATATTAGTTAAATCCTTCCTCAAGTTCCTGGTTTTCTATGTCGTCGATATAATGTAATTGGCTTAGCAATATTGAAGTTGCTATAGTATATATTCTAGAAAATCAATGAGCACAATTTTATGTATTGAAGTTGGATACTCCAATTGCAACCAACCTAATGGCAGTGACCAACATAATGATACCTAGCTATTTGCAAAACCATGTTCCTTACCTACAAAAGACATCCAAAAAGCTTAGCCTAACTTTGATAATATTTTGGACCTCCAAATCATAATTTACTTTGTCACAAATGAACACAATTGTGTCTAGTCCAAATACATAAATCTATTATTTAATCATATTGCAAAGTGAATACCCTCACATGAAAATAGAAAAGAGAATTAACCATATTAAAGTTGGATACTCCAATTACAACAAGCCTAATGACAATGAACACCACCTATACTTAAACTTATACCAAGCAACCAACCTTGAAAAATATTAGAAGCATACATTTCATGTGTATAACTGAACCTTTACAATATACAATACATGATGCAATTTCCTCCACAAAATTGGATTATATTTCATGAATTCTATGATAATGTCCTATAATTTGGTTAGTAAATTAAAGTAGTAGATGCTTTTCAAAATGTAAAGGGAGTTCTATAAATTTGAATGAGAACTTGTAAGCACAAAATTTGCAATTTTCATTGTTAGTAATAAACATAGAACTAAAGCTTTGTAATATGGATGAATTCATAAATGTCAAAAAGATTTGCAATTTTGTGAAGTCCAAATACATGATCCAAAGGTGGGCAAGAGTTCCTTTATGTATTGAAGTTGGACACTCCAATTATGACCAACCTAATGATAGTGGCCAACACAATTTCACCTAGCTAGATGCATAACCATGTGCCTTTCTTGCAAAAGAAATCCGAAAACTTTACCCTAACTTTGATAAAAAAATTCCTTTGAATTACAATTTGCTTTGTCACAAATAAACACAAGTGTGTCTAGTCCAAATACATAAATCTATTATTTAATTAGATTACAAAATGAATACCCTTGGATGAAAAAAGAAAACAAAAGAAACCATATCATTGTTGGATACTTCAATTACAACCAACCTAATGATAGTGAACCCAACCTATACTTGAAATTATACCATAAAACTCTATGGAAGACTAAAAATTATATTAGTATTAGAACTTGAAAATGGTTTAATGCAATCTACAACTTAGAGCCGCATTTCATTCTTATCTTAATCTACTCGTTTCCATTCTTCTTATGCCAATATTCCATCCTTCAAATCTAAATAATCCCAATAGCTAATTTTAAATATTTTAACATAAATAATATTCAGCTTTCCTTTTTATAGCTAAATCCACTTTGTTCAAACATATGACATTGTATTTTTAAAGGAATATAAAGGTTGTTGCACTACAAAAATCATTTTTTGTTGTATTTCAGTTAATGGAAAGAGGGGAAGATCATGTAGTTGACTATGAGGTTTAGAGGGTATTCAAAATATTTTTCCTTTACCACATGCATTTTGTATGTCCTTTTTTAATATTTATTTTGAATTTTATTACAGACATGTGTTGCTTCATTTTTCCTTCTATCTATTTCCACCACCAGGCTTATTAGAAATGCAGCCAACCTTAACAAATATTACAACCATACAGAAAACAAACAAAACATTAGTTACTCATTTATTCCTTACATCACAACATTTCATTTTCTCTTTTTATACAAAACACTTGATTTGGAGATTATTAAATTTCCATATCTATTCACAAGAGTCCAAGACAATATGTTACAACTTTCCTATAATTAATCTTGCCACTCCATAAAGGTGTAAATACTTCCTAACTAAAAAAAATGGGAATTCATTGTATATAAAGTAACCAATTAAAAAAAATTACCAAATTATTCAAACCAATATGGCAGCTTTCAACTAGATCAACAAAACCTTTATGAAAATCAAGGAAAGAAGTAATGTTCATATCTGGACATGGTAAATACCTAGAAACAACATATAGATCCTTGTTCTGCAATATAAATCTGGAACGTCAACACTGATGATGTGTGGTTCTACTACTTTTTCTCATCTCACCTGCACCAGAACTATGAAAAATCCTATTTCCATTTTGTGACTAATATTAAAGCTTTCAAATAGAGGGGGAAACCTACATGTATATACCATAATTTAAAATAATAAAAGATTATCATTACCTAGTGCTTTCAAGCTCATAACCAGGGCTAGAAACACCAAAATTCTCAATACAGAGATCATCTTCCCCATCTCCATATTCATAACAGTCAAGGGAATAGATGGGTAGAATTGTGCAGTCTAAGAGGCAGCAACATTGTTCTTATAGTCACATAACCTGATTATTCACTTAATGAATATTGTAATTAACGGGGTTGATATCAGTTTAGTGTCGAGATGACCACATTAAAATCTCCACAGAGAAATAAATAGCTAACAAAAAACCATTAAAAAATTGTTATTTGATACAATACACAGGTGATCATACAAAAGGATAGAGGAATGGTTCTTGGAATTGCATTGATCAATATCAATTGATTAAATGACAAAGCATTAGACAGGGCTTGAACCATTGTGAACCATAAAACATGAATTTTTTTAAAGATAATGCAAATATGTGCATGAAATATATAATGAGAAAATATCTATTTGGATTCTAAAGTGGAGAAGAGGATTACCAACAAAGAAATATACATCCTTTTCGATTCACAATTTTAGAATTACATCCCCATGAAGCAAGTTTAGACAATTTCAAATGAATTTTTGAGGACTAATTCTACAGATATAGTCCCTACCAAATGGGAAAAGAGAAAGGTGGAGTGTAAGCAGCATGATCTAAAGTTTGGAGTTTGTTTTTGTGCATATGTACATGTTATCGTTAGGAGTCAAGGTATAAAGGAAGAAAATGGTACATTGAAAGTTAAGTACATTTTTTGTTTGTACATCACAATAAGTTGCAGGTTCAAAATTTTGGCATTTTAGCTACTTCTATAGTTAAATCATTAACTATTCAAAATTTTAGAATTACATCCTCATGAAGCATGTTACAGTATGTTTAATTATCTAATTGGCACACGGTACAGATTTTTTAATCAGTTGGGAATTTACATTGCTACTTCTTTCACAATTGCAATGATGTAGTTGTCCATTACAAGTATGAATGTTCCTTTTATTTGGAAATTTTGTATGAGAAACATGACTGTAGACATGTCTTTTATATAATTTTCAAAGGGAATTGGTGCTAGCTGAGGGAAGTTATGTTCTAATAGATGTTTGTACAAGTAGAAATCAACAACTCCATCTATTTTTTGAATTATGCATTGCAAGAAGGCTTGTCCTCAAACTTCGTTGTTGTTGTGCATTGGACGATATCCTTGTTGGAAGGTTGGGTGAAGAAAAATGTTTGGTGACATGAGGTACAAAGTGGTTTGTATGGGGGTATTTGAATATTTTTTGGTTTTAGTGTTTGAGTTATCTGCAATGGAAGTGAACATTTAAATAGTGGCATTTAGAACTTCTAGAATTCAATGCATAGTAATAGTGGTAATATATTTTAGCATTAAATGTTTTTGGGACTTGCCTGTATATTGGAAGATGCAAGTGTTTGTAGGAAAGCTTTAGTGCATTCATCATTGAGTTCATCAATGAAGGTGGATTGAGTTGATCGTATGACAGTTGTACCTCTTGTCTCACCCCGTACAACATTCTTGGACAATATAAGTGGTGTTCTTTCTGATGCAAGCATTAATTGTAGTGTAGCATAAAGCTCGGTATGGTTGCTAAGAGCTATAATCTGTAAAAGAGGAAAATGTGTCAGTTGTCATAGTTAATAAAATGTATAATGGAAGAGGTATAAAATGGGGTTTGATATTTGTACAAAACATCTTATAGTAGTCATATCATTTTTTGACTCTACATCTTTTACATGTAGTTCATATTGGTTTGGTGTTTGATGGTGAAAAGTTAGAACAACACCAAATGTTCTAATTGAGTATTTGTTGTTTGATTGGATTGGCTAGGAAAAAATTGTGTCAAAGTATGAACCTGCATTGCTTGTAGACTTTGACAATATTTTCAATGGTGGTTTTAGGAGTCAACTGGAGAAAATAATCAGCATCTCCTCTTTCATAGTGTTTTCTTTATTATAAACTTTATAAGATGCACATTTGTACCAACAATAACTATGGCAGGAATGTCTCAATCAACTTATTGTCAATGTTTAAAGTTATTGTCATTTGGCCATGGCTGTCAACAAGATCAATGTGCACAATTGTTGCTCTTGATTGCATTGCAGGGTTTCTAGTAGAAGCAGGGCCATAGATGACTATGATATCATCTTCAAAAGTTGCATGGCTGATTGTTTTGTACAGATTTCAAGTGTGCTTGATGCATGAAGAGCTTCAACCTTGAATCTGTAGATTGCAATTTCAGTGATGGACAAAGTTCAATGAGAAAATGAGCATGGAAAGAAGGAAGTCACATATGACATAAATGTGACAAAACACTTGTCCCTTTTGTTGTTGTTGGTCATTGGAGCAGGTTGCCTCATTTGCAAGGGTGCTTACATAATTGAGCAAGAGATTTCAGAAATGTGTCACTAGACATAATTAACAAAAGCATATTTCTAATGCAGATAAAAAGAAATAAAATGTTAACAAAAGTGTTTAATGGCAGTACGTATTTTCATGGTCTATGTTTTTTTTATTGGATGGTAGATTGTTTGGAGGCATTTAATGATCCATGGTGGGTTGTGCAACAACTGTGATTATTGTATTGCAAGTGTTGTTGGTAATATGTGCAATGAAATATTTGTGTCATGAATGAATTAAACAAATTAAACAACAAAGATGCCACCAAACTTATTATTGTGATTAAATTTTATGAATTATATATGTAGCAAATTGATAGATATTTGCAAGTATAATTGTGATGAAACCAATTGCTTAATTAGATTTACTGTCTACCCTCCTCATAGATTTAAAGCTTCTTGATCTCAAATACTATGAATTTACCTATTTAAAAATGGTATTGGTGCCAAAGCCTTGAAATCCAAGTAGTATGAGCTTTTGAATCTTGTTATGCTTCAAGTAATCTGAAAAATCTACTTGGGTGATTATTCACATCTTCAGTTGTGTTTAAATCAATATATCATTCAAATTTCAACCTACATTTGTTGGGAATAAAAATAATACCTAGCTAGTAGGACATATCCAAATTGCCTTCATAAAAAAATAAAAAAAAGTTACTGTCAAACTCAACATATTATTGTTTTTAAACCAAAAAACTAATTATCTAACAAACTTGTGGGTTAGCCCAGATTCAGCTATAAGCGAGAATCACAGTAGGGTTTTATGCTCCATACCAACCAAAAAAACATTAATTTTATAATAAGAAAATAAGATATTGGGTGTGCAAATTCATTCTTAAGGCCTATGGCTCATCAATGTTTGCAATGAAGTCATAAAATCCAAAGGCATAAATAAAAGACAGTTACACAACAATAAATCTAAAGCATAATAGAAGACATAGGATTTATTTGCCAATATGCTATTAATTCAATTGAAGTAGAATTTGTGACTACTCTCAACATATGAATTTTATCATACATAGGATAGTTAATAGGAAATTGTCTATGTTGGTGAATCTGGATAATGATCCCACCATGTCCTACGAATGACCAGCATACAATGATAGTGAGAAGGCTAGAAACACAAGTCAAGCCATTGCAGTTGCGATTAACCTAGCGATGGAAATACATTTCAATTTCTTAAGAATTCGTGGAGCATGTTATAAAGGCAAAGCAAACAAATAAAGGAGGAAACTGGTGAATTGGAGCGTTGCTGAATATAGTGAAGTGGAGAACTCCTATTATTTCAATGTATTTATAATCCAAGATTACATGCAAAATTTGAATTGATTTTTGAAATTTGCAAGATCGTTTAATAATTTGGTAATGTTTTCCATTAATTTTTATCTAGCATGCATTACTAGTGCACTAGCTAGGGGGATGCAGGAAGAGGTCTCTTCGACTTTACAACTATTAATTGCATTTGTTTCTTTGCGTTACCACCTGATAAATCCAAATGAAACCTTTGACATCAAATCTAAATACAGAATAATAAATGGTTGTCTTATCTATGCAGACTCAATGCTTCTCACCAGTAGACACCAGTCTCATCAGTAGAGCCGAAACATGGAACAAGGATTCCAAAGCTTATTGCAATGGAAACAACAAAACAGGTATATGAAGCCTTAAGAATTTCCAATTTTTCCATTGGTTTTAAGATTTATTGCTTTTATCTATTTTATTTTTACTTTCTCAATACATGTGATTTGTAGGAAATGCACAAAATCAATTCCTTGAAAAGGATTTAGAAACTCCCAACAGCCTCTGCATTACAACCTGCAAGTAGAAGGATACACACAAGTAAAATGTCAAACAAAATGACTCAAATAAATCTTCTCTCAGATTGCAGGATTTTCACAATTTGTATATGTTGAAAAGGCTTTAGAAACTTTCAAGTAAAAGCAATCGGTAAGTGTAAACCAAAAATCCACAACCTTTGACAGTATCCGCCCTGCCTGTGCAAAACTGGTAGCTTTAGAAAGGGTATGGAGATCCATCAAAACATAATAGAAGTGAGATTTTTATCAAATATAACAGTTGAAAATGCTATGATAGAGACATGTATCCAGAATGTGGAAGTGTAGACAAGGTTCGTGAACTTTTTTATAGAATGACTCAAATAAATTTGATCTCATGGACTGAAAAAAATGGGAGCTTCAGAACAAGGTATAGAGATTCATGAAAGAAAAATGGAAAGGAGAATTTTCATCTAACATAATAGTTGGAAATGCTCTGGTAGACATGGATACAAAATGTGAGGGTATAAACAAGGTACGTGAATTGTTTGATAGAATACCATGCTCAGAAAAAGCATAACTGTATTAGAAAAATGGAATTTTATAACTTACAAGTGTGAACAAAAATTTGCAGACACAAATTTACTGCTTGTTACAAAATTCACTTATAGAAGGTTGGTCAGACTATAATTGAAAATTTCTTTAAAAAAATATTATTCTATAACTTACAAGTGTGAATAAAAAATTGCAGACACAAGTTTACTGCTTATTACAGAATTCACTTATAGAAGGTTGGTCAAACTATAATTGAAAAAAAAAATTCTGCTCGCTCAAGGCTATTAAAAACATCAACGAGAATATAAACTTGGACCTTAGAAGCTTAGAAATACAATCGATAAGAACTTACATTTAAACTGATTTGTGGAAGTTGTGCACCCATATAGCAGCGCCTAATAACAAAATGAAATAACAATGGTGAATTATATGAATTATCAATTATGTTGATGACTTCCATATTTGCACTGCTTGTCTATTTCAATGGAATACAGTTGACTCAACTATAACCAAGGGAGTTGGATCTTGGAAATCGATTCTTGAAGCCTATAGAAATAAGCATCGCATAAAATGAGATAACAAACAGGCTTAGGAACATTTGAAACAAATGAAAGCTCTTAGAAATTATCTTTCCACATTACAAAAATTTTTTAGCCCTTAATTTATTTTTCTTTCTAGTCAATGGAAGCAGTGTGTTAATCTATTTTTCTTTCTAGTCAATGGAAGCAATGTGCCTATGATTCTAATGTTATTCTTATACAAGTCAAATATTCCAATCCATTAATTGTTTAATTAATCAAGAGTGGGTTATTTTCTATCATACTTACACAAATTCAACATCTATTTGATGCACCAAAAGAAATCGGTGATAATAGCATCTTGCAAAGAGGACCATGGCAGCAAATAGCTACACCTGTGCGAACTTATACTAAGTTTTACAAATGATTGTATTACTACATTACATTAGGTGTCAAAGACACGGAGCAACATGTAGTAGTAAATTGTAATTGAATTGACTACAACTATAAGTGAAGAGATATTGCAAAGTGGCCTATCCTATATGTATCTAGTATAGTAAAGTTCACAACAGTAGTTTTGATGCTAGGTTCAACAAATTGCTTGCATGCGTTGTTGGCTTGTCAACAAGCAATGATAGTTTATGTTATTATATAAATTGAAGGAGTGCTCATGTTTTTGTGGATTGTAACATGTCAATGTTGAAGTCTCTAGCAATAATCAATTTAGAATTGGATGAAAATGAGTTGATATTGTTTTGTATAAGATTCAATAGGTCATGAATGGGTGCATTTGGTGTCAAATAAAGTAGTGCCAAGATGCAATAGTCAATGGTTATTGATTCTAGATGATTTGTTGCAAAATATCAATGTTTTGCAATTGAGTTTTTTTACAGCATGTTAATAAACCATGAATACTTAATGTAAGATAACAATTGAATGTTTCATTAAGGAATTTAACATGGTTGAGCACATTGTACATTTGGTTTCTTAGAAGAAAAGTGAAATTGCTGCAGTAAAATCATGGTCATGGGCTATTTCTTGTGCATGTAATGCAAAGTTACGTGTATTCAAAGAGCATATGTTAAAATGGCTTGAAGTTACAAAAGAAAGGTTGTGTTGTAGTCTCTATTGTGCTAAGGTCTCAAGGCATTGCATCTCGTTATTGACTTTTTGCGATACTTTGTAATTTTGTTGTTGCGGTTTGTTCATCAGATACAATGATTCAATGTTTCTTACACGTGATAGAGTAGTGTAAACAAGACCATGTTGGTAGACTTTACAAGGTTCAAAAGAAAGTGCATCCATTGTGAGACCTTGTGTTCTATGGATTGATCGTGTACATGCCAATTGCAAAGGGAATTGTGCTCAAGTGACTATTTTTATAGTTGTTTTGACTTTTTTGATGATTCTTATTATAGGTGTCCAAGAAGGAAAAATATAATTTATGCATAGACTTTGCATTTTTTGGTCAACGTGATTTGCCAACAATAGGGTAATTGAATTGAATCCAAATAATTTCTTCTTGCTCAGTTGTATGCAAATTGAAAATGCCATCTGCACCATTGACTAGTTTATCTTGTGTATCAAGGTTGCTAGCAATCAATTCAACTGAAATATCTTTCTTGAGGAAGATTGTGCTAGGAAAGGATGACTTCTCACCTTAAAATTGGATATTATCAATGGGCATGTCTTGTTTATCTATTGCTTCTAATACACAAAGCACTGTAGGTAAGTAGTTTAGCATTTTTTTGTTGTGCTCATCAACTGCTAATTTTTTGTGAAACAAGTATGTGAATCTTGGATCATTGGGAGGAGTCTTATAGCACATTGCATTCAAGTAGCAAATGTCTTGATCGTTTTGTTGACAATTCTTGGCACAATGAAGTATGGAAATGAAATGTTGATTTATTTGTCTAATTATAGTGCACAATTCAAAGAACTTAATGTTGTCAATATAAAATGTATATGGCATTTTCTCTTTATCTATTATTGGTTCTTCAAATATCCAAGCATCTCATATAGGTTGTTTTTGGTAGAGGTCACCACAAAATATGATATCGATATTTTCAAAGGGTTTTTTTGTGTGTTTGATTTGAGGAAGTCTTCTATCAATGTTGTAACTTAGCATTCTAGAGCCAATCAATGAGGCTTCATCAATAAACAGAATTTGTAATTGGTCAAATATTTTGTTTAAGATATCAAGTGTATTCAAATCCAAGGGTAGTATTTTTGAAAAATTGTATGGTAGATGGAAGATTGAATGTGTAGTGGTGCAACCTACATTAAATGCAGCTTTTCCTATTGAAGCAACAATAATACCTTTAGGTTTGAGTGGGTCACTATTTAGTTTATTATCATAGAATCGAGTCATTGCTTCAAAACTTACCTTAGTTGTAAAGGTTTTTCTTGTGCCATCTCCACCTGTCAAGAACAAGTACAATGGTTTTTTGGGTGCAATTCTTTTTGTCATTAGTACATCCTTTAGTATTGATTGTTGTTTTTTATTCAATTGTCTTTGTAGATTAAGGTATTCTTGGTTGCTAAGTAAGAATGGATGAGCTATTTCTGAAAAGAGTGAGTTGCAAGTATCATTTATGAGCTTTATATTTCTCATATGGTTTAGGTTAGTTATGATGTCAAATTTATCTATGTTATTTTTCTCTTTGTTTTTATCAATTTCATTTGTAATGTCTATTGCTAGATAGGTTCCGTTATTAGCTTTTGTAGGTGGCCTCTTCAATGTTGCCCCATGTAGAAGCAATTTGTGTAGTGAATATTTTTTTGATATTTGCAATGTGTGCCATGTTTGCATGGAATGTTGCACTCCATGTTTGATATCCAACTAGCAAGGTTTGTTCACGAGATTTGAAAGGTACATAAAACATAAGATTTTCTCTATAATAATTCTAAGGATCAATGTGCGGATTGTATTTTACATAGCATATGATCTGTGGAATTGCTCTTTTTTGGAGCTTTGTCAATTTTTTGGAGTAGAAGGCTATATATTCAATGTAGCGCCCCTCCATGATTCACCCTTTTATGATGTTTGATAAATGTTGTTTTGGGTTGTTTGGTTTAAGTTGTTTGTTAAATGTTGTTCTTGGTTAATTTATTAAATTAAATTATTAAGATAAAAATAATTTTATAACTAAATATAAATATATTTATTATTAACGATGGGATTATAATAAATTAGAAATGTGGGAAAATATTACATTATTTAAAATAAAATATTAAAAATGGAATGTGATAATGGACAATCAGCTAACCTCATGTCCCCATGCAGCTGCTTAACTTTATTTTCTGCTTAAATTTAAGCAGCAGGGGTGTTCCCATGCATAAATTTTATTTTTGGGAAAGGATAATTTGGAATCTTTTCCTATCATAAATTTTATTTTTGGGAAAGGATAATTTGGAATCTTTTCCTATCATAAATTTTTTTTTTGGGAAAGGATAATTTGGAATCTTTTCCTATTTTAATGGAGCAGCTACTGTTTAGGAATTGAAAATAAGTTGTGAAAAAAGAGGGGGGGAGGGGGTGGCTGGAAATAAGCAGCAGTTGCATGTTTCTAAAAATCCACGGGGCTCCACAAATTTCTTTCCCTCTTTTATAATATTTGATTTTGTTTTTTTTTTCTATTTTTTTATTGTACAAATTATTATTAATACTATTAATTATACAAATTTAAGTTGGCTGCTTAAAAATAAGCAGAAAAACTAACTGTATGGTCTCATGGGGGGGCTTGGGCTTCTATTTTCATGGATCAAGCGGTCCCATGATGAAAATAAAATTGTGCTACAGAATTAATTAGAATCTTTTCCAGAAAAATAGGAGCCCCTACCTTTTAGAAATGAATCTTTCAGCGGTGAAATTGAGGTGGGGCTAGAAATTGCCCCTATAGCTTAGGAATTTTTTAGGAAGTTTTTCTACCACTTGTCTATCATTTAAAATTTTAAAAATTCCTTAAAAAATTAAAAATGAGAGAATTTTTATTTATTTATTAATTTTTACCAAAAATACTCCAATTCGATCCTTAAATTTTGGACCTCAAACTTTTAAGCTGAATTGCAAAATTGAATTCATGTGACCACTAGCCTTAAAATATTCCTAAAAAATCTAAGCAACACCACTAAATATTTTTAGGAAGCCCTTCTCCATGGGACCATACCCTAAGCATTCATGGGGTCATCGGCTCCACAAATAACTCCTACATAAGTTGAGCAATGGTTGCTAGCCAAAATAAGCTAAGCAACCACATGGGGACATGAGGTAAAATAATTTAAAAAGATAGAAAAATATTTCTTGGAGCACATGCGTGACTTCGAACTGTTTTTTATTTGATTTTTGTGTTCGAAAATCAAAAGCTTTCTTTGGTTAATAATTATCAATTTTGGGGAGATTTTGGGAGGATCATGGATTTTGGTTTTTGAACAAAGAACTTTTTCTAAAAGAAAACTTATGTAAAAAGGTTGGCATTCAATTGTTGAGGATCTTGGACGTTGTTTTTGAAATTGTGGATTGGAGTTTCTTGGAGGTGATTGGAGCTGCAATTTGAAAATCTAGATCTTGGCATCAAATCTTCACCCGTCTCAATTAATTGAATCCAGGTTCCTTCCTTTTTCTGAATTTTCCTATGTTCTTGTAACAAATTCGTGTATGTTTATACTGTTTGGTATAATACAATTCTTGCTTGCTTGTTTTGGAATTGAAACAATTAGAATATTGTATTTTCTGAAGGTTTTTCAAATCTTGTCTGTAGCAAACCCGTTCAGTGTGTTTTCGGAAAACAATCAATCAATTCGTTTGGAAGTTTCTGAAACATTTTCAACAAATCCGATTTGTGGGTCTTTTGCGTTCTTTGAGATGCCTAATATTTGATTATGTATAATGTGTTACTCCCTGAAAATTCGAATTTAAATAGGGTCCTCTGTAATTCATTTTTTCCTTGCATCGATGTGTGTTGAAACTAGTCGCTCTTATCATAGATCCGATATGTAGATTTATTTTGTTTTGATTCATTAAATAAACACCTCTGTCTTTGGCCGATTATCTGTATATGTCTTTCTCTCATAAATCGATCCATATATGGGGTGATAATCACTGCCATGCTTTCTCACTGTAGCATGCCATTTAAATGTTGTCGATTTGATAAGTATTTATATGTTGTTTGAAGGAAAAGAGTTGATTCTATTTGTTTGGGTTTTGATTTTCCCATTGCATGATACCATTTGATTAAAGGGAATTCGATAGTCTGCATAAACTTGGGAAATCGTTGTATATTATGTTGATTTTAAAAGAAACACAGAACAAGTGAAGAACTAAATTGCAGAAATAAAAATAATGAAATCAGAACAACACACAGAAAGAAAACGCCATATTTATAGTGGTTCACCATGAATAGGCTACATCCACTTTCCAGGGGATTTCAGATTTTATTTATCTCTCTATTTTTACACAGTTCATACAGAGAGCAACAACAGCCATGATAAAATGCCAATACAATCCTTAACCTCTTCAACCACCGTGCCCAGAATATAAAGAAGGCATCAGTTACAAAGATAGGAAGATGTTGCAGTTACAAGGAGGCACTCGTTACAATGACTTGGCTTCACACATATTCAACAATCTTCCACTTGAAGACAATTCATATCAGAAATATCCCCTACTGTAGACTTATTGTCACCTCATTAAAGAAACTCTGCAAATCTTGAGCTTCTCCAAATTTTGTTCAACAACACTACGAATATGCCTTCTCCATGTCAGATCAGAATTAACAATTCCCCTCTCTTGTTCAACAACCTTAATCTGAAGCAGAGAAAAAAGCCCCTGGCATCCCGCCTTTGTATTGTAAAACAAATTTCTAACATACAGCTCTCTCCTCGTTAGAGTGTCACTGTCCATCTGAGACCATCTGAGCATCTCCATCTGAGACCAACCATCATCCATAAAACCATTCACAGCCTCAATGAAAACATTGCTAGTGTCTATCACAGGATCTGTGCACATTACCCCAGCTTGGGAGTCCACTCCAGTACTAACAAATCCCAATGATCTCATTGCATCTTTAGGAGCCAAGCTGGAAACAGCTGCCGGTAACAATTGCCTTTCTAGAACAGCCATTTCATCTTCAGGTACACCAGCCCGCTTAAGTGCGTTAACTGCCTCCTCAAGCCCATGCTGATTCTTTACTTCAACCAGCTCGTTAAAAATAGAACCTCTCTTCCTCATCTCCATATACAGCTCCGTAGCCCGGCCCATCGCTACACCCTTCACAAAACCTCTCTTCCAATCTTCTCGTTTATGACCCACATAAACCCCCAAATAACAGGACCCCACCAACCCTTTGGAGTTTAAATTCTCCTCAGCATACTGCCGCATAGGATGCTTTGACTGATTATGCAAAGGCTGCGATGTATTTGGCCCAAGAGGATAATCTTTAATTGTCGTAGGAAGAGGACCCAAGGAATGCTGCGAAAAAATGAATGCAAACAACTGCCTTTCCTCCACATCTTCAAACAACTCTTCCAAAACTGGCACCGTTGGCTCTTCCCTGGCACCATCATCCGTCTTTGGTTGCACGAGCTTATCTTCATCGGAGTTTTCTTTCTCCAGGGCATCTGTAGGAGAAGAAAATCCTACTGAGAAAGTGACAGACGATTCCAATTTGTTCGGCACCTCTCCATTCTCTTTTGTACCCCCGACAACTTCTTCTTTAGCTTCCCCACCCTCTTGGGTGTTGCATTTCTCTTGTTGAGTTGAAACAATCTCACCCTTACGAATGAGCCTAGGCTATGCAACTGCCTCCTCTCTAACTTTTTCTCTCTCAAATAAACACCCATGCACCTCGGTGTTAACACTACCCTTTCCTGCACCATAGCCCCCAAAACTCGGGTGAGTGTCTGCTTGCTTCAAAGTTGCTACCGTGGGAAAATCTCCAGAAAACCCCAGTGCGTTCGGGCTACCCCTACCGAGCAACCCACCGGCTTCCTTAGTACTAATAGACTCCGTGTCAACAGCTCCACCATTTTGGACATCGATATTCTCAAATAACGTAGTCTCGTCCAAAGCCTTGGCAAGGCCAACATCATCAGGCTCAGCACTATCGGTTGCAATCTCCGCACAATCATCTATGATGGGTTCTTTCACAACATCTTCACTGACCTCTTTGGTTCGGATCTCTGTCTGCACATCTTTTTCTTCATAAATTTTGAGACCCAACTTCAACACCCTATGAACTCCGGAAGCAAAGGTGTTGGGATCATCCAAGCGGAAGTCAGAAGTGAAAAAAACTATTTCATAGAGGAGCAATACCAAGTCCTTTACAGACTTGCCACTCTTATCTGCCTTTTCCCTTTTCTGCAACTCCTCCATGATGGATTTCCTATGTTGTGCATCACCAGTGCGTTCAAGAAGTGCTCTAAGCTCAAATTTGAGATCTTTTAAAAACTCTTTTGGTTCAGATTCAACTCCAAACCCAGCATACTTTTCTTCTTCAACCGAATCCTTTTTATTTTTATCCATCCATCCCACCAATGTACATGACATTTCATTGTAGATTTCACATCAACATCCATTGTTGTTGTATCCTCTATTTCCTTTAGCCTCTCTAGGCTCTCCGATTCTTCTAGCATGTCAAAATCCTCGCCTTGTAAATCTTGCAGACGCTTTTCCCACACATACCTCACCTAGGTAGTGCTTAGGAAATCAGGAGATTCATCTACTTCCATTGGCACAGTTTCATCTAGCTCTGGGTCACTGTCTACAGTTGTCACCGCAGCTCCCACTTCATCAAAACTCTCTTCATGGCCACACGACCAACACATGAGAGCTCGAGCCCAATCATCCAAAGCTTCTATATCCATTTTCCTGGAAATTCTTGAGGATTTCTAAAACAGCTTTCTAACCAAAGCTCTGATACCAATTGTTGATTTTAAAAGAAACACAGAACAAATGAAGAACTAAATTGCAGAAATAAAAATAATGAAATCAGAACAACACATAGAAAGAAGACGCCATATTTATAGTGGTTCACCATGAATAGGCTACATCCACTTTCCAAGGGATTCCAGATTTTATTTATCTCTTTGTTTTTACACAGTTCATACAGCGAGCAACAATAGCCATGATAAAATACCAATACAATCCTTAACCTCTTCAACCACCGTGCCCAGAATATAAAGAAGGCATCAATTACAAAGATAGGAAGATGTTGCGGTTACAAGGAGGCAGCCGTTACAATGACTTGGCTTCACACATATTCAACATATTATTCCATCATTGTTTACTCTCAAGGTTTTTGTCATTGTCTTTACCATTTCACTTGCATTCGATTTGATCTATTTTGTATTATGACTTCTCTATACTGTTGATTGAGTTTTCAAGATTTGGAAGTCTTTAATTGAAATATGTGTTGCATTTGAGCTCCCATTCTTGCGCCTTAGATTTAGTAATGAGATATTCTTAATTTGGCAGTCGAATCACATACTTTTCCTATGTTAATGGATAAATGTGATAGCTCTTGGAGATTTGACTATTGGCGGTAGTAATAGATGAAAGCCGATAAGTTTGAAGCTCTTTCTCATGCATGTTTTTGGCAGCCAGTGATAAACTCATAGTTCGTTGTTTGTAACTTATGTTACTTGTCAATACATATAAATAGTGATATCTCTTTAGCATGCCATTCGAATATAAAAGTTCGATGAATTATTCAAACATGAACATATATATATATATATGTTTATGTAAATGAATATGTGTAACTCCTATGTAATTTCTTATTACTGTTTTGTAAACAACAGACTGGATTTATAGACATATATATATTTATCTATTAAGGTTGTTAGATTCAAAATTGGAAGTTGTTTATAAATAAGGAAATTAGATTATTCTTCTTGTTGATTGAGCAATGATTTCTCTCTCAATTTTTTAATTGATGTAAGTTAACTGCACTACGTATTTTATGATTTCATTATTGGAAATGTTTTCTTATAAGATGTATTATGTTTGTTTGTTGGGTATCGGGGTATTACTGTTATTATTCAAGAGTAGAAGTCCTTTGTGTTAAGGGATTATTGGGACACATCCAGAGGCTTAGGGGATTAGCTTGAGTGTTGGATTCATGATTACTTCATTTGGAAAATAGTTGTTATGTCCTTGAGGTGTGTGCAAGAGGGTTTTCCTTGCACTGTTTTTGCCTTCTATTGTTTTTGTTTCATAAGCGAGATGGTCTATGCCTCGCTTTGTATTTATTTCATGTGAATTGGTTAAGTATGCAAGAGGGCTTTACCTTTCTTTTGTACTAGGTCTACTAGTTGCAAGTAGGGGGAGTGGCTCTCAATGAGGGTCGAATCCCAAAGTGGTGACCAAGACAACCCACTGAAGAGTTCCTTAATTTAGTGATAACTTAATTAATAAATTGGGGGGATGGGTAAATTCCATATTAAACAAGATAATGGATGCTTCACCCATTCATGTAGTGCTCATTTAGGCTAAGGATGGGGTGAGAAGGCATGGTTGGCAAGATCAACTTTTTTGTCCTCATGAAAGGAATGTTGGTTTTGCATGTGTCACCCTATGGAACCGAAACTTAGTGAGAGTTATGTCAAACAACCATAGATGGGGTTCGAGACCTAGTGAGAGGTATGTCGGACAACCATAGATGGGGGTTGGGAGCTAGTGAGAGGTATGCCAGACAACCCATGCCAAGACCATGTGATGACAATCTTCCCTATTGCAGTCTAGCATTCCCTAGTTGTGTCCTTCCCTTCTTTTGTGTGAATGCCTCTAGAAGCGATGTTGTGTTATGTGATGTTCATGTTGTTTTGTGTTGTGTTGGAGTCATGTTTAGCCTTGTTATGTTATTCTTTTGTCTTCATGACTGTTTACTTGTAGTGGGACCTTATGTTATCTCCTAGCATGGGGGGTGGACTTTAGGGTTCCACATGGTCAGGTGGTTTGTGCCTTTTCCTCCATTGGGTTTCCCTTGTTGTTGTTCATGAGCATGGAGGATATACCTTATGTAGCAAAATTCTGGATCTTGTACCAATTCGAAGAGACAGTTGTTTTGTTATTGATGCAATCTTCCCAATTGTATTTGGGGAAGCCTTATTGTAAACAATGCAATGATGTAACGAGTTGTGATGTACTCTCATGTAATGAATTTGTATTTATACTTGTTAATTATTTATAAGTGATATTTCATGATGTTTATTTGATGCCATGTTATGGAAAATCCATATTGTATAATCATTTAATGTGGTGGATTATAATATACTCGTCTATTAGACAAATCATGTTAACATATTTGATAATTGAATAATTCTAGTTCTTGTTTATAGTTGTGTTAGTAATGCAGTCATGTGACCTTAGAGGACTTAGTTTAGTTTACATGTTATGTTAAGTTATGTAGTTCGTTGTTATTCTTTTTTAAAAAAATTATTTCATTATTGTAGCTTAGATGTGTTGTCCTCTTGCGTTTCGTGGCAGGGCGTTACATTCAACTAGTGACAATTTATCAAGAGCTTTTGGTCATTGTGTGTAATTTTCTATTGTAGATGCACATATGATGTTTTTCAAAATCATCTTGTTCTTTTTCTAATAGTTTAAGGATTTTTAAATAACATAAAAACTCTACTCCCTAATGGTGCAGTATTGATGAAAACAATTTTCCTCAAGATTTATGCAATGGAAATGAGAGAACAATGTGAATAGCTTGACGACTAGACATTTGTTGATAGTTAAGCAATGCATTGTCAAGTTTTTTTAGGAACTGTATCTTTTCATTGTAATCTCATGAGTGCATTTTTGTCTCAATCCCGAAATGCAAGAGACAATGTTCTATCTTGTTTTGTCATATATGAACTACAATAAGATGTAGCAGCATATGCATCTAATATAAACTATGTGTGTGTATTTGCATACCATAGTGTTGGCACTTGCTTTGTAAAGGAATTTATCCAAATATTAGTTGATCTCTTTTCATCATGAAAATTTTACATGACAATTTTGATTGTAGCATTTTAATTTAATTTGTTTCATCCATTTGGAATTCATGCAAGAAACTTTCAAATGTAACTTCTTTTGTATATTGTTTGTTTTCCAATTTCTTGAAAAAAAATCTTGCTCTATCCTTGATTGTAGTATTAGGCATGGGCAAGGGCTATAATGTTTTTTTGCTCATGGGAAGCAAGGGGAAACTAAATCTGCAGCTTGAGTTTTTGTACTTTTTGCAACTCTTTGTATGGTGATGAATTTGTATTTTGGATAGGTTTGTATCAAGTAGGGAAGAAACACATGAAATATAATTGTACACAAAACTTTCTATTTTAGTGTTTGAGCAATCTCATATATAGGTGCATATTTTACCCATAACAAGAAATAAACATGTTCATTGCCTTGGTTTTGAAATTTCGTGACAATTTTTTTTTAAGATTCTCCTTTAATTTGAAATTCTATGTAGTTGAGACCCTGTAGAACAAAACCAGAATTTTATTGTCAACGCATATGCCTATTTATCTGAAAAAAAAGACAATAATTTCAAAGTGACTAATAAATCAAAGGGAGGGACTAATAAATGAATATATATGTAGTAGAAAAACTTGGATTTTTTTGAAAATAATTTGCAATTCTTTCTATTTTTGAAAAAATGATGTTATGTACAGTCCAGTTTGAGTAGGCAGCATATTTTTTTCGATGTACCAGTTATTTACATGAGGCTAGTGTGCATAGAAATAGTTGGTAGATTGAGAAAAATAAATTGATAAGCTCTCATGGTAAGCTTATTAGACTCTTGAAATCTATGTTGAAAACGTATTTTTGCTAATAATAATTACATCTAGATGTTAGAGAGGATTTAGCCAAAAGGAATTAATTTTTGCTAGTAATAATTACATCTAGATGTTAGAGAGGATTTAGCCAAAAGGAATTAACCATATATATCCTTGCCAAATGCTCCAAGCATCAGGAAGCATTTGTAAGTAGCAGTAAGTTTGTAAGATACAAGAAAAATCTGCTTTATCAATTCAACCCAACAAATCAAAGTAGCATATTCTTTTCAAAATGTAATGGGAGTTTTATAAATTTGAATGAGAACTTGTAACCACGAAATTATAATTTTCTTTGTTAGCATAAACATAGAACTAAAGCTTTGTAATATGGACGAATTCATAGATGTCATGGAGATTTGCAATTTTGTGAAGTCCAAATACATAATCCAAAAGAGGGAAAGAGTTCCTTTATGTAATAAGTTTGGACACTCCATTACAAATAGTGAAATGATAGTGACCAACACAATGCCACTTAGTTAGTTGCAGAACTATGTGCCTTACCTGCAAAAGACATCTGAAAACTTTAGCCTAAATTTGACAATATTTCCCTTTGAATTACAATTTGATTTGTCACAAATAAACATAATTGTGTCTAGCCCAAATACATAAATCTATTATTTAATACCCTAAATTTGACAATATTTTCCTTTGAATTACAATTTGATTTGTCACAAGTAAACATAATTGTGTCTAGTCCAAATACATAAATTTATTATATTACAAAATGAATACCCTTGCATGAAAATAGAAAACAGAAGAAATCATATCACATTTGGATACTCCAATTACAACCAAGCGACCAGTCTAATGACAGTGAACACCACCTATACTTAAACGTATACCAAGCAGACAACCTTAAATAATATTGCAAGCATAAATTTTATGTGTATATCTAAGCCTTTCCAATATACAATATATGATGCAATTTCCTCTACAAAACTAGATTATATTTCATGAATTCTATGATACAGTCCAATCGTTTGGTTAGTAAATCAAAGTAGCAGATGCTTTTCAAAATGTAAAGGGAGTTCTATAAATTTGAATGAGAACTTGTAACCACGAAATTATAATTTTCTTTGTTAGCAATAAACATAGAACTAAAGCTTTGTAATATGGACGAATTCATAGATGTGAAAGAGATTTATAATTTTATGAAGTCCAAATACATAATCCAAAAGTGGGCAAGATTTCCTTTATGTATTGAAGTTGGATACTCCAATTACAGCCAGCTTAATGACAATGACCAACACAATGGTACCTAGCTAGTTGTGGAACTCACTGTTCACAAAGAAAAGAAAGATACAAGAGAATCGGCTTCACATCCAAAGTTTGAACTAAGAGAAATGCATCTAACTTATGCTAAGTTCAGTTTCTTTGAAGCTCATTACATATTCTACAGTCAACTCAAATTACCAGCCTCTATTCTGCTCTTTTTTCACACCGTAATCACTTAATGTCCAGCTTATTCACATAATTTTGCAATATTTGCATCACTGCTTGCATTCAAATCATCTCATGCTCTTATCACTCTTCTTCAAACACAAATCAACCTTATATATATATATATATATATATATATATATATATATATATATATATATCAGTCTTCACTGCAAACATCAATTAGGTCGACCTAAGTAGATGTACAAGCCTCGAATTATGCAAAATGTGCCTTGTCGACACCCAATTCAAAACCAAAGTCCCTTCATGCTCAAAACATAAATAGTATAGGTCGGCATGGACCTATAAAAATTCCTCTTTCCATTCACACCAAGTATTTAATCTTCTCAACACTTCACATGCCTTGATTCGGCCAAGCATAGAACCAAAAGGTAAAGTACTCCAACTGATTAACACCAAGAAGTATACGGACAACAACATGTCATGCCAACTGAAATGTACAACGTACTGACACCTGTAAACCTTCCCTCAAAACCACAACATCTAACTCAAATCCACAGAGGAATGTGGACTAGTTAAGTAAGGTCCAATACACAGAAAACTATGTAAACCATATCTACCGAACTTTTGATATATGCAACTCTTGAACCACTTAACCAAAACAACTGAAATTATGAACTAAGATGCCAAATATATCTATGAACAACATACTAGAACCACATAGGTATATCTGAAAATATGAACAAACGCGGACCAAAATACCAAAGGGCACTGTGTGCTGAAACTATGGGTATGAACACTTAATTAAAAAGTCCTTTGCAAAATACTTTTTTGTAGATACCCATCATATTGATTTTACATTCATCATGCGGTGTAGATGTGGTGTTGGCATCAATGACAACTCATTAATGACAACCAATGAAAACCTTCTTCATTCTTTAAACACTATTTACCCTTATTTGGAATATGTTTTGAATGTAAATTGCAGTATGAACTACTTCTCTCCAAAATGCATTTGCTAACTTGGCATCACTCAACATTGTCTTGGTCATATCCTTAACTAGTCGGTTCTTTCTCTCAACTACTCCATTTTGTTGTGGAGTTATAGGTGTTGAATATTGTATTTTAATTCCATATTTTTCACAATATTTAATGAATTCACTTGATGTGAATTCTCCTCCTCTATCAGATCTTAAGCATTTAATCCTTCTAGCGGTCTCCTTCTCAACCAAGGCTTTAAATATCTTGAATTTTAAATGCTTCTGACTTATCTTTTAGAAAGGTTACCCATGTCATTCTAGTATAGTCATCAATCAGCAACATGAAGTATTTTTCACCTTTCAATCCTCTTGTCCTTATAGGACCATGCAAATTAGTATGAATCAATTGCAAAGGCTTTGTAGTTGAATATTCTTTTGTTTGAAATTTAACCTTTGTTTGTTTTCCCTGTTGAAAATCTTTACAAATGGTGTTTGTAGGCTTATTTGTCTTAGGCATGTGTCTTACTAGTCCTTTTGAGCTTACTTTCACCAAGTTATCAAAATTGGCATGCCCTAATCTCCTATGCCACAGCCAACTCCCATCAACTTGGCTTATCAGGCAACTCTGACCTTTTACTTCACAGAGATTATAAAGATTGCTACCAGTTATAACTCCTTATGCAATTGTCAAGTTCCATTTTTCCTTATCTTGCAACCTTCTGAATTAAAAATAACCTTATATCCATTGTCATAGGGTGATCCCACAATAGTGGTTTACAATTTTTGGCCAAACTGGACACTGAAATTATTATTTTTAACTAAATCTTCACATTCAGGCACCTATAGCAGCTAAACCGTGAGAAATTTGAAGATGATGCAAACTAGAGTCTCATCACATTTTGTCTGTAGATTCTAAAAATATTTTTTTCAAAAATTTTGGAATAATATTGCACTTCTTTTTCCATCTCCCACGAAAATTGGTTATTTTCAAAAAACAACATTTTAAAAAAGTGACGCTCACCGTATACAACATTAATTTTTTTGTCTGAAGAATAAAATTTTAATTTTTTCGAATTTAGATTTGTAACTATGATATCTAGCACTTTCATTTGGTCTCATAGTTTTTCATTGAATATTTTTTCCTTAATAGAGTTTCGAAGTCAAACCAATTGCAATTTAGACATAGGCGAACTGTATACAACATAACTTTTTCTGTATGTATCAAAATTCAAAAAAAAAATTAATGGATCAAGGACATCAATACCCAACACAAAAATATTTTTGAAAAAATTATTTTGATAATTTTCTATTTTTCCACATGTGCAAAACAAAGAGCTTGATTTTCGGTGAAAAACCTATGTTTAATAAAACTAAAAAAACACATACATAATAAAACCAAAACATATTAAAATTATATTTGTGGGATAGCTTATTTCGAGGACTACCATAATCATTTCAAATAAATTTTAAATGAATTCATTTGATCCCCCAAAAGGTAAATCAAAAGTGATTTTTTATCAGCATTTTGATAGGTGTAAAGGAGACTCATTTATAGGTATGGTTTAAAACTAGCGAGGTTCTATCCATGGGGGTTTGATCTAAGGTGGTTTTATTAAACCCTCTTCAATTGGAATCCTTAAAATGGAACTTTTAAAGGCTTAAATCATTATATTTTCTAAAAATATGTGATTTTAGCAAAAATCAATTCCTCTCAGAAATTGTAAACCAGCTTTGTGGGATCACCCCACACATCTAACTGACACTTAGCAGGTTGTGCTTCAAACCTTTAACATAAAAGACATCTTTGGTGGGATTTTTACCATCTATGCTCAAGATTCCTTTTCCATAAATCTTCATAGCAGTGTTATCACCCAAACTAACTGAATCCTCTTTACATTTCTTGAGTTGGATGAATTTACTATTATCCACAGTCATGTGTTTAGAGCAGCCACTATCTATTACCCACAGATTTTTTTTTTGGCATGAAGTGTCATTTGTGCAATCATTGATTGTGTCGGATACTTCTCTTTTTCTTTCCACACCTTCTTGGGCTCCTTCTCTTTCTTCTTCTCAAGGGCCTTAGACTCTTTGTTTACTTTAGAAGATGTATTTTTCTTTTTCTCAAATTGAACATTTGGTCTTATGAATTTTTTTCTACAATTCTTAGCTATATGGCCAAACTCATTACAATTGTAGCAAATTACATTCACATCAACTAAAGGAGAAAATGGATTTTTTCTTACAAAATTTGTACTCCTTTTAGGAACTACTCTACATTCTCTAGCCCTATGACCAAATTGATTACAACCATAGCAATACCCATAGAAGTATGATGAGTACCTGGTCATAACATTTCCTTGAACTAGATGAAGGGGTCTTCTCTATCTTGGCTTCCTCAGATCTCTCACTCTTGTGAATCCATCAGCATCGGTCCTAATAGTCTACTTCTTCTTTTGTTGATCAAAAATTGATTGGTTGTTCTTTTTTTCTGCACCTGGTTTATCTTCTTCATCTATTTTCTTTATCTTTGTAGTCTTCTTCTTCTCTTCTTAGAGGTTTTATCCTTGTTGGCTTTCTCATTCTCTGAACTAGACTTTTCTTCTACTCTAAATCTCTCATATAATTTAGTAGAAGTGCTAATAGAGGTGCTCTTTCCTTTCTCAAGACCTAAGCCAGATTTCTCTTTATTAGAAGGCTTTTGTGTGCTTAACAATCCATCAATAATCTTAGAGCCTCCTTTCATATTCAAACATTTTTCTATTTTCTCTCTAGCCTTTTCCAACTCTTTTCTTAAAGCAACTATTTATGCTTTGAGATTCATACATTTGTCAACCTCAAACTGCAACTTAGATACCATGTGATGCAATTGTAATTTTCCACGTGTTATATGAGACACTTGTCCATTCTATCACTTCACCACCCTTTTGAGATAGGTCCCACCAACTATCTCCATCACCACCCTTTAGTGTATCATTGAAAGCTTTGACTTGAAGGAGCATAAACACAATGTGAACATTGCTTGTGATGCAATTGTATCTTGTCACATGTAATCACTGATGTCATCTTCCATTATCTCTCATTCATCGCATATCGCACAAAGCATCCTTCGTTCTACTTCACAATAGTGATGTGAAGAACGAATGCGATGATCGTCGGATTTTCTTTTGCTTGATCTCAACCGTTAATCGTACATTGCCCAAATGCCTTAGTTGGTGAACATATAAATCATGATGTGAAGGATTGATGCGATGCACATGTCGCAGACACAGCTGGTAACCACTAGGACACAGGACCGGTCATCACAATGGCATTGATGGCTTAAGTTATAACTTGAAATACCTGCAACCTCCTATACACAATCAACATCAAAATATAAAATTTGGTCATCTACACTATGATTATAAACCTTAGGGTTTATCTACAAACCCTAATACTGACTGAGTTCACAAATAATTCATTCTTGAGTATCTAGCGTACTACTTATGATCTTGCAGAGCACATCTCTGAGAAACTCTCGAAAAACCCATATTAAATTTGCACTCTGATTATACCTCAAACTTCTAGAAGCAACTTCTACAACATTGTGACAATATTTCATGACAACGTTGCAACTTTTTGAGCAACTGTGCAATAATTGCAAAAAATGCTCTTCTCTCCATCAATCATCACAAAACTTCTAGAAACAGACCCATTGCTTCTTTAATCACCCCCTTGACATTAATGACACCTTTTGACATCAATGACAACCAAATTTCCAATAAAATTATTAAGGTCTACAATTTTCTACAATACAAATAGGAGTTTTGCTTAAGCTAGATTATAGTACTTTGTGTGACTTTGTCATGCCTCCTATAAATGTAACTAAATGAGCTAAAAAAATCAATGTTGTGGCATCAAGGAATGAGTCATATGAGAGATAGCATCTGATAAATTTTAAAGAATAAATATTTGGTTGAAGGTCTTGTTGATTATTCTCTTGACTTTGATTTATGTGAGAATTGTGTATTTGGAAAACAAAACAAGGTTAAGTTTTCTTCTAGTAGCACTAGAGTAGCTAATTTTTAAAAATTTATATAGAATCGTTTGTTTGGTCTAGTTGATGTGTCATCTCTTTAAAATTATTTTTATTACGTTATCTTCATAGATATTTTTTTTTAAATGGGGTTGCTAAGAAAATGAATATAACTTATAACAAATAAGTAGTAGCACTAACTTAGAAAATAATCTACAAATGATGTTAGTAGTGGTGTATATTTTCTCTTACTTAAAACCAAAAAATAGGATCTTTCTTAGTGGTGCTAATTGAGAAAAAAAAGAATTGACTAAAACAATTTGTATTTCTTGCTATCTAATAAAGATGTCTCCTACTTTTGTTTGAACAAATTAAAATTCTTCTCTTGCAAATCTTATATTTTTTTGTCTATGAAGATTTTTCTCGTGTGCCTAAAGAAAAAAAGCCTTAATTTAAATTTTATTTAGTTTAAAAGTATTTTTTTATATGTTATTAGTGAAAATATAAAAAATTATAAACTCTGGAATTCAGTGACATAGAAAATAGTGTATTCTCCAACTATAACTTTCAAGAAACTATTTTCCTAATTTAAAAAACCAAAAAAAAAAAATAATACAAAGGTGCATTTTGAAATTAAGAAGAAAATGTATTTCAATAGATTAGTGAGCAAGAAGAAAATTCTAAAGAGATTTTAGACAAAGAAGAGGAGTTTGAAACTATACCCTCAATTAGATCCACCAGAAAATGAAAATCAATTCAAAAGTATAGCCCATTTAACTTTCATTTTATATCCATTTTTCCTTGCACTAATGATGAACTTAGATCTATGAAGAAATAATAAATATATTACCTAAAGAAAAGTGAGTCTTGGAAAAGGGATGGATAGATGAAGAAATGGAGACCTTGCATAAATATAAGATGGAGCCTAATAAATTTTCTTAAAGTAAGAAATCCCATTGGTTGCAAATATATGTTCAAGGTAGAGCAAATTTATACATGGGGTGAAAAAAAAATCTTTATATGTCTAATCCTAAGAGCTTTGTTGTCAAGTCATGGGAAATTTGGTTTGCAAGTTAAAAAGGTTGTATGATCTAGATCAATCTTCTAGCATGTGGTAGTAGAAATTTGACTTTTATGTACTAAACTTTGGGTTTATTTGTTGCAAGGTTGATCAATGTGTTAACTATATGTAGGTTAATGATCAGTTTTTTATCAAATTTGTATGTTAATGATATTTTAATCATTAGATACATTAAGGAAACGATAAAAGAACTAAAAAGACCTTTTTGTGCAACTTGATATGGAAGACTTAGAAGCTTAAAAATATTTTTCAATGTGGAGATAAAAAGGGATCGTGCTGAAATAAGACCTTAGTTGAACCAAAACAAACATGTGTAGTAACTATTTTATACATATTTTGGATGCATGAAAGTAGACTAGTGAATGTTCATTTTCTAGTTGGGACAATATTGTTCATGGAGAAATGCCCTAAGTCAATTAATATCTTAAAGATGTGTAATGTTTCATGTGCCAATGTAATAGGGAGCCTAATATATGCAATGATTTACACAAGACTAGGCATTACCTAAGTAATGAGATTATTGAGAAACTTTATGTCTAACCTAAGAAATTAACATTGAACTTGGGTTAAGAGGATACTTACACATTTGCACAGAACAATAAATAAATACATTTTTTATTATGGTATTGGTGATTTAGTTAGGTTATTGGACATACAAAGATTTGTAGATGCAAACTAGGTAGGTGACTTGTATTGCAAAAGGTCTACTAATGGCTATGTATTATTCTTGTTTAGAGGTTTTATTATTTGGATGAGCAAAAGATAATTACTTGTTGGTTTTTCAACTACTAAAGCAAAATATATGGTTGCTACACATGCTTATACAAAAATAGTTTGGTTGCAAAGGTTGTTCTTAGATATTGGCTTTCAAAATAGGATAAAGAGGATTAGTTATGAAAAATCACTTGTAACGCCCCGCCAAGGAACCCAGAGAATAACACACAAAGTAACTAATTAACCGAACAAAAAAAATTTTAGACATTCGTTTACAACACGAATACAAAATAAACATCAACACAAATGTTCTCAAGGTTCCATGACAACGCTACGTAAACATACACAAGTATGAATATCACATCATAAAACCATATACATTAAACATAAGAATAAATCATATCAATGATGGATAATCCAATTACATACTCAAAATGTAGCCAAGTTACATATACAAGTAACATCAAGCTAGATTATAGCAAATCTCGTTACATCATAATAACTTTACAATAAGGTCTCTCATAACCATCAAGAATGTATACAATATAGTAGACAGTCATGACACATCTGTCAATCTTGTTCATGAGCATGCTCAACGTCCAACTCTACGAACAATGAAACATCATAAACCTATCATAAGAACAATATCATCACGTATTTCATCACCTGTAAGGGGGACCCAATGGAGGATAGATCACGTTCCTCCCAACCATGTGGTACTCGAAAGTCTACCCCCTATGCTAGGAGATAATATCAGGTCAACAAAGACAACCAATCATGAAGATAGAACATAACATCACATCACATGGCTTGACATACACATAATGACAAAACGTTATTGTTATGCCTTGCATAACCACCCCATCTTTTTCCTTGGTCAAAATGGGTCCCCCTTTTTGAGTTCTTTATCTTTTATTTTATTTTTTGAGTCTATCAGAATCGGAACTGGAATTGAATCGGGTTCTGAAAGTTCTTTTGAGGCTTGTTTTTGGTTCTATCCCGACAGTCTTTTCTTTGCCTTTTTTTTTGTCTTTAGCGGAAGCGGAGCCAGAGTGGGTATTGGGATGGTTGTTATCAAATTTGCAAAATCACAATTTATTCTGATCCCGCCTCCGCTATTTTTATTTTATGTTTAGTCTCGGTCTTTGTGTTTTGTTTTATTAGGTCGGTCTTTTACTTTACTTTTTGAATTTGATTTTGTTTTGTTTTTAGTTTGCGGACACGGACCCGGAATGGGAATTGAGTTTGGAAATTTTGTAAATTTGAGATTCTGTTTCCTTTTTGGTTTTGCCCCCGCCCCCTTTTTGTCGTTGACTTTTTGACTGAAGTTGCACTGCAGATGAGTGTGCATTCTCTTATAGTTCCGACTCCGCCTTTACTGGGTTTTAATGCATTAATGGTGGTTGTCGGTGTAGGTAGAAATTCACATATTTACCTTTATTAAGGGTTAAGCTGATCATTATTGTTATTGTTAAAGATCTAAGAACATGAAAGAGTAGTAGCAGAGTTCGTTTGAGCAAAGTGATCGAGATAGAGAAGGGATATTGTGTGCGAATCAATTCAGAAAGTTGGCTCGGGTTTGTTTGCATTTGAGGTAGCTTTCTTATTTTTCTCGTTCGTTGTTTATTTGCGATCGTGTTTGTTGTGTTTTTTTTTATATCTGCTCATATGTTCAATCATTTTTTTTTAAGGAAAATCCATGATCATCGATATGATTGAATGAGCAGGTTCTTGTTTGGTCTTGTTTATTTTACTTTAATCTTTGTTTTCTCGTACTTTCGTGTCGTTTCTTTCTATTTTTAGGTATAGTCGCTTTCACGTCTTAATCATGATTGTGTCATTCTTGTTTAGGTTTGCAGTGAGTTAAATTAAGTTTAGGTTTTTAGATGGTGGTTAATTAGTTTAGAGATTTACAGTGAGGTAGATTCGAGATTTACAGTGAGTTAGGGTAGATTAGATTTATTGTTTAAATTAGGGTTTCGTTGTGTGTTTTGGTCTAGTAAAATGGCAAGGTTTAAACCTCTGCCCTAGTTTTATCGGGTTTGATAGATTAGGGTTTCGTATCGCTTGATGATCACAGTTAAAAAATGATTAAAATATGATATCTTAGGATTCGATTGTTCCTTATGGTCGTATGAGTATAGTGTTTTAAAGCTCCTTTTTATCTAATATGACCTTGGTTTTCGCCATCAAGTTAGGAGTTAAATCGATAAAATCTTTGATGAGGTCATGATGAATCTGGGCGGAGGCAGGATTGGAATCTGTTTTGAACTTGAGAATTATGTTTTTACAAAAGTTATTGGTTCCATTTCTATCCCGTGTCTGGCTCCACGCATAATGAGAAAACCTTCTTTCAAAATAATGATGACCAAATCGGAGGCGGAGGAGGAATGGAAATAAAATATAAAAAAATGAAAATTTGAAGAAAACCAAATCCGTTTTCCATTCCGATCCCGGTTCCGATTCCGAGCCCGTTCATTATTAGAGAAATTTTTGTATTGAATTTGGCTCCGAGTCCGGCAGTGTTGTAAAAAGGATTGTTTTAGGTTGTGTTTCTGCTTGGTTCTGCCTCTGGTGCATAACGAGAAGGTATGGTTTTTAGAGCATGTTTCTATGATAATATCTAAAGATCTAATTAGAGGTTTTTTATTTGCAGGAAAGTTGAAAGATGTCAGGAACATCAAGGGAAGCTGCTCGGAGAAACTAGCCTACAAAAACATCAAAGGTAGCATCAAAATCAAAGAAGCTAAAGCCAGAATAACTGCCTTATACTTTAAGGTATAATCACAAGAGTCCGGTTGTGAAGATAAGCAAGGTGGAATCAGATTGGTCGGATATCACTGATACCAATCTAGGTCAATACAATTTTGAGGAATGGTATTCAGAGGCATTTGACAAGGATATTACATTGAATACAAAAAGAATTGTCAGCTCTGGGTTAGCTCATATTACTTTATTTCCTATATATGTCCAGTGCCCGGAGCTAATCATGATAGTAGCTAGTGCTTACAATCCTGTTACAAGACTATGTATGGATTAACAAGACAATGTGATTATTAATCTCACTCCTCAAGCATTTCAAACTAATGTTCCAGATCCAAAGAACTTGGTATAATTAAATGAGGCAGAGGCCTTGGAGCAATATATTGAGTATAAGGGAATGAATAAATCTCACTTGAACAAGAAATGGTTGAAGACAAAAAAGAAATCTCTAACCAAGCTTGCAGATCAGCCAAAGAGAGCAGATTTCTATGAAGAGGTAGCAAGGTTGATTGTGATGTTGTCTAGGGTGTTTGGAAAGAGGGATGCATTTTACTTCAAGGAGTGGATGTTTCCTTTTATTCAGACTATCTTGAAAGGACAACAACAGTTTGATTGGTCAATGATTGTTTCTAATTCCATACATGATCAGTTAACCAGGATCAGAGAAACCAAGTGTTTCTTTATGACCTCTTACATTGTTTATGCAGCAGCAAGAGTGGTTTTTTTCCCAAGATTGAACAGAGTGGGCATAATGGGAGCCTTGGATGGACAAAAGAAGGTGTGGGAGCACTATGATCAATTATCTCTTCAAGTTGCTAAGACTCATTTTAGAAGAGTCAATGATGCATTTTTATATGTGGTTATCAATCAATTGAATGGAGATACAGGATACAGGTTGAGTTCGGAAGCTATGGATTTTATTGCTGAATGGGGAAGTTGGTACATCCAATACCCCATGTTTACATACTTCAGGTTATTTGGTTTTGAAGGCCATCCACATTTACTTCAGAGATGCTGCAGTAACAGGGTGGTGTTAATGGAATTTGTATATCAAGCCATTGGAGTTAATGCTCGGTTCGGGATTAAGCACAAGACTGGATGTCATAAATTTCCCATGAAGTTGAGGGAATATAGTTGTCAACACTTGAAGGGAGCAAAGGTAGTTTGTAATGAGTTGATACAATCAAAATTGGGATTGTATACAGCTCGTAAGTATTTTGATCCAAGGAAGAAAATGTATGCCTTATTACCTTCAGTATTCACTAGACATTTTAATTTGTTAGAGGACTTTTGGTGTGATCGGCAAGATGAGTATGACTTAAGGAAGAAGAACTATGAAAGATTGTCAATTGCACTTATGGCAGAATTGGGTGTTAAAGAAAATATTCCTGACACGTTGGTGGATGATGGAATTGTATTGGATCCCTCATATGAAGCCTTGAACATTGGCACCAAAAGCTTAGATCCAGTAGACTACGAGGATGAAGAAATAATTGACATCAAGAAGATTGGAAGGACAGTCTTGGATAGGAGTATACAATGGTTGATGATGAGAACTCAAGCTCCCCAAGGACCAGTTCTTAAAAAGGGCAAAGGATATAAGAGAATCAAGAGAAAGACACCTCCCAAGGAGCCATTAGAATTCCTTCCTCCGGATATTGAACAAATAGAACTTGAGGTGGTAGAGGATGAAGAAGGAGCAACATAAGGAGATTTTCCAGTAGGATCTGGATCTATTGTTTCTACACCTACATTAGGTGAATCATCTGCACAAGCCCCACTTACAAGGAAAAAGAGTAAAGAGGTTCAGGGAGGAGCACTTTATGGCATGGTTGACACTGCCAAGGGGAAAGAGGTAGAGGATGAAATTCTGGAAGTAGAGACAGATTCTGATGAAACTTTATCAGAGAAAGATTTGCAAGAAAACATGCCTCTAAATGAGGATATTGAGCAGATCTTAACACAAGAGGATCAGTGGAAGCTGTTTGAGGATGCTACAAGAGATTCTAATGCAAGGGCTGCAGTAGAGAAACAAAAAGCGATAGAAGCTAAAGCAGCAGCTAATGAAGTAGAGCAGCAAAGGAGGCAACGAGAACAAGAACTTAAAGTTAAAGCAAAAAATGATAAGTTAGAGTTGATACAAAAGATCCATGATCTTGAGGAGGAGAAAGCAAGAAACCGGAAGGAAAAGGAAATCCTGGTTGCTAGGTTGAAACTTGCAGAGGAAGCTCGACAAAAAGAGGAAGGAGCAGAAAGGATAAGGAAAGAAAAGAGGTTGAAGAGCTGATTAGGAAACAATAGGAAGAAGAAGCAAAAGACTTAAGACTTAAGACTTTAGAAGAGGAAAGGTTAGAAAAAGAAAAGTTAGAAGCCTTAGAAAAAGAGAAATTGGAAAGGGAGGCTTTAGAAAAGGAAGAAATAGAGAAGGAAAGGCTGGAAAAGGAAGGAGTAGAGAGAAATCAATTGGAGGAAGAGAGGTTGAGGAAAGAAGAAGAAGATAAGAAAATACAAGAACAGCAGGATAGAGAAGAGGCTGAAAGACTAGTGCAAATGCATATACTACAAGAACAACAAGAGAAAGTAGGGGTTGAATCCCAATCTCAAGTGAGTATGCAGCCACCTTCTATAGTTATTACTCCCTCTTCCTCTATGATGACTACTGCTCTGACTGCTCTTACATGGTTAAAATTGGACCTACAAAAAAGGGTAAGAACACCTCCACAACCTCTCAATTGGGAGGATATGATGAAGGGGATAGAGCAGGAAAAGCCTAAGAAGAAGGCTAAAATATTACATTCTACCAGACTCACAGAGAAAGGAGAAATTGTTGCTGAATGTGTCATGCCAATGACAGAAAAGGAGATAGGGGACATGCAGCTGACAGACTATCAATTGAGTACGGTCAATTTGGGAAGACCCACTAGAAATCAACAAATGAGTTTGATTGATGTGGTGGCTTCAACGACCAAGTCAAGAATGATCAAAGACAAGCAAAAGAAGGATGAGCTAAAAGCTCAATTAGATCAGCTACATTCATTCTTGAAGAGTGTCTCCTCTCTAAGATCACAACAGATAAAAACCATTGAGACTCCTATTTTGTTAAGCAAAAAGGAGGTAGATGATTTGGTATAGGTGAAAGGCAAGGCGGAGATGGTAGACCGATGGGTAGACAAGGTAAACCGAGAAGTGGGTGAAGTTTTGGTGGAAGGTTTTTAAACATACAAGGACACAGAAAGGTTAGTAAAAGAAATATATCAATACATGGAGGTAGTAGAGAAACAAGTAGAAGAATATAAAGAACATAGTCAAAAGTTAAAAAAGGTAAGTGAATTTCCTCTAACTACTCTTCTAGAACAATCTATACTTGAAGAAGATAACAAAGACTTTGTGGAGAAGACTTCTCATATACTTCAGTTTAGAACTGACTTTTTGTGTAAGCATAGAGATGAAATTCAAGAGATTGTTAATAATTTGACTGAGCAATTGGAAGAGTTAGAAGCAGTCATTGCCATTATAGTAGATATAAATGCATTTACAAAAGAGGGCATGCCTTTTAAGCAAATAAAGGAAAAGTGGGATGAAAGATTCAGAGGACTCATGCAAAAAGAGGATGATGGAGAAGAGTCAATGTTGGATCGGTTGATGGATGTTAAAGAGGAAGTAAAAGCTGCAGGAAGAGAATTGACAAAGGTGAAAAGTATGCAGGATTTTGCTGCAGCCGAGTTGGATCGGATCAAATGTGAAGATGACTGGATTGATGGGCCAGAGATGGATACTTTACAGCAAGTCTTCACCAGCTTTGATGAGTGCATGGCGGATCCAGCTTCGCATACATGACTTTTATCTTCCTTGCATGTTACATGCATACAACACTGACAGTCTTGGGGGCGCATGACTTCTTTTCTTTTCTTCTATCTTTTATTTTAGTTAAACTGAACGTCTAATGTAAGAACTCAAGATCAAATTGATCCGAGTTTCCAAGAAAGTTGTTGTTCCTAAAAAGGTGGAAAGCCTAAAATAGAAGTAAAGTTCAGACTTTTTGTATATCTATAAATACCCAAGGGGTATCATATTGTAAAGGTTGGCTAATTGAGAATAGAATTGGCTTACCTGAAGGCTGGGAGATAGAATTTTGTAGTGATCATTGTTTTGAAGATACATTGTTACTTGACAGTTTTTACAGTTAATAGAATTACAGGTTTTTACATAGTATGGAGTTTGAATTGAGTTGTTTTATTTGAGAAGGCTAATAAGTTATAATCCGTCTGAATTCCAGTGATTGTGTTGTAGCATGATAGTTTCTTATGTGGTGAAAGTCATTAGAAGAAACGAGATTTAAAGATTATCTTATTTGATTGTCATTGAGTTAAATTTATTGAAGTTTGTTGATCTATGATCTTAATGGTGAATGAATGTGTGTTGTTTTGAAATCCTTGAATTACTTGTGATATTGTAAGTGTGGAATTAATTAAGCACCTAAAATGTATGTAATGGTATAGATCATTCTATAGATTGTGTCATCTTATGGTTTTCTTGATCTGATTGGAAAACATTCATTATTGAAGATATATGTCCGGACATTAAATAGAGTTGATTCAAATTTACTGGTTATCCCTTTGTTCCATCTTTTTCTTTTGTTAAAACCTATTTGTTACAGAAAGAGAGTCATTTCTTAAAGTCTTTCATTACCAACACTGGCCCCTTGAACATTACAGTTGCATGAACCAATTGAGTGACACCAGACAGTTGAGAACCAACTACCAGGACCTTGGGAGTTAGGCCACTATATATAGTCTTTCTTTCTCAGGAGAAATAGAGTAGAAATATTTTGTTTTAATGTTGTTTGTGTCATTTTAACCATCAACAGAAGTTGGCACTAGAAGGAGGGCTGAACGTGACAAGCTGGCTCGCGAAATATCTTTTTCACGGGAGGGATAAGAGAGGGTTCTCAAATCCTCTGCTAATCGTGAATTATTTGAAGAACTTCAAACCCCGGTTAGACCTAGACCCCATGCTCATAAGGTAGAGATATCTGCATTACCACCACTGCTTACTCCACCGAGATTTCCACCAAATCCTGCAACACCACCACCCGTTCCACCTACATCATCACCACCAAACAGGCCTTTGTCACCACCACCTGCCCAACCAATCCCACCAATGGCTTACTTTGTGAATAATCCCTCCCCGTTAGGGACTATTTCTGGCAGATTCCATGACCTACCAAAGAGCCTAGAGAGGTTTTGTCTGAAATATATGCATGGAGAGTCAAGAAGTGTTGAAGAACATATACAAGCATTCAAAGATGCTTGCACTTGAGCTCAAGTTTCTCATCAAGATGTGGTATGTAGATTGTTTCCCTACTGTTTAGGAGATATGGCATATAATTGGTATCTAAATCTGCCCCAAGGATCTATTCTAGGTTGGACAGATTTAGAGAATGCTTTTATTAATCAGTTTAGGGTTTATGTAGACCCTGCCATATTGTATCACCAATTTGCCACCATCAGGAAGGGACATCATGAACCCCTTCCCTTGTTCAACACTAGGATTCAAAGGATGTATCGTAGGCTACAAGAGCCTTACTTAGTGCCAGAGGGTATGACCATACAGGCATATCTGAGAGCTGTTGATCCTTTGATTGGCCTGTTCTTGCAAAGAACTTATCAACCTGATTAGATAGACTCCCTGTCTAAAATTTACCATTTTGCTATCAAATTGCAATAGCAGATAAGTCTACAACCACCAGGTTTAGGAGCGGCTCTTCCTCCAATGAATTATCAGATGCCTAATCCACCGTTATACAATACTGTCCCTGGGATGTCTTATTCCCAATATGGACCTACATCTGAGTTACAAGCTCCACCAACCGTGCCCTTCTTTAGCAACAGCATGCATGATTCCTCACATCAACCACAACAGCAACCTCAAAGTCAATCACAACAAGGGGGAGGATCAACCCATGTCCATTCCCCTGCCATAGTTCAAAATGTGCAGAATGATCAAACTGTTCAACTTACAAGTGAAGTAGAGACTCTAAAAAGGACTCTCTCTCAGATGTCAAATGACATGGCACAACTGAGGCAAAACCCTCCTAATCATCAAAACTAGAACTACAACAATCAGGGAGGTTATAACTATCAGGGAAATTACTAGAATTAGAACTCCTCGAACCAGAATTATCAAAATCAGAATAGAGGATATAATCAAAGATTCAACAACAACAACAATAATAGGCAGTGGAACACTGAACCTAACAATGGAGGAGTTCCTCATAATTATCAAGCAGGTGAAGAAAGATCAAACACTGCTAATGTTGCTGATTTAAATTTTATGACAAATTGGCGTAGGTTGCATGATACAACAGCCCATTCTGAGGTCAGTTGCCCAGAAATGGAGAAGATGGTGAAAATTCCACAGGTTGATGCCCATCCTCAAGCAGGAAGTTCCAATCAAGGCAATGGGTCAGTCAGCACTGCTATGACTTATGAAACCATTGAAGAAAAGTATCAATTCCCTATACAAGGAGATAATCAGCCAGAAGAGGATGTTTATGATGCTCAAGCCTTCCAATCTAAGGGTGGCCACTTCTTAAGAAATCAAAACAAGGGGCCATTCACGACATCTGCACCCCCAAATAACATGGTTCCACCAAACATGAATGCAAATAACAATCCACCTCCACCAAAGGGACCTTTTGATTCTCAGAATAGAGGTAATCAGCCTTCTTTTCCTAAGTACCAATTTAGGAATGATTCAGAATTTAACTTTGTTGCAGAATTACAGAGGCAGAAGACATCATTGTCTTTCTTTGATATCATGAAGTGGTGCCCAGCTCAACGAGAGGTAATATTAAAATCTTTGGAAGAGGTAGATAGCTTAAAAGGGAAAGGTAAAGTGACTCTCATAAAGGAGACCAATGCAACAATGTATAAAGGTAAGACCAGTACCCCACCTTTCTTGTTAAGTTTGAGAATCTTTGGAAAGAATCTACACAATTGTTTATTAGATTCTGGGGCATCGGGGAATGTTATGCCTTTTTTGATTTGTAAGAAGTTAGGATTGAGTCCTATCCCAACCAACAAAAAGGTCATTCAGTTGGATAAAATTGAAGTCAACGTTGTAGGTGAGTTGAAGAACATGCATGTCCAAGTTGGATCAGACCCAAGGATCCAGACTTATATAGATATTCAAATAGCTGATATCCCAGAAACCTATGGTATGCTCTTAAGTAGAGAGCTAATGAAAAGCATAGGAGGATATTTGTCTTTGGATTTCTCGCATATGTGGTTACCATGGAAAGGATTTGCCACTCAGATAAGAATCGAAAGTGAACCTAGGCTCAAATACATGATTACAGAGTATGATACTCCAAATGAAGTAGCATTCTTTGAGACTGAGATGGGTGTTTACAAACAAGAGGAAGTCCTTACTTTCTCTGTAGTTAGTCCTGAGGATACACTATCCTTAGACCACAGTGACTCGATGATCCACATCAACCAGCAAGTTCTAATAAGGAAATTGCAACAAGATAGGCTGGTTTTAGGAGCAGAAACTAATTTGAGTAGTTTATTGCTTCCTAATTGGTGTAGAATACACTATCATAACCATTCGGAGTTGACATGTCAATCATGCATAGATATTCTAAGGTATGTAGATCTGCCAAAAAAAGAATCTCAAGAGGTAACTGAGACTCCCATCAATGAGTTCTCCTTCCAAGCTAAGGATGCAACTATTCTTACACGGGTTAGTCTTCCAGAGGAGGAAGTTTCTTTACTAGTAGAGAAAACTCAGGTTTTAGGGTTATCAGATCAAGAAGAAGTGGAAGTATCTCAATTCCATTTTAATACACCTACTCCAGATGATTTATCAATGCCCAAGATGTTAATGAAAGATGAATTAGATGATAAAGTAACTCAAGAAGTGGCTCAGGAGTCAATTGTTGAACGAATTGGGAACATAGGAGAATCTTCAACTGAGCCTAGCTTCAAGATGATTGCTAATGATCAGCAAAAGTATGAGCTGCCACATATCTCAACTGATAAATTTCCTATAGTTTCTAAAAAGAAAGAACTCCCAGCCAAAGACCAGCTGTGGACTCTTAAATTTGATGGTTCTAAGTCTAAAGCAGGAAGTGGAGCTAGAATTGAACTGACCAATCCGAAAGGAAAAACTTACTTTGCTTCTTATAGATTGGAGTTTGGTTGTACTAATAATGTTGCAGAATATGAAGCACTTGCAAGAGGGCTCATGTTTTCTCATAAGAAGAAGGTAATTGCTCTTGCGGTATGGGGAGATTCTGAGGTAATTATGAAACAAGTGTGAAGCCAATACACATGTCATAACAAGAGATTGGCTGCCTATAGAAATAGGATCTGGAATTTAATAGAAGATTTTGATGCCTTTGGGATAACTCTTATTCCAAGGAAGCAAATCAAATAGCAGATGCGCTTGATGTTGCAGCAAGTACACTAGAGCCTATGCAGGATTCAAATCTGAAGAGGTTTTCTATGGAGTTGGTTTTAGTTTCAGCCATTCCTGATAATGTCAGACATTTTCAGGTGTTTAATGATGATCAACATATTTTGGCCTTCTTGGAAAGTTCTGATGTATTTCAAGGACAGATAATTGATGACTCTGATAGAGATCGGGAAGATTGGGATCTAGAAAGTGACAATCCAGAAGGAATAATGGATTTGAAGAGCAATAACATCCCAAAAGGGATGATAGCATTAGAAAGGATATTTGATTCAGATCCCCTAGCTTATCAGAGAATGCCCACAAAGAGTGAAGGAGGTAAGTATGAATCCGTTAATTTGGCTCATGCAGGGGCAGAAAGGAATGTTCTTATAGGGAAAACTTGTTCTCAGGGGATTAAGGATGAGATAATCAGAGTTTTGAAACAGAATATTGAAGCCATTGCTTGGAGCTACGATGACTTGAAAACTTTTGATACATTTGTTATCACACATACAATTCCTCTCAAACCAGAAGCCAAGCCATTTCGACAAAAGCAACGCCCAGTCAATGCATTAATTGAACCTCTGATTCAGAAGGAGGTACAAAAGCTTTTGGCTGCAAGGATAATCTTTCCAGTAAGACACTCTACATGGGTGGCTAATCTAGTTCCTATAAGGAAAAAGAATGGGGAGATTAGATTGTGTGTGGATTTCAAAAATTTAAAGAAGGCCTCTGAGAAGGACAACTATCCATTACCTTCCCTGGATGAAGTATTGCAAAAGGTCAATGGATCATAGATGATGTCTTTCTTGGATGGGTATTCAGGATACAATCAGGTCCTGGTAAGTCATTAAGATAGGATGAAGACAGCTTTTACTACGAAATGGGGCACATTTGCCTACAGAAGGATGCCATTTGGTCTAATCAATGCTGGTGCTACTTTTCAGAGGGCGATGGATGTGGCGTTTAAAGATCTAATAGGAAAGTGTATAATCATATATGGTGATGATCTAACCATCTTCTCTAAGAATAGAGAAGATCATCCTACTGATTTAGAGAAAGTATTAAAGAAATGTATCAGTTATGGTGTCTCTCTTAACCCAAAGAAATGTGTATTTGGAGTTTCTGAAGGGAAGCTTTTAGGTCACATTATATCAGAGGAGGGAATTTCCATAGATCATGATCGAGTAGAGGCCAATTTGAAGTTAACAAGGCTAGGAAGTAAGAAGGAAATGAGATCTTTCTTTGGAAGGATTAATTTTGTCAGGAAGTTTATAACCGGGTTTGCAGAGATTGTCAAACCACTCAACGAAATGATGAAGAAGGATGCAAAAATTAAATGGAGTGAAGAGGCCAAGTCTACTTTTATGCAGATTAAACAAGCTATATCTGAGGCACCTGTGTTAACAAGTCCAGATTATTTAAAGCCCTTCTATCTTTATTCTTTTGCTTCAGAGCATTCATGTGCAGCAGTTTTGATACAGAGAAGAGAAGAGAACGAGGAGAGACCAATTGCTTTTATGAGCTCTCCATTTAAGAATGCAGAAGTAAGGTATTCATCAATAGAAAAATAGGCCTTTGCATTAGTGTGAGCAATGAAGAAGTTCAGACACTACATAATCCAAAGTCAAGTGATGGCTATAGTCCCAGATCCAGCTGTAAAGTCCCTCCTAATGCAAAGTGAATTAGGGGAAAGAAGAGGGAAATGGATGGCCATTTTACAAGAATTTGACTTGGAGATTCATCCAATGAACCTTGTAAGAGGTCAAGGTTTGTCAAAGGAAATGGCTGAAGTGGACAGAAGCATAACTTTCCAACAGTACATTGTTCAATCATTCAGAAAAGATCCTTGGTATACAGATTTAATCTTTTTCCTCCTCAATAACAAGTGTCCAGAAGGGATGAATGCTACTCAAAGAAGAGCATTGAGGATGAAGAGCGCCCATTACATGCTCAAAGGGGGATCAATCTATAGGAAGAATTTTTAAGGAATCTATCTACGTTGTTTGGATCAGCAAGAAGCAAAGCATGCCATAAGTGAATTTCACGGGAGGCATGGAACAGGACATGGATCAGCCGATGCCTTGGCACATCAGATTTTAAGGTCAGGCTATTATTGGCCATATGTGTTTAGAGATGCACATCAACATTGCAGGACTTGTCATGTATGCCAAATTTTTGCATCTAGAGAAAGGAATCCTGCAATGCCCCTACAACCGGTATATGAGGTAAGGCCATTTGCCCAATGGGCACTTGATTTTGTAGGTGTGATTAATCCAAATTCTTCTGCAGGACATAAATTCATCTTGACTGCAACTAATTACTGCACATGTTGGATGAAGGCCCTGCCTTGCAAGAATAGTACCACGGAGGTGGTCATCAAGTTCCTGATAGAGAACATCACAACCAGGTTTGGGGTTCCATTTGCTCTGGTATGTGATAACAACCCTGCTTTTTCTTCTGCTGAGTTTATTTCATGGGCATATGAGCATAAGATTGTGTTAAAATATTCTTCCAATTATTACCCTCAGGGGAATGGAGTGGCTGAGTCCACAAATAAGAATTTGTTGGAAGTTATAGAAAATTTGTTAGAAAGTAACCCTAGGGACTGGCATACCCAGTTGAGATTTGCCTTATGGGCAGATCTAACTAGAATAAAAGAAGCCCTAGGGAATTCACCTTTTAAGTTAGTTCATTGCCAAGATCCAATCTTTCCCATTCATTTGCAAATACCTGTTCTGAAGTTTATGCAGGAGTTTTACAATAAGGATGATAGGATTGAGGTTAGATTGCTTAATTTATTAAATATGGAAGAACAAAGAGATGTTGCTTTGCAGCAATTCTCTAAACATCAGGCTATTGTTAAATGTTGGTTTGACAAGAGAGCCAAAGTAAAAGCTTTTAGAATATCAAATATGGTGTTATTATGGGATAAGGCTAAAGAAAAGAAGGGAGATCATCAAAAGTTTGATAGACTTTGGTTAGGTCCCTATCAAATAGCTGAAATCCTAGGTGAGAATGCCTTTCGTTTGAGTACCTTAACATGAGAGTTTGTTCCATTACCTATTAATGGTCAGTTTCTCAAGCACTATTTTGGTGCATAGAAAGGTTTGATATTTTGAGAGGAAAATGTATTCTACTGTATCATATGTAATTAAGTTTTTGGTTTTGGTTTTATTTTTGTTTTTGCTTTTAGTAGAGTTAGGTTTTTGATTTGTTTTATTGGGTAGGTTTTTGTTTTTGTTTTTTTTTTCTTTGTTTTCTTTGCTTTGTTTTGGTTGTTTAGTTTTTTTGTTTCGTTTGGGATCTTTATTTTGTTCATCTCAAGACTTGGGGTTGTTATTCAAAGTATACTACTGGTACTAGGAGAGAAATTGGTTTAGGTATTTTCATTATCATCATGGAAAAGGATTTTATTCTAAAAACTTATGTTTTATGATCATTCTAGTTTGGGTTTGAGAAGTTATTTAAAGGTAAGAAGATATATTGTGAATATCCTATGCATTGTTATCAAAAGAAATTTGTCACCAAATTAGATAAAACATCTGCATGAGTAAATGCCTATTTATTTTACAATGACTCTACCTTTGGCTCAAGTGAAAAATCCGATTCCAAGACTATCACGAAATCCATTGTAGTTCTCAACCCACATTTCAGATTCATTGAATTTGAGTATTGAGAGATGCACAAAAGAATTTCCACCAGTGAAGTAAAAAAAAAATGAAAGAAAGAAAGAAAAGCAAGCTCAATATCAAGTGGGTAATCAAGTATCTCTATCGGGGCTATGGACGCCTGGCTGGCAGTAGAGCAATGCTTTGTGAGAACTAGAGGCATCTCCGTCGGGGCTATGGATGCATGTCTGGTAGCAGAGCAATACCCAGGATTTTACTGCATGATAGTTAAAAGATTCAACTCAGGTAGCTTGAATTTTACGTAGAGTGGTTCAAAGAATAGAGAAGGTATCTATGAAGAATGATGCACAATATAAGCACACACTCAGATTCAAAGATAACTCATGGGCACATACATTTGAGATTCTAGCTCAAAGTTATCCTACAAATATCTGATTTTATTCAAGTTAAAGTGTTTATAAGTCAGTTGTTTTTGGGTGACTGAAATTTTCTTTGGGTATCTTGAAAATGGCCAAACCATTTTCCCAGCCGAGTCGCCATTTGTTATGCCTTGCATAACCACCCCATCTTTTGCCTTGGTCAAAATGGGTCCCCCTTTTTTGAGTTCTTTATCTTTTATTTTGTTTTTTGAGTCTGTCGGAATCGGAACCAAAATTGAATTGGGTTCTGAAAGTTCTTTTGAGGCTTGTTTTTGGTTCTATCCCGACAGTCTTTTCTTTGTCTTTGTTTTTTTCTTTAGCGGAAGCAAAGCCGGAGTGGGTATTGGGATGGTTGTTATCAAATTTGCAAAATCACAATTTATTCCGATCCCACCTCCGCTATTTTTATTTTATGTTTAGTCTCGGTCTTTGTGTTTTGTTTTATTAGGTCGATCTTTTACTTTACTTTTTGAATTTGCTTTTGTTTTGTTTTTAGTTTGCGGACGTGGACTCGGAATGGGAATTGAATTTGAAAATTTTGTAAATTTAAGATTCTGTTTCCTTTTTGGTTCCACCCCCGCCCCCTTTTTGTCGTTGACTTTTTGACTGAAGTTGCACTGCAGATGAGTGTGCGTTCTCTTATAGTTCCGACTCCGCGTTTACTACATTTTAATGCATTAATGGTGGTTGCCAGTGTAGGTAGAAATTCACATATTTACCTTTATAAAGGGTTCAGTCGATCATTATTGTTATTGTTAAAGATCTAAGAGCACGAAAGAGAAGTAGCAGAGTTCGTTTGAGCAAATTGATCGAGATAGAGAAGGGATATTGTGTGCGAATCAATTCAGAAAGTTGGCTCGGGTTTGTTTGCATTTGAGGTAGGTTTCTTATTTTTCTCGTTCGTTGTTTATTTGCGGTCGTGTTTGTTGTGTTTTTCTTTATATCTGCTCGTATGTTCAATAATTTTATTTTAAGGCAAATCTATGATCAACGATATGATTGAATGAGCAGGTTCTTGTTTGGTCTTGTTTATTTTACTTTAATCTTTGTTTTCTCGTACTTTCGTGTCGTTTCTTTCTATTTTTAGGTATAGTCGCTTTCACGTCTTAATCGTGATTGTGTCGTTCTTGTTTAGGTTTGCAGTGAGTTAAATTAAGTTTAGGTTTTTAGATGGTGGTTAATTAGTTTAGAGATTTACAGTGAGTTAGGGTAGATTAGATTTATTGTTTAAGTTAGGGTTTCGTCGTGTGTTTTGGTCTGGTAAAATGGCAAGGTTTAAACCTGTGCCCTAGTTTTATCGGGTTTGATAGATTAGGGTTTCGTATCGCTTGATGATCACAATTAAAAAATGATTAAAATATGATATCTTAGGATTCGATTGTTCCTTATCGTCGTATGAGTATAGTGTTTTAAAGATCCTTTTTATCTAATATGACCTTGGTTTTCGCCATCAAGTTAGGAGTTAAATCGATAAAATATTTGATGAGGTCATGACGAATCTAGGCGGAGGCGGGATTGGAATCTGTTTTGAACTTGAGAATTATGTTTTTACAAAATTTATTGGTTCCATTTCTATCCCATGTCCGGCTCCATGCATAATGAGAAAACCTTCTTTCAAAATAATGATGACCAAATCGGAGGTGGAGGAGGAATGGAAATAAAATATAAAAAAATGAAAATTTGAAGAAAACCAAATCCGTTTTCCATTCCAATCCCGGTTCTGATTCCGAGCCCATTCATTATTAGAGAAATTTTTGTATTGAATTTGGCTCCGAGTCTGGCAGTGTTGTAAAAAGGACTGTTTTAGGTTGTGTTTCTGCTTGGTTCCGCCTCCGGTGCATAAAGAGAAGGTATGGTTTTTAGAGCATGTTTCTATGATAATATCTAAAGATCTAATTAGATGTTTTTTGTTTGCAAGAAAGTTGAAAGATGTCAGGAACATCAGGGGAAGCTGCTCGGAGAAACCAGCCTGCAGAAACATCAAAGGTAGCATCAAAATCAAAGAAGCTGAAGCCAGAACAACTTCCTTATACTTTAACGTATAATCACAGGAGTCTGGTTGTGAAGATAAGCAAGGTGGAATCAGATTGGTCGGATATCACTGATACCAATCTAGGTCAATACAATTTTGAGGAATGGTATTCAGAGGCATTTGACAAGGATATTACATTGACTACAAAAAGAATTGTCAGCTCTGGGTTAGCTCATATCACTTTATTTCCTATATTTGTCCAGTGCCCGGAGTTAATCATGACAGTAGCTAGTGCTTACAATCCTGTTACAAGACTATGTACGGATTCACAAGACAATGTGATTATTAATCTCACTCCTCAAGCATTTCAAACTATATTTAATGTTCCAGATCCAAAGAACTTGGTACAATTAAATGAGGCAGAGGCCTTGGAGCAATATATTAAGTATAAGGGAATGAATAAATCTCACTTGAATAAGAAATGGTTGAAGACAGAAAAGAAATCTCTAACCAAGCTTGCAGATCAGCCAAAGAGAGCAGATTTCTATGAAGAGGTAGCAAGGTTGATTGTGATGTTGTCTAGGGTGTTTGGAAAGAGGGATGCATTTTACTTCAAGGAGTGGATGTTTCCTTTTATTCAGACTATCTTGAAAGGAAAACAACAGTTTGATTGGTCAATGATTCTTTATGATGCCATACATGATCAGTTAACTAGGATCAGAGAAACCAAGTGTTTCTTTATGACCTCTTACATTGTTTATGCAGCAGCAAGAGTGGTTGTTTTCCCAGGATTGAATAGAGTGGGCATAATGGGAGCCTTGGATGGACAAAAGAAGGTGTGGGAGCACTATGATCAATTATCTCTTCAGGTTGCTGAGACTCATTTCAGAAGAATCAATGATGCATTTTTATATGTGGTTATCAATCAGTTGAATGGAGATGCAAGATACAGGTTGAGTCTGGAAGCTATGGCTTTTATTGCTAAATGGGGAAGTTGGTACATCCAATACCCCAAATTTACATACTTCAGGTTATTTGGTTTTGAAGGCCATCCACATTTACTTCCAAGATGTTGCAGTAACAGGGTGGTGTTAATGGAATTTGTATATCAAGCCATTGGAGTTAATGCTCGGTTCGGGATTAAGCACAAGATTGGATGTCATAAATTTCCCATGAAGTTGGGGGAATATAGTTGTCAACACTTGAAGGGAGAAAAGGTAGTTTGTAATGAGTTGATACAATTAAAATTGGGATTGTATACAGCTCGTAAGTATTTTGATCCAAGGAAGAAAATGTATGCCTTATTACCTTCAGTATTCACTAGACATTTTAATTTGTTAGAGGACTTTTGGTGTGATCGGCAAGATGAGTATGACTTAACAAAGAAGAACTATGAAAGATTGTCGGTTGCACTTATGGCAGAGTTGGGTGTTAAAGAAAATATTCCTGACACATTGGCGGATGATGGAATTGTATTGGATCCCTCATATGAAGCCTTGAACATTGGCACCAAAAGCTTAGATCCAGTAGACTGGGAGGATGAAGAAACAATTGATATCAAGAAGATTGGAAGGACAGTCTTGGATAGGAGTATACAATGGCTGATGATGAGAACTCAAGCTCCCCAAAGACTAGTTCTTAAAAAGGGCAAAGGATATAAGAGAATCAAGAGAAAGACACCTCCCAAGGAGCCATTAGAATTCCTTCCTCCGGATATTGAACAAATAGAACTTGAGGTGGTAGAGGATGAAGAAGGAGCAACATAAGGAGATGTTCCAGTAGGATCTGGATCTGTTGTTTCTACACCTACATTAGGTGAATCATCTGCACAAGCCCCACTTACAAGGAAAAAGAGTAAAGAGGTTAAGGGAGGAGCACTTTATGGCATGGTCGAAGCTACCAAGGGGAAAGAGGTAGAGGATGAAATTTTGGAAGTAGAGACAGATTTTGATGAAACTTTATCGGAGAAAGATTTGCAAGAAAACATGCCTCTAAATGAGGATATTGAGCAGATCTTAACACAAGAGGAATAGTGGAAGCTGTTTGAGGATGCTACAAGAGATTCTATTGCAAGGGCTGCAGCAGAGAAACAAAAAGAGATAGAAGCTAAAGCAGCAACTGATGAAGTAGAGAGGCAAAGGAGGCAACGAGAACAGGAACTTAAAGTTAAAGCAGAAAATGATAAGTTAGAGTTGATACAAAAGATCCATGATCTTGAGGAGGAGAAAGCAAGAAACCGAAGGGAAAAGGAAATCCTGGTTGCTAGGTTGAAACTTGCAGAGGAAGCTCGACAAAAAGAGGAAGGAGTAGAAAGGATAACGAAGATAAAAGAGGTTGAAGAGCTGATTAGAAAACAATAGGAAGAAGAAGTAGAAGACTTAAGACTTAAGACATTAGAAGAGGAAAGGTTAGAAAAAGAAATGTTAGAAGCCTTAGAAAAAGAGAAATTGGAAAGGGAGGCTTTAGAAAAGGAAGAAATAGAGAAGGAAAGGCTGGAAAAGGAAGGAGTAGAGAGAAATCAATTGGAGGAAGAGAGGTTGAGGAAAGAAGAAGAAGATAAGAAAATACAAGAACAGCAGGATAGAGAAGAGGCTGAAAGACTAGTGCAAATGCATATACTACAAGAACAACAAGAGAAAGTAGGGGTTGAATCCCAATCTCAAGTGAGTATGCAGCCACCTTCTATAGTTATTACTCCCTCTTCCTCTATGATGACTACTGCTCTGACTGCTCTTACATGGTTAAAATTGGACCTACAAAAAAGGGTAAGAACACCTCCACAACCTCTCAATTGGGAGGATATGATGAAGGGGATAGAGCAGGAAAAGCCTAAGAAGAAGGCTAAAATATTACATTCTACCAGACTCACAGAGAAAGGAGAAATTGTTGCTGAATGTGTCATGCCAATGACAGAAAAGGAGATAGGGGACATGCAGCTGACAGACTATCAATTGAGTACGGTCAATTTGGGAAGACCCACTAGAAATCAACAAATGAGTTTGATTGATGTGGTGGCTTCAACGACCAAGTCAAGAATGATCAAAGACAAGCAAAAGAAGGATGAGCTAAAAGCTCAATTAGATCAGCTACATTCATTCTTGAAGAGTGTCTCCTCTCTAAGATCACAACAGATAAAAACCATTGAGACTCCTATTTTGTTAAGCAAAAAGGAGGTAGATGATTTGGTATAGGTGAAAGGCAAGGCGGAGATGGTAGACCGATGGGTAGACAAGGTAAACCGAGAAGTGGGTGAAGTTTTGGTGGAAGGTTTTTAAACATACAAGGACACAGAAAGGTTAGTAAAAGAAATATATCAATACATGGAGGTAGTAGAGAAACAAGTAGAAGAATATAAAGAACATAGTCAAAAGTTAAAAAAGGTAAGTGAATTTCCTCTAACTACTCTTCTAGAACAATCTATACTTGAAGAAGATAACAAAGACTTTGTGGAGAAGACTTCTCATATACTTCAGTTTAGAACTGACTTTTTGTGTAAGCATAGAGATGAAATTCAAGAGATTGTTAATAATTTGACTGAGCAATTGGAAGAGTTAGAAGCAGTCATTGCCATTATAGTAGATATAAATGCATTTACAAAAGAGGGCATGCCTTTTAAGCAAATAAAGGAAAAATGGGATGAAAGATTCAGAGGACTCATGCAAAAAGAGGATGATGGAGAAGAGTCAATGTTGGATCGTTGATAGATGTTAAAGAGGAAGTAAAAGCTACAGGAAGAGAATTGACAAAGGTGAAAAGTATGAAGGAATTTGCTGCAGCCGAGTTGGATTGGATCAAATTTGAAGATGACTGGTTGATGGGCCAGAAATGGATACATTACAACAAGTCTTCACCAGTTATGATGAGTTCATTGCAGATCGGCTTCACATGCATAAAAAATCTTGCATGCATGATGTTCTTCTTCCTTGCATGTTGCATGCATACAACACTGACAGTCTTGGGGGCGCATGACTTCTTTTCTTTTCTTCTATCTTCTATTTTTAGTTAAACTGAAACGTATAATGTAAGAACTCAAGATCAAAGTTGATCTGAGTTTCCAAGAAAGTTGTTGTTCCTAAAAAGGTGGAAAGCCTAAAATAGAAGTGAAGTTCGAACTTTTTGTATATCTATAAATACCCAAGGGGTATCATATTGTAAAGGTCGGCTAATTGAGAATTGGATTGGCTTACCTAATGCTAGGAGATAGAATTTTGTAGTGATTTTTACAAAGATACATTGTACTTGATCTTTTACAGTTAATAGAATTGCAGGTTTTCTCGAAATATGGTATTTAGAATTAAATTGTTTGTTTGATAAGGCTGATAAGTTATGAATCTATCTGTATGCAGTGATTGTGCTGAACATAAGAGTTTCTTGAATGATGAAAGTCATTTGAAGGAATCAGATTTAAGGATTATCTTATTAGGTTGTCATTGAGTTGAAGTTATTAAAAAGTTTGTTGATTTATGATCTTGATGATGAATGAATGTGTGTTATTTTGAAACCCTTGAAATATTTGTGAAGAGTAATTGCGAAGTTAATTAAGCACCTAAAATGTATGCAGTGGCATAGATTATGCTATGAATTGTGTCATCTTATGGTTTGATGATCTATTAGGAAACATTCATTGTTGAGGGTATATGTCCAGATACTAGATAAATTTGATTCATACTTACTGGTTTACATCTTTGTTCTATCTTTTTCTTTTATTTAAAACCCACTGATTTATAGGAACTACTTCGAATAAAAAGAGTCATTGCTTGAATCTTTTATTACCAGCACAGGCCCCTTGAACATTACAGTTGCATGAACCAATTGAGTGACATCAGACAGTTGAGAACCAACTACCAGGACCTTGGGAGTTAGGCCACTATATGTTGTCTTTCTTTTTCAGGAGAAATAGAGTAGAAATATTCTGTTTTAATGTTGTTTGTGTCATTTTAACCATCAACAAACTAAAGATGGAATTGGGGGATATTATTTCACCACCTCCAACCTCAAATGAGACCCGACTCCACATGAGATTTAATAAATCTTTAGACAATCCCTTGGCCATTAAAATAAATAAATAGGGGGACAAAGGATCACCTTTTTGAAGGTCCCTAAAAGCTCCAAAAATCTCAGAAGGCCCCCCATTGACCAACATAAAGGAGGAAGAGTTGTCACAACTCATAACCCACTCAATCTAGGTGTTGTCAAATCCAAAACCCCATATATTCCTCATGAATGAATTTCAAACATTTATGCACAACTAAGTGACCTGCATTCATAACTACTAGCTAGGGGATACCCAGCTTCTTTCTAAAGAGTCTAGACCCTAGGATAGTGTCAAAAAAAGTTTCACAAATTTAGGTCCAATGAGAACTGACAAAACAATACTACCTAGAGGAGGTATGGAAAAAAATTCATGTGTGGATGGTACTCACAGGTGTATCATACCCATCTTTATGTAAAATTTTTATCAACATGATATCCTTAATAATGATATTCACTTGAGAAGTTGGATCAACAAGAACACCTACTATGATGTTTTTGTTGATTCGTGCAGGAATGTAAAGAGGAGATGATTCTCTTTTAAAGCCCATCGATAGATCTTGCGAGGTGAAGCTTATATTAGTACCACTTCTCATAGGCTACATAGTGGGAATATTTTGGTGTAGAAAAAAGGCCATTACACACACTAAATGACACTTTCTCAAAGCCCCCCAAAGGTTATAGCATAGGAAGGTGACCCAATTAAGGTTTCATTATGCAATACTTTTAGAACCTTCCAAAGTTATGCCTACTCGGGGTCACAATCTTGGTTGTAAGGAAGAGGCCTCACAGTGATCACACCTACAACACTCCTAGAATAACAGGAAAGTATCTTTCAGTATTGCAAAATGAAACCAAAATGGTTCACATCAAGTTCACGAAAAATGTAAGAGAGGGGGACCAATCAAATTTAAGGCCCTAGGTCACAGAGGACCAAGAATAGAAGGTTGCCCCACCTTACCTTAGTTTAAAGGAATGTTTCAAATAAGGTTCAAGATTCATGAGGACTATAAGGCCATGCAACCACTCTATAGGCCTAGAACCAGTTTTAGAGCTAGGCGAACTGGATTTTAGGTTCAAAATTGTGCCTCAAGTAGCTCTCTTCTTGAGGATGGAAGCATGTTTATGGCACGATAGCACAACATGTTGGTGTCTCTTAGGTGGGATGATGTCTAAGAATAGAGGACCGAAAGTAGAATTATAACTGCTATAAAATGAGCTAACAACCTAGCTAATAGTTTTTAGGGGAACAAAACAACACTATAAGATAAGAGATATATAATTGAATATGATAAAACAAATAGAATAAAGCTAGGGTGAAAAAAATGATCTCACAAAAGATCCTACTTGCTAGCTAGCTCCAAATTCACACCCACTTATAGACAAGAAAGAGGAAACGTTTTGGGGGCTCTGTAGGGGTCTACCGTAGTCAGACCCATATTTTAGTGTTTCTACCTCCACAGGCATCCAAGATAGTAATGATGGATAAATATATGATAAAGGAGGAAAGAAAGTAAAGAACACAATAAAACTAAAAACTATTAATTTTCTACTCAACCAAATCGTAGAGGAGAGGAGTGAAAATTCTTACCACCTCTACCAAGAGCTCACTAGCTAATGGGGAGAAAATGAGAGGACTCAAACCCCTACTACAATGGTATTGTTCCACACTTTCTCTATGGAGTTGATGGAGTGTTTATGCTGCTTCTATGGAGTTCCAAAGTGTTGCTTGAAGGTTGAGAGTGCAAGAAGTGAATGCTATAATTCTTAGAGAGTGGTGAATTGAATCTCTAGAGAGAGGAAATGAAGGAATGCAGAGTATTTTTGAAGGGAGAGTGAGAAAAACAACCATATTCGGGTCAGTTGGTTAAAGGGGGCATTACAAATCGACCTCAATAGGAAGTGTAATGCCTTTGCTAGCTTCAAATTCAAGAATCCATTAGGGAAGTAAGAATGTCACATGGACATTTGTGCATCCCGTGGGCATCCTCAATAGTTATTATTCTACCGACACAAAAGACAAATGCCAAGTGGAATGAAGGCAACATGTTGATGTGGATTTTATCCTTCGGATTTGGTTTTTTAATGTAAGGGAGTGAAAAAGGGGAATTTTAATAAGGGGTGTAAATTTTCTCCTATTTAGTACAACTAAATCAAGATGACAAAGGTAAGTTTGAACCTAACTGGCTCAATCCATTCATCGCCATAGTAAACTATGGATGTAGAGCTTATCAATTAGTAAGTCCTAAAGAAGAAATTTTAGCCAAAATGCTGAACAAAAATCATCTTAAAAGTTTCTATACTTGAACATGTCAAAGTATCCTAGCAAAAAAGATATAAAAGAAAAAATAAAAATAAAAAAAGCAAGAAAAATAGTAAAGAGAAATAAAACATTCTTTAAGTGAAAACCACTTTGTGGCACTTCTAAAATATGTACCATAGTGAAAACCTAGCAAAAAGGCGCTATGTTTGAATAGGACTAGCATTGTTATTTGTCAACAATATCTAAACCATCCACCCATTTTTTCCCATAATAAAACATGCACACCAACCATGGCTCATAACTCATTGAATGTTGAATCTTGCTACACCATCAACATTTTTCTCTCCTAATGTAGGTAATCTTGATTTGAACTAGGGGAAAATTTCCAAAAATAGTAGAATATTGGATCCTTGTACATCCCATCATGGTAGAAAAATATCAAAAAAAAAAAATCTAGAAAACAATCAAAAATCAAAACAAATTCAAAACACATCAAAATACAAAAAACATGTTATGCATTGAACCAATACCAGTCAAACTATGCGGCCTTTGTGTGTATAATGTAGGCAAGTATTATCAAACCTTGAGGCCTTAGGTTAGTCCCCTTGGGTTTCTATCATCCTTTCTTTTAACTTAGTCAAAAAATTCAAAATTCAAAAACATTCAAAAAATAGAAAAAGGTCAAAAATATGTTCATATCCAACCAAGTGAACTACAAGCCTCTTTGTGTATAATGTAGGCAAGGATTATCTTTGATGATCCCTCAAGGCCCTAGGTTAGTCCCGTAAAAACAAGAAAACCATCATAATATAAACTTATAAAACCAAAAATGGTCCTACCTCCATTATCACCAACAACAATAAAATTTTCATCCATAATAAATAAATCATCACACTCACCCTTTGACAACACAAACAAAAAAAAAAACGTCAAAATCCAAAATTCAAATTGAATATTGAAACAATTAGACAACTAGCAAGTGAAAACTATACCAAAGTGTTAACTAACTATCTATTGAAAATTCACCAACAACATCCTAAGATATGTCTTAACGAATAAAATATTTGAACAATAGACATCATGAACACCAGATAATAGCCTAAAACCTCAAAATAAATATGGAAAGTGATATTGCATAATTTTTTATCTTTTTATAGTTGTATATTTTTTATTTATTGTAATACCACATTCCCAAGATCTCTTGAGGATATCCATAAGGATTTAGAGAAGAAGGAATGGTGGTATTAACTATTGTTTTTTGTTATTTTTGTTTGTAAGATGTTTTTGTAATACTACCATGGTGAAAATTTTCTTTTTTTGGTGTATAGAAGTTATTCTAAGACAATTCATGTAATAGTTGCATGCTAGGTATTTCATACCTCTCTATGTAACTAGTTTGAAAAGTTTTAACAAAACTCAACCATATACTCTAAAAAGGTTTATGTATGTTTGATATGAGAAAGAATATTCTTTGTGTGTTGACTGAAAGCCAACACAATGGATACAAAGCCACTTTTGTTATTAATACCTGGTGCATCATGTCTATTTGCTACATCCAAAAGGATTATTAAAGATACAATGCCTCTATGCAAAGAAAAATCAAAACTGATCAAACAACATCAAATTTATATCCATCATCCAACATTTCTCCTAACTAATCGCTCCATCTTGCATCAAAATATCATTAGTACCACATCCATCCTACATCCACAATATCGTCAATACATATCATGACCATACTAAAGCAATGAAAAATATCATGCATCATGTATAATCATACATTGTATACATGATATATCAACATACATCATATACACAATAAAAAATCATATATCATATCTATATATAGATCATCCATCCATCCACATCATATGCATACATCCAAAAAGTACAAATTATCATACATCATGATCCATAATCATCACATAACACATAACGAATCAAAATTAGAACATTTATATCTCATATATATCATCATCAAAACTAAAAATTCCAATTACATCATCAAATAACATGTGCGATATCATATACAAAAAATACATATATATATATATATAAATCATGTCTAAAACATAAGTATCTGAACAATAAACAACATAATGATCAAATAAAAATAGTCCTACTACCTGGCCAGAGGTGGGGACCTCTAATGATCATGACGCTAGTGTGGAGAAGGTTGTTGCATAACTAGTGGATGGTCTAGCTACCTCACTAAATGATCACCCGAATTGGTTGCACTAGTACCTATACTAGGCTTTCCAAACCGAGGACATCTTCATGCTTTCGGAACTGATACCTCATACATAGTTTGATAATAAGTATTATCTCTCATATAATAGTCCCACTCTAATTTGAGAGCCTCACACTCTAATTAGAGGGTATCCCTCTTAGTTGTAGTGACCTGCACCTATACCTAGGTAGCATGACATTGCCCACTTTTAGTGTCCCACTCTACTCTGAAACCATATCTCTCTTCTCTAGTAGTGTCACGATCGATAGTTAAAATGGAAACATGTGCCATTTCAGCCTATCATTGCACAACCTCTATATCTCAAGAAACTATCATTTGTGCTAACTAAACCGTTATATCCCTAAGTGGAGGAGGGGGAACCTATTCATGATCCTGCTACATGGGGTCATCCTGTTCATCCTAATGCTCATCCTATCTAGATCTATCTAGCAACTCCACAATAATCCCAACTCACTTTTACTCACCACAACAACCGGTAATACCTTCTCTAACAATGGCTAGCACAATGCCAACATGATCTATGAACCTAAGAGGAAAAATTTTGAGCCCACCTAGAATCATAATCTAGTGTAGTACTTGGATTTGCAGTTCCCATAGGAAACCCCCTTCTGAATGGGGAAAGTATCCTAAATTTTTCCACTACATCATGATCCTCTTGTAGCCCCCACACCCAGACCTCTTAGGTGGTCTTTCCAAAACAATCTAGGTAATCATCAACACTACTATTGTCTCTCACCAAACTAGTGAAGCACTCAATTCGGTAGATATCTCAAGAAAATAATGCACTTGGATAATCAACCAGTGATTCTATCTACAAAATGGTAGCTACTCATGATCGTAATTCCATTCATCACAATCCAACCATGGCCTGCAAACAAAACCAAGCATGTCATCTATCACATGATGCTCTAGTAATGTAACTTACCAAGCTAGGTGTAATGAAGAAAATCACCATATCGGTAAGAATAAGGATCCTCTGGATCCTGATCAAAAATTGCACGAGGCCTAGTAACTGGGATATGCTCCCAAACCCACACATATAGTAAGATAACCCCAAAAAAATGGAACTACCTCCACAATAGGTGAACTCATGCATGTCTCTATAAGGATGAGCAAGGAGACATAGGGTCCATAAATATTTGGTACCATGATCAAGAATTTGCTCGATACATATGCCCCAACCAATAGGATATTGTCTTCGTCACCAATCAAGAATGAAAAGACCCAAGACCAAAGCAAATAAAACTAGTGAAATAGGATCTACACTGCCCACGAACGGAGATAGTTCTATCTGTTACCCCTAAACTCGAAGATTCCTAACACCAAGGACTTGGTACATAATATGTGTACCTTATTGTATGAAATGGATCAGTAGATCTCCATGAATTAGTACATAGAGGATCCTCCATACATCCTCTAAGGTGATGATGCTCTCACCAGTTGGTAGATAAAAGTATGATTACTTAGAGTTCCACCTCTCAATGAGAGCGGTCATCGTCGCTATGTGGCATCTAATCATGGACATGTAGCAAATATGCCATAATCCAATGCCATCTAGCACATCTCACTCAAGCTCTTGGAAACCTATGATAAAATCAAACAACTTGTGCAACTATCACTCTCTTGAGTAAAGAGGTTTTAGAACCACCTACAAAAATTCAACCCATGACATTAAAATTTTTCTATGAAAACACAAAAAAAACCTATGATTGCAAAAAAACTTACTCAAAATTCCAGAACTAGTGAAAGTAGTCACTTTTGTTTAAAAGTGGTGACTTTGTTGTTAAAGGGCTAAAAATAGTCAAAAGAGGACCTATTTTTTATGAAGGCAGTAAAGAAAATCAAAAGTGATTAAAATGGAAAATTCGAACATATTTCTCAAAAGTGACTTTTTTTACAAGAGCAGACATTTCAAACCAAGAACATCAAAAGCAAAAATTTCAAGCATAAGAGAAAACAAAAGGAAAAAGCTATATCAAAAACAAACATTTATGTAAAGTGCAACAAGAAAACTCAAAAGTGGCACAATTATAAACATCAAAATTAGTCATTTCAATGCAAAAGTGTTGAAAACATAAACCTACTGCTATCGCTTAAAAAATTTGCATGCATTAATTACTCAAAATTGACAAGATGAAAATAGGAGAGGAAAGGGTACATATCAGGGCATCGATGCTAGCAGGTCTCCTAAACTCATGAGCCACATTCGCGCAATGTGGGGCTCCTCAAATTCTTTCCATAGCACTTCAACAATCAAAAAATCATGAAACCTAGAGGCAAGAAATTACTA
>CM021107.1:513938208-514091698 GCA_007115665.2 Sequoiadendron giganteum | reverse complement strand
GTGGGAAATCAAAATTTTCATATGAATTATTTTATAGCATTGCTTTGCTGCTCCATTAATAACCAAGGAAGGACACTTATATTAATTTGGTCTCCATCTCTATTTTATTGAATGAAATTTTTCATTGTGTGATTGGCTTCTTGAATGTCACTACAAATTTTGACAATGTTTTCTTTGTCATGCCTTCCATCCAATATTTTCCATAATTTTTTTGTCATATTCTTTCCAATATGCATTGTATCAAACAAATGCACAATTTGTAGCTACTCATAGTAGGTCAACCTACTAAATTGTCTAGAATAACTTTTCATTCCCTATGAAAGCCGACCATTAATTCCTTGATGGCATTCATGAGGCATATAAGTAAAAAAAATTAACAATGACAATCATTGTCAATTACAACATGAGTAAACACCACACAATATAAAAATATAAATTCAAAACATATCATATATGATAGATAAATAATTTGATCCGATGTATAACCTTGATGATTAATTCTATAATATTCCAACTTCCATAGGCGAGGTGTCATTCTTTGTGGTTTTGATGTAGTCTCTTCTTTCCCATTGAAAAAATGTTTTTCAGTAGTTCTATACTTATGATTTATGTGGAGGAAGTGCCTATATTCCTCAAACACCTACTTTCCTAAACTTGTTGAATGACAAGATTTCATCTTTGGACCACAAATTGGACATGAAAATTTTCCCTTTGTTTGAAGACCTGCAAATCATATATAATTGGATTAAATATGTCAATTTTTATAATTATATATAATGAATAGATTATTTAAAAAACATGCATAATATCTAATTCATAAAATTAAATATCATTAAAGTCATGCAGTCAAACATTATAACATACCAAAAAAATATGTTAGCCCTTGGGATCATGAATTGTCCATACAAGCATTGTATGGAATTCAAATTGTCTTTGTCCTATTGGTCTAGATACATCATACATAGTCATGCCATTCCATAACTTTAGTAACTCATCGATAAGAGGTTCAATATATACATTCGTATCTTTAACTTGGTACTTACCTAGTTGAATGAACATAAACATTACATAATTATTATAACCATTTTACTGAAATATATATAAATTAATGTACATGACTATTAAATGAAAAATATATGTCATTATGCAAAAAATAAAAGAAATGAGATGCTACTACATTAAAGAAAATTGAAGTAAACAAATAATGAGAACAATCATTGCCAATATTATGTTCTCCCTCTTTATTGACATCCATGGAGGAATGTTATTGTTGATAACAAAAATAGGTCACGCCGAGTAAATTGATATCAACTCTCTAAATGGATTGACACCATCCACTACCAATCAAAGCCTGAGATTACAAAGTTCTTCTTTAAAGTGTAGTCATTTTTACTCCATGTCCCTAAATGCAGAACCATCTACAAAAATTCAAATAATGCCATCTCCACTTCTATTTCGTGCATGGTAATCCATAAATTACACTAAGATTTTGCACCTAAATAATTGTTGCATACATGGAATAATGGGAATATAATGAAAAACCTTGCAAGGCACCTTTTTTTTTAGTTGATCTATTTGATATCTACTAATATGATATTCTGAGCATTGTGTTGCAAATTCATGTTGTTTATGATATACAATATGATCATTGGGACATACATTTATTGCTTGATACTCCATTCCAATATCTTTCATAATGTTAGATAAATCTCAGTATCAGTGAGGTAAAATATTTGATGGTGGTAAGAAAAATTCACCAATCAATCTACAACAAAAAAAAATCTTTAATATAAATAATATTAATGGTACACACTTTATCCTTTATTTACTAGTAATGAACTAACAACGATTAAAATAGATGAAAAAGGATGACATATATGACATACTTTAACATCCATGAGATTGCTATGTTAGATAAACTATTCATAACCTTCAAGTTCACCAAAAGAAATACATCAAAGAGAAGAGTTGTTTGGGAGCCTTCATTAAGGGGTTCATATGCCTTCTCAAGTATAGGTAAATCATGAACATCATCAAGGTCATCTCGATCAACATGATCAGTTGTGCCACTACATATGTCATGGATCAATGTATTTGTACCATCATCTTCAACTATGTTTTTTGGCGCATGATCATCTTCTTCAATAGGATCATTAATTTCATCTTCGATATTCATAGCTCCATGTTCCTCCACTTGCAAAACCACATTCTTCGGGTCGTGATAATCCATATCATGTTCCCTAGGGTGCCCCACATTTATAATAATGATAGACAAAATTAAACCATGATCATGATCGAGTGATTTTTTATATATATCAAATTCTAAGACAATACAAATATTTACAAATTCAATTAATCTAAACACATATAATGAACAACTTACCAATGGATGATAACCATGCCCTCCTTCAATGTGACCATGTTGACTATAATGTTTCTCAGTTATTCTGATTAAAATTCTTCTCATCTTTAAGCCTTTGCAATTATTGCAAGGGCAATAACATTTCTCATCACCCTTTCTTTTCAATCTAGCTCGCAATCAATCAAGTGACTCTTCATTTTGTTCTGGACTAATATTATCTAACATGATTTTTATTTAGATCTTCAAAAAATATCAAACTCACACTCCAATAATTTTTAATCATAGACATGTAACAAAATATAATAATTATAATATTTTACACCAAAAAAATTTGGCATGCAACCACCCCTGCAAAAGAGAACATAGTCTAAAGTTAATGACCCCAAAATCACTTTAAAATTATAATTCCGAAAAATTATTAAATTCTAATTTTACTATGATTTCCAACTATTAAACTCCTAAAATTAGAATATTAAACTTGCACAACAAAATCTAGAAATGAAATTCTCAAAATGCGCAAGTCTAAAAATGAAATCTGATGAGATGTTGCTTTAAAATATGGTTTTCAAACCTGGAAGTACAAATTTGACTTCACAAATAAATTCTGGAAATAAAATAGTATGGCATAATAAAGATTTTCGTTCGAAGTGGACCACCCTATTATATGCCTTGATAAAGTTAAAAGATCTATGAATTTTATCTACAATATAGCTTGTATAGTCATCAGTCTTATTCACATCCCTTCTTTGGATATCAATAGGAAACACTATTAGATGTCCTCCTTGAAAGTTCAATCCATTAAGATAATAATGAAAGCGTCTTCCTTAATGATTACATCCATCTGACAAAAAATAGTGTATGGTTAAATAAGGATGATATCATTTCAGTGTCTGAATCTACCACATAGAGATTAAATATGCTTACTCTCAAATAAAGTTGAATTATATAAACAATATTCAGATGCCTCCCTTAACATAAAGGAAAATCTAAAGTAGTAAGGAATTTTATATCCTTTATAAGAGATTTATTTTAACTAGTTAAAAACTTGAGAGGGTAATACATAGGTTGTAAGGAAAGTTAAAAATTTATCATAAGTAGCTCAATCCAAAAGGAAAAAATGAAGCATGCAAAAGCATGAGTAGGTTGACCAACTTCACTAAAATCACAAGTTATTTTTTATAGAATCTTACCTAGATATTACTTGATAAGGTAAGGAGTGCTCTTTTCCACTCAGTTTCATATGGTGGCATATCTACACACAATTCACCAAATTTTCAAATAACTAAATAAATTGTATTACTTAATAAAGTTGTTACAACATGTCATTCATGTCAAAACCAATTCTTCTTACCATAAAAATTTTGGTTTCCAATTTGATAAGTTCATCTTTTGATTCCTATACCAACTTCTGAAGGAATATGGCAGCTTACACTTCTACATGAGGAGACAATTTCATCTTCTAAACTATTCCAAAGTATAAAACAAATAGAAATTGTATAATTTGCATGATAGTTATAACTTGCTAGATGTTTGGTAGCATCTAAAAAGTTTAATTGAATTGAGAAAAATAGAGAGGCCTTGACCTTCATTTTTCCATTTTTTAATTTGTTTCTCTAAATATCTCACAATAATTACAAATTGGTTGTCTTTATCTCTTGTTCAAATAAAAAATAGATACATTTGTATCAAATCAAGATGAACTCAAGAACTTCAGGTAACACATATACCATAACTGCTTTTATAAGACACTGGCATCTAATGTCTAAAATCTATTTTTGAAACTTGGCAAAGGGAAAAATACATCTTTATGAAGTAGTCTTCAAAAATATCATAGCTAAATGGCTCTAACTATCCACTATCAAACATTCCCAATTCTTTGTTCAAGCCTCTAGGCCTGATCTTAACACCTATTTGACTCTATAGCTATCCTTATGCCTTTTGATGGAACTTCTATTTTTTCTCTTTTAATCCCATTTTGTGTTCGCCCTTGTCCTTGTCTATTACATTGTTTAGGAGGATGTTAAGGTTAGCTTTTACTTTGTCTTTCCTAAAAAATCCTAATGTCCTATTGTAAAACCTTGGGTAAAATCTATTTGGCCATTACCTTTTTGGAGTGGGTTTTAAAATGACTTATGCCTCATTACATCATCTAGGTCGGGCCCCTTTTTGTAATTGAGTTAAATGTTTTCCCTAGATTTTATTATTTCCTAAGTTTTGGCCAACCCGTGCCCCATGTTTCAAAACAACCTTAAGCCATCATTTTTTCGTTGGCCTAGGCGGTGTCCCCTTCCTTCATATTAATAAATGTTTTATTTTACAAGGAATGTTTAATTGACCATTGATCAACCATCGGTTGATCTTAGCCATTCCCCGCTATCCCTTGATGCCCCCACCATAGAGTTTCACCTGATTGTGATATCATAGGCGAGCGCCACGTGTCTTAGCTAGCAATGTCGAATGAATAATTAAAATACTTTAGTATATGTGTCAAGGTTTTAATACATTATCTGGTAGGTTACTAAAGAGGTTGAAGGATGCACGTGCTCATAATCGACAAATGTGTTATAATCAAGGTGAAAAAGTTGATCGACAATTATGTACAATGCTAAGAAATGATATGGATGAAGATGATTGCCAATGGTGGAGATAAACGGTTTCCTACCATCACATGATAGGAAGATGCAAGATTTTTATGGATTATGATATCATAAGCAAGCGCCATGTGTACTTCCTTCGATGTTGCATACTATGGTCAACCCTTAGTGCTGAGATGGTGATTACATGAGCCTTTTGAAGGTAGTTGTTTGATGATCTGACGAAAGTAAAAGATCGGCGGTTGGAATTTAAGTTTGCATCAAATGTAATTGGAGTCGTTGGCGCATAATGTATGAGAGCTTTAATGGTGGATGAGATGTTTACTGACCCAATTTGAGTGACATAAAGCATGTTTCTTTCATCTTATTTCATCACACAACTTTCAAGCATCCTCACAAGTCAGTTATAGAGCCAATAAATTTTTTTCGAGCAATCATAGTGAGAATTTGGTCTTTTGTGAAGCATATCCCATGAGTTATTTGAAATTTTTTATTTCTTTGGTTGTGGTTTTGTGAAGAATTGTGATAAGCTCGTCAAAGATTTTGTTGATTATTAAAGTAGGTTTACTGTTCTGATTGAATTGTGCAAGATTACAAAGTTTTATTGTAATTTTATTTTTTAAGTAGCCCTAGTTTGTTCAAGGTTCAAATTTTAAAGAAACCCTATTTTATTTGAGATGGCACCATCAAAGCAACACTCTAGGCATGTGGATTATCTATAGAGGATTTTTATTATGATTTCCTTGACCAATCACCACTGTCTACAAATGATAAAAGGAGGGGTATGGTTTTGACGAATGGAAAAACCCTAGGTGAGGGACTAGTATGTAGAAACCATAGCATTGCAGATGCTAGGGTTCCTATGACAGGTTTAGACATGTTCAAGCTCTAGTATGGACAATGCAATTCACCTCACCCTTTCTCTAATGCCTAGAGATATGACATGGGGAAGTTGGTAGTGTTGAATGTATTCCCCGATGTGGACTTGCTCAGGGCTATGGTAGCATGGTATGACCCTATCACTAGGGTGATTAGGGATAATGATGGAGGAGTCATGTTGAGTATAAGAAAAGAAGAAATGCAATAGGTGTTTGATTTAAGTGAACCAGGTCCATTCTTGGTTCAAATTGATCTCAAGGAAATGAAACAAGAATACACAAGACCAAAGTCATTTTTTAGGTTGAAGTTGCTTCCTTCTTATCTGGAAAAGGCAGGAAGTTCTACATTTTACATCAATACCAACAATAAGGATTATTTCAGGCTAAACTACTTTGCCAACCATTTTTTGGATACTTTCTACTCACTCTACCAGATTCTGGGTTTTAGCCCAAACACTGTTATGCCCATTGCATATATGTTCATGGGGGCCCAGATACAACACCCAACTTTCTCTGTAATACATGATTTTGTATATTTTCTAGCAGAGAAGATGCATTATGGATTGCTGAAATTGCAAGTTGTAGATACTAGCAATCCTTTCTTCTGTTATTAATTTCTTATGTATAATTTTTTGTATAAGAATGCCAACTTATTTTTAGAAAGGATGGATTTAAGGCAAGACATAAATGGGGAAAGGTTACCAATGCAGGTCTCGACTGCAGAATTTTCATACAATAGGGGAAGCACTGGTTATGTGTAATTTGATAATTGTTTTTCTTCCAAGCTTAGGGCTTGGCTAATTGTTAATGTGCCCAGGGTTCTTGAGGATCTTCATGACTTTCTCAGGCTTAAGGGGAGGAATCCAAATTTAAAGGTTTGTCACAACTGGGGTGACATCATTTTGTACCTTGTCAGCACTGTCTTAAGAGTATATGGTTTCCAGGGAGCCCCACATATTATCCCTTTCAATGTGCCATCGAGAATGGGGTTTTCCAAAGTCATGTGGCAAATAGGTTGTATCCATGAGGACAACCTGACAACGAAGGGAAAAGAGACTCTCTTCCCTGATTACACCATTGTATCAGATTTTGTTTTTTCCAAGGGTGGATGGGTTCATTTTTGGAGGTACTTTGATGACTTTCACTTGAGGAGTGGTCCAAGGCAGAAACATGATCTAGAGGGTTTCTTTTTCTTATTCAGGCAACAGATTAAGGGTGGAAAGTTTTCCCATGAATTTATTTTTCCTGAAGACTTAATCAAGAATGAATTTGACTTGAATAAACAAGAACCAAATAAGGAGAAGTGGTTTTCCTATGAAAAATTATTGATTTTAGTACATAAAATGGATCCCAAGTATAATTCATTGATGGAGTTTACTCCATTCTACAAGAAGGTTCATTTATTGATGGATAATTTCAAAGAAATAATGAGCACTCTAATGACCAAGAAGGTCAATTTGGATTTGGATTTTGGTATTCAGAGACTAAAGGTGAGGCTTGAAGAAACAAGGCCAACTTATCATCCCATTTTGAACTGGCCTCTTTACAAGAGGAAAAGGAATGATAGTAGAAGTAAGGAGGAGGATAAGAAGGGGAATCAGGTCATGAAAGCCTCGACTCACTTAGGACCAAAGATCAGAGCACTTGGAGGTGTGGAAATAATTAATTTGGATTCTCCACCTTAGGTTGATCCTCCACTATCACCATAAAAGCCAAACCTAAAGAGGAAAGTACTTGAAGAAACACATGATGCCCTGATGGAGGAAATAATTGTTACTGATCAAGATATGTAGGTTGGTATTCCATCCCCTCCTAGATCAACTAAATTGGTATTATCTGATATAGATGTAAAAGGATAGTGTGTACAAGATGCTAGAATGGAAGCATGTAAGGCATTCTTAGATGATGATGCATTTGTGAAGACTCATGTATTCTTGCAACTAGTATGGACAATAAAGTTGGAGGAATACTAGGTGAAATGCAAGGAGAGAAGATAATCAAGGCCTGATCGGTTTGATCAAGAAAATGATGATGAGGTGAAGGTTGAACTAATGAATGAGTTCAAAATAATCACTCTTGAGAAAGGAATAAAGTTAGTAACCCACGGTGGTGTTCTAATTATTCATGAATGAGACATAGTAAATGTTATAGCATTCAATTATATCCTGAAGTCCAAACATCCAATGCAAAACATTGAGGAAGAGGTCAAGGAAGCACTCCAAGATTCTTCATTAAGTGAAGAGTATGAGACCCTGGCTATTTAAGCATTGGCACCTTAGGGAAGAAAGCCAAACGTTATTGATATTAGCTCAAACTTGAGGGGAGGGTTGATTATCAAAAGATGTTTTGAAACCTCAACCAAAAAAGCTACAAACTTGACTGTGACTGTGGCAAAATTGGCCCAAAAGATAGTTGAAAGAGAAGAAGCTAAGAAAAAAAGTCTAATGGACAAGTACAATATCATTATTGGGGAATATAGTAGAATGCAAAAATGAAATATTAAACTATAGACTGAAGTAGACAAGTTGAAGTATAGGAATGTGGGGGAGTCTTCTAGTGCTCCAGGTACCCTGGCCTTACCTTCAACATCAAGGTTAGTACCCCCAGATTCTCCAATTTTTTCCACTTCGGGATCTCCCATCCAAAATCCTGCTTCTAGTCCTTCATTAGAGTCAGTTGAAGAGAAGGTTGAGTACTCTATAGATCCAACCAAAAATAAAATTCTTAATCAGATTATAGAGCTACAAGAAGCTCTAAAAGAAAGTGACGAGGGAGCAGTTGTTAAGAAAAATAAGGTTGTAGATATAGTTTTGAGGCACCTGAATGAGAGAGTTGGTGGTAGATTTTCATCTGTCTATTCTATATATTCTTTATTTTTTAATTGAATTAAAAATATAACTGGGGATCAGGAATTAGTTTTTCCTTTAATTAAGAAATGGATCCCCAGGGCCTATGATTTAGATGTTATGTGTAAAATATCTAGATTTCATGCAATTAATAGGCCTCAACAATTAAGGCCTACTCAAGACTTTGTGAAGTCACTGTAAGCTTTCCAGGCCTTACTTGATGATTTGAGAAGGAGGATTAAAGAGTTGGTAAAGAGTTTTGATGACTCGAGTGAAACATCTTTACCAAATATTGTAGATTCCCAAGGAAATGTTAGATCATTGCAGCAATGGTAGGATAGTGTAGATGAAATCATCAATGCACAAATCAAATTGATTTCTGATGACTCATATTATGACATGTTGGTGAGTAGTATGGATAAAATCATGAACACTAGCACATTTTTGGAATCTTTTGAAAGGGAGGAAAATCAAGTAGCAGTAAATTATACACCTTACAGTGCCAAGGTAAATTAGGTGGTAAATTTTAATTGGCCAACAAATGAGGAGTATCAAGGATGGGTAGACAAGTAATTAAATAAAGAATAATAGGATAGACTCTACAACCAACAGTTAACAACTTAATAGTTATGGCTATAACAAATTTTGGGTATGTCTTGGTGGCAGTTTTGGTGCAAGTTTTTGAAGTTTGGTAGATGAAATAGTTATTATCCAATGGACAGGATGAACAAGAAGATTCTCCAGAGACTCAGCTGTTGTAACTAATTTTTGAAATGTCATAAGGCGGTCAAAGTGATTAGTGATAGGTGTATTTTTGGTCCGATGCTTGTTGCTCCTTCATTTGTAAAGATCCTGATATTGTAGTGAAGATAATATTCTTAGGTTTGGTGTCATTTTGTTGTAGGCTTTAGTTTCATGGGTACTTAATTTTCAAGAAAGTACTACAATCTGAATGAAAATTACTCATTTCAAGCTAATGTCTCCATTTTATGAATATATTATTATCTTGAATAAAATGATCAAGGGTTATTTTGTTCATCTCACTGTTATGGTGTGTGTAATTATCATTTTGGCTTTAATTCAAGGAATTAATTAAAATTCTTGAGTGAGGTTATAGGTGAATATGTTCATATTAGGATTTGATAATTAGTATTGATTTAGAATATAGATTGATGGTATTGTAGGCATTATTATCTGAGATATTATATGCTATTTGTCTAGAAGATAAATTTGGTTACAGTAAAAAACAACCACCTTTGATATTATCCTTTTATGGCTCCCAAATCTATTGAAAATTGATCATTAGGGTTAAAATTGAAACCTTGCAAGTATAATATTTATCCAAATCCATAAATAATTTTCCATCAGTTATAAAAAGCTCCCTTATAAATAATTTGTGAAGTCATGTCTAAAACCTAGAAATGAAATTCTGAAAATGCACAAGACTAAAAATGAAATCTGATGAGATGTTGCTTTAAAATATGATTTTCGAACCTGGAAGTACAAATATGAATTCAAAAATGAATTCTAGAAAAATACAATGACTACCCTAAACCCGACGATATCTTCTTGAGTTTTTTCTGATTTTCCCCAAGAAAATCATCGAGCAAAACACTGTCGCAATAAATAGTCGAGCTCATTTTTATTTTTGTCCACCACAATTTAACTTTGCAAGTCATTCAAAATTTTGGTGAAATATCTTCATCAAAACATAGATGAAAAATAAGGTTCATCGAAATTTCGATGAATGTCAGGGATAAAAATTTTAATAAATGAAAATTCGCACAAGTGTCTGACAATACATTTGATTATATAGCTTTCGCTAGAATTTTTCGTTAGATTTTACAATCAAATGAGTTAGTGTCTCCTCCTCCTCCCTCTCCTCCTCCTCTCAAATAGGAGAAAGTGGTATCGTCCTCCTCCTCCTCAACCTTTTTCAAAATCTCCTACCATCTCCTCCTCCCCTCTCATTGCCACCATCACCTCCATTTTCACCTCCACCATCTCCTCGGCCTCCATCTACTCCCCCTCTACCTTCACCTCTCCTAACTCAAGGATTCCATCCTCATCTAACAAATAGTGTAGGTTGATTCAGATCTATCAAATCTATCAAAGGAATAGGCCTATGTGTCCTCCACCATGCATCATAATCAGGAGTGGTCCCCGCATCCAATACTCCCCCTCTCCACCCTCATTTTTGTGCCTGCAAATCACTAATGATATGCGTTGTTGTGGTAGCTAACATCACAGGACCCCATGGCATAACCTCCCTAAATGAATGAGAATTTACTACAAATCCCTGAGGCACATCTTGTTGCTCCCCAAACTATCATAAGATGATCTAGAAAATACATCACGATAATATGAATTGATTGCACAATGTGTCCGATAAGATATATATCCTTATGACACCAAGGTAGATTCTCACCCTCATCTGTCCATTGATGACAATCCATATAAGGCATCTAGATGAAACTCACCAATGTATCTAGCTCATAACACCAATCGATTGTCCTCATCTATAGACTATATCATATAGCTAAATATAAACCATCACCAATAAACATGGCCCCCATGCATACCCTGTATCACTAGCCAACATATCAACAAGCATCTCACCCCATCCAACCAAAATTTTGTGTCCTCGACGATCTAGGATCACTATCCTAGCTATCACAATGCATATAATATAGATGAATCACTCATATAGAGTAGCCAATGTCTCCAATATGATCTTGTATCTATCGATACCCAACTAAGCTATATCATCATATACATAAAAACTAGTTAGTGCCCGAAATCCTCCTCTAGGATCATATCTAACTCTCTCTCCCTAAATCGGTAGATGCAAAATCCTATAGACATCCTCCAAAGTAATGGTCACCTCCCTTATATGAAAATTAAAGGAGCATGTCTTTGAATGCCAATACTTACCCAATGTAGTCAACATACCCCTATTTTCCCTAATGATGGGCATGAAGAAAACATGATATAAGGCAAGGCACTACAAGCTATGCCTCTCATTGCTAGTCATATAATCCCTCAATTGAAAGGTCTCTAGTGGTCATGACTCTCGGGTATAAATATGATCTAGATGAACTTGTGACCAACATGACAATCATTGTATCATTCAATTTTGTACATCTCATTAAAAATTTTCAAGCTAAATCTAAGACAACTTGGTCAATAGTCAATTATGTCGATTCAAGTCAAATGTATCACAAGAGATCAAATACATCAATCCCCAAATCAAATGTGGGTAAACACTGCAATTTTCAAGAGAAATTGCAGCTAAGCCCTAGTCAGTTGCACACAACCACAATCAATTGTATCATGCAAAGGTGAATGCAGTTAAAGATCCTCTGAATGCATTACACTTTTTCATTTGCATTGCATGAAATCAAAAAACCCAATCTAGACCCGACATGACTAAATAAATTGTGTCATTTCATAGTTAGATGTGTTGAATGTAATAGCATTTGTGACTATTGTAGAATGACACAACTAACTGGTCAAATTAAATCCTACCTAAAAATGCATGAAAGAAAAAATTGACAAAGTGGATTGAGAGAGACTTACTAGATCTCTTGCACCCTCTAATCATCTTAAGGTATGAGCTTTGTAGGAATGATGATTGCAATGGGGAACTCACTCCATTTTCACTCAGAGCTCTATATTTTCAAAGTCAAAAAGTGCAAAATGAACCTAGAAATGTCAAATTCCTTTATATACACCCCCCCCACTAAACAAAATAGGGTTTTTACCTAAGGATTTATAATTGGGAACACCATTTTACATGTAATACCCCTCCATTTTGCTTCTCGTTCGGTTTCCTTTATGCTATGTTTGGTTGTAATTACTTTGATACTAGATACATTTTGCTATGATATTTTGATTGCTACTATTGAGCAAAAACTATTATTGTGGGATGCAGTTATTTGATTATTGTTTCACATGCATTATGGATTAATGATGTTGTAGAGTTAGCATGAGATATTATTATGAGATTATTGGAATTATGATGGAAGTGTCAGTTTTGATGAGTGTATGGGTGAAGAGGATGGGTTCGCATCACTCACTTGCGAGTGCCCTATGAATCCATAATTCCTTCTTCACAGTGTGTATTATATGTTAGATATATTGTATGATATTGTTTACTTGGTTGCAGGATTGCATGTACATGACATCAACTCCACCTGGTTTCACAGGTTTGAGCGTGTTGATCCAATGGTTAAGTTAAACGGAAGATAGTAGCTAGGTAACATGTGTCAAGTTTACACCCTAGCCTTAGTGTGTCGTCAATTGTGTGGGTCGAGTCATTGTCTGTCTTACTTTGATGTTATTTAATTCTGAAGAATTCTTGATTTTGTAAATAGATATTTAGAATAATTGTATTTAAATCATGTTGATGGTCATTTAATTTAAATAATGCAATGTGGATAAAAGTTTATATTTAAATTAATTAATTATATTTAATTTATTTAATTAATTAAATTTAATCCAAGGGGGTTGAATTTAGTTATTAAATAATTAAATTAATTAATTAAAATGTGATGCAAGAGAATGAAAGGAAATAAAAGAATTAGAATTAATTTTGGAATTTAATTCCAACGTGTGAGAATTAAATTAGAAATTGTAATTAAATGTTTATTTGGGAAATTGGTTGCAACTTTGGAAATTAATTTATTATTTGAAATTGCATTTTAAATTGAAAGTGGGTTTTTGAAAATTGAAATTGAAATTGAAATTGAAATTGAAATTGAAATTGAAATTGAAATATCTAATTTGCATGTAATGTGAATTAGGGTTGTAAATATTGAAATTGAAATATCTAATTTGCATGTAATGTGAATTAGGGTTGAATTAGGTATTTTTGATTTATAAGAATATATGTTTTAATTTTAGGGCAAAAAGTTTTTAGGAAAATACATTTTTACAGCAGGAAAGAAATTTTGGAAAATTGGCACAAGGGTTTGAAGAAAGTTTGATTGTAGAATTGATTGAAGTAAAGATTGTTTGCATTTGTTGGATTTTGGATTGGATTCATTGGAGGATTGAAGAAAATTCAGGAAATCTTTGGAGGAGGCTTGCATCAGAAATTCATCTCTTCCTGTAGCTTCTTGTACTAGGTTTTCCTCTTTGTGTTTTATTGTTCTTGATTGTTTTCTTTAAAATAGTAATGATTAAAGATTTGTTTGTTAAATCTATTTTAGAAAACAAATTTGATGTTAGAAGAAAAGAATTAAACAAAAGTTACAGCCTTTGCTTGTGAAAATTCTTGAGTGAAAATTGTGAAAACCTTAGTTGAATTTAAATTAATTGGGGAAATCGATTTTGTTGTTATTGAAATTAAACATAGAGATTGAAAATGCATTTAGAATGTTTTTAGAAAATGAAACCTTCTGTTTATTATTAAAAAACGGATTTTAAAATCTGCAGTATAGTTATATTTTCATGGTAAAATGGTCTGATTGCGTCGCCTATAACTTTACTTTCACAAACTGGGTTTTCAAGAAATTTAAAAGTTTTGAGTTATGCTTGAAACATGAGACTGCTGTTAAGTTATTTTCCCATGGCTGTTCTGAAAATAAAATAATAATAAATTGATATTTATAAATATTAATATTTTAGGTATTGTTATTATAATATTAAAATATTATTTAATAATATTTTATATTATAATTTATAATACTAAAGTATTATATTTATTTATATTATTTTAAATAAAATTTGTATATTAGATTAGTGGAATTAAAATTATAAACGTATGGGGAAATTATTGTTTATTTTAAAATGGCATGTTAAAGTTTAATTGAAAGAGTTAAATATTTGATTTAGATAATGCATAATTTAAAATTTAATTGTGGAATTTAAATTCATGTGTAAAAGGTCCAATTATTAATTTGATTTAATTGGAAAAATATATTTATATTTTGGAAAATTAATGATAAGGGATATTTTATTTTGAATTAATCAATTTGATATTCTGTAAAGAATAGAAGAAATGTTAATGATTAAATATATTTAAATATATTAATTTATATTTAGTATATATATATTGAAGGTATATATCCATTTGAGAGAATAAATAATATTTTATATTATTTTATTCTGTTGTTTGTAAATTGGGTATTATTAGTGTTCTAAAAGAAATGATTAGTATGTGTAGAAAATGTGTGGAGAAAGATGTTTTTTTTTAATAGAAGTAATTACTTGATTTAAAGGGAAATATTTATTTTGCTAATATGATTGAAGAAAATATATTGTGATGTATATATATATCCATGAGTATTTTCAATCAGTATTTACCTTGTTCTATTTAAGTGCGTGTAATTTAGCTTTGCATGAAGAATTTAAAAGATAAATTTTGAATGCGTAGTCAAAGAGATAAGCCAAACTATATATTTTTATACATTGATGAAATTGCATGTTTTAAATGGATAGTTGAAGAGACATAGATTCCCGATAGAAAATTGAAAAGATTGTTTGCAACAGTGTTAGTTTGCACTAAATTTAGAAACTAACTATATTGAAAAAGGAAAATGGTTATTATGTTTTATTTAGTTCCATAGAGTAATCTAGTCATTGTGAATGGAATATTAAAGAATATATGTAATTAAATTTATTAATATATATATTTGGTGTCTATATATTATGGAACATATGTATATATATTAAGTGTAAAATTCATTATCGTATTTTATTTTAATGAGATGCATGCAATACATTATTGAATAGAGATTTAAAAAAATGGATTGATTAGTGTATATGGAAAATGGTTATAGAAACAATATGTTATTATATTAAAGTGATTGAATGTTTTAAATAGAAAATTGAATGAGACGTAAGATTTGGTAAGGAAATGGAAAGAGTTTACTTGCATGGATTTTTGTCGATTTAAAAGTAAATTAAGAACCTATTTTATTGATGAGGCAATCAATTATGTTATTTATTAATTTCTATTTAGATTAATTGAATCATTGTGATTGGATTATGAAAGAGATATGGATTTAGTATATCCAAAAGTAGTATCTTCCTCATGATTATCTTAAAGAATTTAATTCTCTGTATTCAGTAAAGGGAAGTAAGTTTAATTGTTTTAGATTTTCAATAATGAAAAGGGAAATAGGGGTTATGATTATTTTAGATGATCTAGTTATCATGTCTTTGACTTTGTCAACACTACCTATTGAATGAGTATGGATTTAGGAAATCCAAATATTAGATTTGATTGATGACTTGAATGCTTTTGTTGCTATGTCGTCAAGTTGCATTGTTGGTTTTGGGATTTAGTGTTAGTCCTAAATTATAAGTCTTCCAGAAGAACTTAGAGGATAAGGGTTGTTGAATCTTTATGCCATCCAGTTGTTTTCCCTTGGGTAGTGCATGGCATCTTTTCAGTTTTACCCGGTTTTCACGAACGGGATGTTTGCACCTCCTTGGTTTAGGAGCGGATTATGGGATCCGTGTCTCCTTGTATGGAGTGACCTTGTTATGTGGTTTCATCTTGTTGCCTCCTATGAAAGGAGTGGACTATGTGTTTGTTGCCTCCAAGATGTTTGGAGTGAGTTCTATTATTTGTATCCTCCTTGTGTTGGAGTGGATTATGATGCCTAGTTGGTATGCACTTGTGGTTTCCTTGGTGGATTGTTTGGATGTGTGTTGTCGAATAGAAGAGTGGCTTCTGTTAGGTGCCAGAGCCCAAAGAGGTAAACTAGATAACCTTCAGGAGTGATTTAAACAAGTGATAATTAAAATAATGTACTTAGAAGATTAGGACTAACTTCACATTAATCAAGATAATTTAATCCTCACTCATAGACACAAGGGCTTGTTTAGACTTGGGATGAGTGAGAAGGCCTGGAATGGCAAGATCAACTATCTTGTTCTTGCGAGAGGTAGTTGATTCCGCATGAGTGAGTATGAGTGCCGGGATTCGGTTGAGGCCACCAGGATTACTTGTGCCGGAGCCTATGAAGAATGCCTAGAGGAGATCTCATGACAAACCTTGCGATGACACTCTATCTATGACAACTGTTGTTAATTATTTTATGTGTATGGTTATTTGAACATACTTGATCTACTTTATGTCTGGAAGCAATGTGACCTATGTCAGTGATGTTGGAGTTGTACTTGTATTGTACTTGATTCGTATTTGTTTGGTGATTGAGTTGAACTTGTTAGTTCATTTGTTTGGTTATATCAGTATGAGTCAGTATGAGTCTGCCTTTGGTTAGTGGTTGTAGATTTTTGTCTATGTTACTTTGTTACTATCTCCTAGCATGGAGGGTGGGCCTTCGGGTACCACATTGGTTGGGTGGAACATGCACCAAAACTGTTGGGTCCCCATCGATCTTCAGTACTTGGGGGTGAGACATTCAGATGGACAGCTCGTGGTTCTTGTTGTAATTACTTGCATTGTAATATTTTAACTTGTATAAGTTATTTTACCCCTCTTATGTTTATGAGGTGGAATTATGTAATTGTAATCTTATGTACTATTGCCTCATTCTGGGAATGAGTGATGTAACTATTGGTTTAAGATAATGTTTATGAGATTGTATCTTGGTTGATTATCTTATTATGTTATGTGGTATTCTTATGATGTATGATATTTATTTCATAAAGTTATATTGTTATGGTTATATGTAATATGTATGTGTGGGTTTATGTAATCTTAACCTTGTAGCCTTAGAGGTTGTTGTTAACTAGCAAGTGAATGTGTATGTTAAATGCACTTTATAAAAAAAAAAATTGGTTCACTTATGATGTTAATTGCAACTTCTTTTAAGGTTACTTGGCGGGGCATTACATTACATGTGTGAACACAAATTTTTCTACCTTAAACTTTTCTAAATTTGAAACTTACTTCACCATCGCTTTTCTAGCTATCAATTTGACTTTTCAGAACATTTTAAAAAATTTTGAATTCGTTTTTGAAAATTTTATTGAATTCTTTTGAGGGGGTACAACCCTATCCTACTGTCATTGGGGCATGTTTTGACTATTTTTATTTGACACAATAGGATAAACAAAATTGTATCAGAGAGGGGAAAACTTTGGACACTAGAAATTGTCCTAGGTATGCGACCCTTAACTTCTTCATAATTGTTTCATCTTCATTTCTCATAATTAAATAATGTTCATTATCTAGTTATTTTCTAAATTTTTATGTCCTTTATTAATTTAATAACTTCAATTATTTAATTATTTCATTCTTACCTTTATTCTTTCTTGATTAATTAATTAAATATTATTTATTTAATTAAGTTGTTAATTAAATCTATCTTCTATTAAATAATCATTTTAAATTATTTAATTAATTCTTCTCACACTTTCAACTATAATTAAATAATCACTTTAATTATTTAATTATTCCTTAGCCTTTCTCCCCTTTTATTAAATAAATCTTTATTTATTTAATTTAATCTCAAAATGCTTAATTTTGAATTAAATCATTATTTAATTTATAAAAGGATTTATGCATAGCATATTCCTCTATAATTAGATAATCTTTTTTTTATCCAATTAGTCATTTATCTCTTATGTCTAGATCTAATTTGATCATTTAGTTATCTGGTTCGATTATCTCTAATGAATAGTCTTCTTGTCTTGATCACTTCATCAATCTCATCTTTTACATGCAATCTTTGTTCTTATGTGTCTCAACTAGTTTCCATTAGTGATTAAATTATTATTTTATTTAATCCCCACCATTTATGCTTTATTACTTACACTAATTTAACTCTAATCCTATTACATGTCACATATTTTAATCTTAATCATCGATTTATGTTTTAATTTGAGCCTATCATTCAAAAATCATATCTTCTATAGATTGGCTTTATCTCTATCATTATTACTCCTCATGAAATCTTATGAGTTTTGGAAGCAACTTTAGCATCTCTAATATTTTACTATTATCATTGGCATGAGGCCACACTTGCATTCTTAATTAAAATCTAAGGTAAAGTATCATACTACAACGAAATGGACAAGAGTCATGGAGGTGATTCATGGAATTACATGGATGTTTGGTAAAATCATTCATTTATGCATTGTTTCTACAGTTTTCCATTGTTCTTGATTATTAGCTTACATTTAGTTTGAGTTTATGCTTGTATTGCTAATCCATTAATTTTCCCTATGCTACAAGAACTATTAGTTATTGATTACTAAGTGATTCCTTACTATATCATAATGCCTTAAAAAAATTCTTGCATCATATTTTTCCTAAATCAATACCTAGAAATTAAACAATGATTTAATATAACAATCTACAATCATGCAAATGCCTATAGAAAGTGTGTGCATAACTAGATTCCTTTTGGTGCATCAATTAGAGTGTGTCAATATAAATTATAAGTAAAATTATTTGTCAAATTATGCATTATTAAGAAAAAGCCCTAAAATATAAGGACATAGAAGCATATCACACAAACTTGTGTTTGAGAATATCATAACCCACATTTTAGACTCTATTATTAATAAAAAAATATTTAATTTTTTATTTTATTAATTTAATTTGATAAATATTAAGTATGAAAAATATTTAAGTTATTCAAAATAATTAAATTTAGTTATATTGTAATATTATAAGGTTAATAAATTAAGTAAAAATTGACTAAGGTATTATAAATTGAAATAAATAAAGTAGGTATACCATCTAAAAAAATATGTAGAATTAAAATATAAAATAAAAGTGAAATGAATAAATATTATAAATTTTAGTGAATTTATGGAGTGAGCATTATATTAATAATTTGAATGCATATTTTGGTGGACATTGAGACAATTGCAAAGAAGTGGTAGAGAATCTCACCATTTATAGTGGTGTAAGAAGGATTTATGAGATTGTAAGAGGTGTAAGAAAGCATATTCAAATGACTAAAGATAAGAAGTTGGTAGCCCTTTTTTGACAAAAAGGAGTTAAAATTTCATATTTTAATGGGTCATTTTTATCTTTATGGAATTGGATGAAAATTCATTTGTGTTTAGTATATTTTTAAGAAAATATGGAGGAATTCTATAACACATGGCATATTATTTATATGTGAGTGTTTTTAAGTGAAAGGGGTAAAAACTTTATTAAGCTAGAAAATAGTTCAAAATAAGGGAGAACAATAGACCCATTAGGGACCAAGAACCTAAAATAGAGTCATCAAGACACTCCTATTATGCCTTGCATACATGCCCCAAATTTTTCTTGTAGAAGTCGGGGACCCCCTTTGTTTCCTCTCATTTCTTTGTTTGATTTTTTTGTATTCATGCTTTGTCATTCTTGTTTTTTTCCTTTCTCATGCCTTGTTCATTGTTTGTTGTCATTGTTTTGTGAGGATTAGGCTGTGGGTTGGAATCGACACTTGACACCTTTTAGGGTTTCAAGTTTTGGTTCTACCCTGACTCTGATCCTTGTTTCGCCTACGAGTGTCATTCGGGTTCACATTCCTTGTCTAGTCCCATCTCGTCCCCATCTTTTTCTTTGGCCCTCTTTTGTTTTTGCTTCATCTCATCTTTCACTATTGTGTTGTTCATTTGTTTTATTCTTTTGGTCATTTCTTCATTTTTGTCAATTTTTCTTTTTTGTTGTCTGCTCTTCAAAATGAGAAAATACAAAACTTTGAAAAAATACAAAAAATAGAAAGATCAAAAATACCAAAAAAAAAGATATAAATTTAAAAGTTTTAAAATAAAGAAATTGAATAAATAAAACTATTATTTAAAAGGATTTAAGAAAACAAACAAAAATATTTATTTATTTTAAAAGACTTTTAAAAATCTATAAAAATAATATAAAACTTAAATATGTTAAAATAATTAAACTTAAAAGAAACTTTAAGTTGGAATAAAATTTAAAAAATAAAACTTCCTTCGGTGGAACCGAAAGAAACATTACACTCGATGCCAAAATAAACAAATTTTTTGGGTTTGTTTTGGTCCCACTCCCGCATTGGAATTGGGGTGAATATTGAACCAAGCACTACAAATGAAAATTTTCACATTCCAACTTGGTTCCACTCCTATAATGGAATTCATTTAGCTCCCACCTGCTTTGGCTCCGACCCTGCTTGGTGCTAGCTCCAACTCCGATTCTTCCATATAAAAAATGAAAACCTCGTGCCAAAATGATCTTCAATCCCACTTCTGGCAAACATGGTAATCGAAGTCTTTACTCCTATAGGTTGTTTTCAAAGGTCCCAAAATAGCTCTGATCTTGTGCCTAAAATGAAGATGGAGGCATATGTCTATTACGTGAATCGTTTGATAGAAGGGGCTCAAAAAAATGCCATCTCAAGGAATGCAATGTTTGCATTTTAGACATGAGATCGACTTGTAAAAAGGTTTTTGAATGCCATGGTTGTGGGAAGGGCATGGACAAAGTTTTTTTCAAAGGGTGTCCTTTTTGTTAGATCTTACAGTTGCAGTTACTTAGTAGACATGGTTGAAAATTAAAAAATGTGTAAACACCAACACTGGTCTATGAATTATTAAAAAAACACCTCAGAGATATGGTCTTATGACACTATGAAATAATTGCAGAATTATTACAAGGTGTTCATAAAATGAATTTATTAAAATGGAATGTGGAATTGTTGAAATGACTTTATGAAACTCCAAGAAAATGCAATTAGTAGTTTAAAATCCAAATTCCTAAAACCTTTGCGAGTGCCCTCTCTGATTAACAAAAATGTATTCACAAAATGTATAAGTACAAAGAAAGGCACGCACATGAAATTGATAGAATACCTCAAAGATGTCATTTCATGGAATGAAATGATCGCATAAATGCACAAAAAGGTGTGGTTGAAATTTCTCTAGAAAACAAGAATGAAAAATGTGGAAGAATGTGCATACGTCATAGGTGTGAGTAGTGAATCATTTTGGCAGAATCCCTTAAAGAAATGTAATAAGCATGAAGATCTCTAAACTTATAAACAAATGCAATTGGTTGTATGAGCAACTATGGCAGCATAGTGAAGGTGTGATTTGTTTGACATAATTCCTAAAGAAGGTGTCATCTCATGGAACAAAACAAATTCAATTGGCAGTTGAAAAAGCTGAATTCCAAAACATTACCAACATCCTCCATGCCTATTCTGAAATGGAAGCAATGAACATGGCACCTAAAAATGTTTGGACCGAATACCATAAAAGAAACTCATAAAATTAAATGGTGTTGGAAATCCATGATATGGATTTGTTGATAATAATTTAAATCCTTGCAAGTAAATACAAAACATGGGATACATGCAAACTATGTGACAAAATGACTCAAACCATTGGACAAAGTTTTTCACAAAAGTTGTGTCATCTCATGAAAGGCTTTGATGAAAATATAGGAAACTATGTGGAAGTCTTGATAGGGCAAAGAACTGATTGAAAAAATTCCTCAAAGAAATGTTGTCTCATGGAATGTTTAGGATGAACAAGGCGCATAAACAGTTTGACATCATGCTTCAATGGAATGAAATGCTTGATAGAATGCCTCTGAGAAATGGAGTTATTCATGATAAGAAAAGGAAACAAAATAAATATGTTGCAAAGGCACCTCGCACATGAACTATTTAAAAGAATGAATTGAAAGAGATCTTTAGTTGTGAGGTGAATTGATTGTAGTGATGCACAAAATGATTTGCTAGAACTCTTTAAAAAAATTTCAAGCAAATGCAATTGGTAGTGGTGTTTGTTCTAGGATACCAATGGTGCCAATATTAGAGGAGGCAAAGCTTCCATTTGATGTTGTTTTATTTTAAAATTAAATTAAATGGATTTTATTGTTATTATTATTTTAATAACGAGAATTTAAAGTTTATTTACATTTAATTAAAAAACTTTGCATTGATTAGTTGATATTTTGAATTAATTAACTATGCATTTTGTGTTCTAAATGTATTGCCAAATTCCAAAAAGGTGTTGAATGTTGAATACATGTAGGAACATTATATTAATGTTATCTTAATAAATTTATTATAAAAAGGGGGTTTATTTTTTCAATTATGGATATTGAAAGTTTATTTTCATTTAATTGAAATAATGTGAAATATACTAATCTTTGAAATAATCATTAATTAATTAATTTATTTATTAATTAATGAGAATTTTGATTTTCAGGTGGTTAATGATCAGAGATATGAAGTGGTGGTCATGATATGCAAAGGAAGGATTTGTTGAAGGAATCATCAAACTAGAGAAAGCTAAAAGTATGGTTGGCTCGTTTGATGTGATTTCAAGGAGAAGATGTTGTTGCACATCATGCAAGATGAAAGACTCAAAGTCAAGTAGGAAGATTGCAATTTTTAAACTGAAGTTAACTGAAATCAAACCAAAGCTGGAAACATAAAGTTGTATTGCATGCACACAAAAGCTACAACTTTTGATGTCTCAATTTTGGATGGTATTATGTAATCAGTGAGCTATTAATTGTTAAATGGAGCTAATTTGAAAGGGTTATACTTTTAGAAAAAATAGTTAGACATTTTTCTTAGAGTTGATTATAATTTTAGTAGTAGGATAGATGATACATTTTTATGATTTTCCTAGTTTACATGAGGTGGTTTGAGGATATTGGTTTCCATACACTGGTGGTTTTTCTGGAATTCCAAATACTCTTCTTTTTTTTTACAATACTAGAATAGTCAGATTCAAACTTGTCTTGAGTTATTCTCTGGAATGATATTTGTTATGTCAATCATTTGATTTGAAGCTTTGAAGGAATGAATTTTTTTTCTCTTTTGTTTGAAATGGTGATTTGTGATCTACTATTGAAGTCTACACTATGAATGAATGTTTAGCTTTGTATTGATTATGAGTTCACTTGTTCTATATTTTTGTTTTAATAATTCCTTGAAGAGTAACATGTTTGGTTAACTGAATGAAACAACATTATTTTCTTTCTTACATCCTTGATCTATCTTTTGCCCTATTTTTATACTCTCGGTTAGAATAGGTTTAGATTGAAGTTCAATCTTGTAGCAATCGAAAAGCTCAAAAACCAATAGGCCCCTTGAACATTATAACCTCATTGACTACTCAGCAAAATAACAGAGTTGAGAACCAACTATAGAGACCTTGGAAGATAGGTGATTTTAGATTAGTTATCTTTTTCAGGAGAAATAGAGTAGAGATATTTTGTCTAAATGCTGTCATCTGAATTTGGCCATGAATAGAACTAGCACTAGAAGGAGGGCCTGAGAAATTTTTGTTTGTCATATGGGAGTGGGTTAGATCTTGGAAAAATCAACTCTGATGGATAGTCTTTTGTATATCCCCAAGATTATTCATGAAATTTTGCCTCACATATATAACAAATTCCTTTATTTTCTAAAAAGGGACAAAAAGATTCAAATCATTTTAAGATTTGCAAGGATTTATTAACTTTTCTTAGGGTTCAATATGAAGATATCACTTTTCAATTGTTCGTCAAAAAACTTCAAGGTATAGCACAACAATGGTATGATAACATTTCCCCAAATACTATTTGTTCATGGATGGAGGTTGAAGTCTTATTCATAGATCAGTTTGATCCTTTTGTGCTGATCCGTATAGCGGAAGGGATCTATGACAAACGTTGCTTAAGTGATTATGAACAAAGGAATAAAGACATCAACAATGAAGTAGCAGGAACATTAATCAGAAGGAATTCAAAACATAGAATCAAGAGAGAGACAAGAAGACACCAATTTGATTACGGAGTTCACCACAACGTGACTACATCTCCGGGTCGAGCTCAATCGAGTGACCAATGTATTGAAATGTTCTAAAACGTAGTACAATCTCCACGAGCCTCTTGTAACACTGCTTTACAATATCTTGTAGCCTTTCCACAAAGTCATATAAAAAGTCTCTCACTCACACCCCTCTCAAAAGCTCTCAAGGCTAGGGATGACTAACAAAGAGGAAGACAACTAACTTTGCCTAATAGGATCTACTACAAGACTTAGAACAACAATACATCACAACTCAAATATTCTCCTAATTCCCTCTAAAAATTCTCTCACAAAAGCCTCTCAAAGACCAAGAGAAAGGGATACAAGAGGAGAATGATCAACTAATGGATCATCCACTAATGGCTGATCCCCACTAATGGCTCCTTAACTAATGGCTAATGAAAAACACTCCAAGACTCCTCCCTTTTATACTTGAAGTTTACCCGATATGGTAGAAAACCATATGATTTACAAAATTTCCCCATATCTCCTAAAAACAACTCCATCTCCCAATAAAAGCAAAATAAAAACAAAATCCCCTTTCTAAATATTCTAAGCCCTTCATTCTTTATCATTTTTGGGCTATTGAGGTTAGGGGTTTGTTTTTAATAACCAATAATTGGTTATTTAGGCATTCGGGCCTAACAACTCATTATATAAAACCCGTGCTACGTACATATTAACCATTTTCGGTGGCTTATTGGTGGGCAATTATTTTATAACCCGACCGGTTCGGGTTCAACTCCTGCCGGCCATACAATTTCCAACGGAATTGTAACAAAGAAAAAGTCCACCGCGCACATATTTGGGTCGGAGTGTATGGCATAACGGCTGGCGGTTACCATGTAAATCGGAGGTCTGCGGTTCAAAACTCTCGCCCATACATTTTCAACAAACGGACAAATCAGCTCACCGCCAGATGGAGCCACGTCATCTGCCACGTCGGTGTCTCGTCACCATGCCACATCATCCGCCTGCCATGTGTCAAGAGTGGAATGGTCCGCCATGCTGCCCAGTTAGCCTTCCACGTCACCTGTCCAGTCATCGTGCCACATCATCGAGTGGACATGTGTCCACACCTAATTGGTCCACGTCATCCGCCGTAGTGGAAATGATGATGTCATCATAGTACGGACTGCCACATGTCAAGACCACATTGGTCCACGCCATCATCCGTACAATGGCCCATCTGCCAAATCAGCACGATGACGTCATGTTGACATCAGCAACCATGCCACTTGTACCTCGGTCAACCAAAAACTTTGACTGGCTCTAACTCGCGTACACGACGTCCGATTTGCACGAAACGAACACCGTTGGAAAGGTCTCGATGAGATCTTCGCGATGACGCCAACTTCGACCAATTTGGTGATGATGAATTTTCCACCTTTTTTCTCGTCCCTGATAGCTGAGTTGACCAACCTTTGACCGAACTTTGACTGCGCGTAACTTGAGCAAACGGACTCCTTTTTCGCCTATTCAAGTTGCGCCGGATTCAGAATTCTGTGCTCTACGTGATGGCACTACTTTCGAGAGAAAACTGGAACACTTCAATTTCAGGTCCTGAAGATCCACCTGGATCATGCATATGAAAAATCCATCACTTTAATTTGTATCCTTGAAAAGAGCAACGCATGAATCAATAATTTCATTTAATCATAGGTTCCTTATCATGTTTAAGCAAGTTGCAGATTCATATTTGGTTAAAAGTGATTATGTGGTAAAAGAGCATTATTATTGGGGTTTGAATACTTTATTGGTAGCAAGAATTAAATGTTGTGATGAAGTTACCACCTTATCAGATGTATTTAGAAAATCTCTCTTGCTAGCACAATCTGGACAAGACATTAGAAACATACCTAATCAAAGTAAGAACTATAATGATCTTGTAATTGAAAACTTCCACCCTTCGCATCTTTGTACTAGTTTACCCACAATGCCTACCCACATGAAAATTCAAGATTTGCAAAAGATAACAACAAAGTTAAGCATTCCACCTGCTAATGAAGTTGTGACTAGATCATCCCTTTTCGATCATACTCCAACATATAATCCATTACATCATAATGAAGTTGTAAGTGAAACATTTGATGAGAAACCATACCATTTTGATGTTTTGTTTTACAAAGAACATGAAATAGATTTAAATTCAAATCATAATAAAAATATCAAGCTACAATTTGATTTCATTGGAAATGTTAATACTAATAACAATATTGAAAGAGATGAAGTATCAACATAGGACTGTTGTCATAAAAAAATAGCAATACCTTCCAACACTTTGAACAACTCTTCTAACCACTATGAGAATCAATGTGATGAGGGAAGGAAAAAAGAGCATGGTTCATGTTGGCTAGATATCGCGTGTATTAAAAATCGAGTGAGAGAGAAATTGGTAGAATTGGGAGATCCGAAGCTATCAAAATTCGCTAGGCCAAATAGATGTAGGATACATCTGAAAAAATCAGCATTCTTAGATGGCATCTCATTTTTTCTTAGGAAGGATGGAATTCTATTTTAGACAACTAATCAATGTTGAAGAAATAATTATGAAAGATCCATGGAGTACGTATCCACTCGATGATGGAGAAGAAATATGTAGCACACATGGAAATGATAATGACTCCATTCAAAATGATGAGAGTAAATATCTTCTTGATGTGGAAAATGAGTTTATTGATGCATTCATTAATTCTTTCATGATGGTGGATAAGGAAGAAATACCCTATGACGAGTTAACATAGGAAAATGACATTGTTGATTTGAAGGATGAAGATACTAAAATAGAAAAAGTTAAAGGTTAAAGTGGTAGTTTCACTATTCCATGCTCTGGATCTTTGTTCTCAAGATCTCCTAGGTGTCTCTACCACTTTAACCTTTAGGTCCTACCTCATGTATAGGTACGCCTGATTCTACTGGCCAACCCCAGTATCAATTCACTCTCAATCTACCAAGTCTCCCTTGGTGCAATGCTTCTATTCTTGCCTTAGCCTTTAATCTTCCCTAAAGACTAATTCCCTCCAATAGCTAAGTTAAACTTTGCAAGAGTGTAGAGATGTTTCCAAAGGCTTCTAACCACCTGCCTAGGGTTCTTGAAAATCCACCATACTCCATTTGTAATTCACTACCACCAAACCCTCAATTAGGGTTTATTAGGCTACTAGCCCAAGAGCCCCCAATTAGGCCTCCAACTCCAAGAAAATAGGCCTATACTTCAAATTTCTCCAAAGAACACCCATTCTTTCTTTGATATGCTTGATACCTATGTCCATCCCTAAAATATTTTTGGAAGCTTAGGTCTCCACTGTTCGTACAGTTTCTCCAATTGGAACTGACCAAGAACTTGGGTCTTTTTAGGTCTTTTCCCTGTATTTTGCAGATTGTCAAAGGTTTCCTCTCATCAAAAAGGTTGATGGGACTTCCCCCTTCTTAGAAATCCTTGGTAGGGCATCCACCTGCCCTCTCCACATTGTGAATTTCTAGGAGATGGCCACCCCTACCAATTAAGTGTCTTTCACTTCCTGTCCTTCCTAGCCAGGCATTGTCAAGCTCGCCTAGGAAAAGACTTTTCTCATGCTTCCTGGAATCCTAACCACTCCTAGCCCTAAGCTATATACTAAAATGGATCCTAATCATAGTTCCAAAGGCCCATACACAAGGTACAGTGGGATTGCAACTAGAACTCCACACTTCATAGTTTGAGTGTCAAGTCAGCAATTTAAAAAAAAACCAACTAAACACAAAGTAACGCCTACAAATTGAACACACAAACTAGCTACTACAACAAAAAGCTTCTAACACAATCTACACTACAAACTATAACATATTACAAAGCCATGATCACTCCTGATCACACAAATGGAAGCAAACACAAAAAAAATTACAGAATTCTATCACTGCCCACACTAGTATACATGAAATCTTAAGCAATACAAAATCTTCCAACCTTGCTCTCAAGTTGAAGCACTCCATAAATAGGTCCTCCAATTCAATTAAGCTTGAGCCTAACTGTTCCATGGCCGCTTGTGGTTTTCCATAGGCCTTATTTGCAACATTTTAAGAAAAACTATCACCTAGGAGGGTCTACAAGGTCCTAAGTCATCCTTGTAGCCAAATTCCAAACTAACCAATGGTCAACATGACCTTCACTAATTTAATGCAAGTTCTCAAATGCCTCCAAGGAACAAATTCAAGAGTTAGAAGGAGTTAGCTACATTTTGATCTAAAACAAGTGAATAATTCTTGACCTTCTAGTTAACTCTCCTAGATGAACTTTTTGGTGCTCCTACACCATTTGGTTTTGCCCCGACTCCAATCCTCATTTCACCTTCGGGTGTCGTTCAGGTTTGTGTTCCTTGTCTAGTCCTGCCTCGTCCTCGTCTTGCTCTCTAGCCTTTTTTTTTGGCTTCGTATCATCTTTCATCGTTGCATTGTTCATTTGTTTTATTCTTTCATTCTGTTCTTCATTTTTTTCAATTTTTCTTTTTTGTTGTCTACACTTCAAAATGAGAAAATACAAAAAAATAGAAATCTCAAAAAATATAAAAAAAAGATTTATATTTAAAAGTTATAAAATAAATAAATTGAATAAATAAATATTTTATTTAAAAGGATTTAAGAAAACAAAAACAACAATTTTATTTTTTAAAAGATTTTAAAAAATCTATAAAAACAACATAAAAATTAAATAAATTAAAATAATTAAAGTTAAAAAGAATTTTTAAGTTAGAATAAAATTCAAAAAATAAAATTTCCTTTCATGGAACTGGAAGGAACATTACACTCAATGCCAAAATAAATTAATGTTTTGGGTTTGTTTTGGCCCTGTTCCTTCATTGGAACCAGGATGAATATTGAACTGGGTACTACAAATGAAAATGTTCATGTTCCAACTTGGTTCTTCTCTCACACTAGACTTTGTTTTGCTCCCACCTAATCTAACTCTGACCTCGCTTGGTGCCAACTCTAACTCTGATTCCACCATATAAAAATGAAAACCCTATGCTAGAATGATCTTCGATCCCGCTTCCCACAAACATGGTAATCATAGTCTTTACTCTTGCAGGCTATTTTCAAAGGTCCCGAAATAGTTTTGCTCCCATGGCTAAAATGAAGATGGATGCATATACTGAGTACGTGAACCATTTGAGAAAAGGGGCTCAAAAAACTGTCATCTCAGGGAATGCAATGTTTGTATTTTATACACGAGATCGACTTGTAAAAATGTTTTGGAATGCCACGGTTGTTGGAAGGGCATGAAATGAGTTTTTTTAAAAAGGTTTTCTTTTTGTTAGATGCTACAGTTACAGTTGCTTGGTAAACATGGTTGCAAATTGCAAAATGTGTAAACACCAGCACTAGTCTATGAATTACAAACAAAACACCTCAGAGATATGGTCTTATGACACTGTGAAATAATTGTAGAATTATTACAAGGTGTTCATAAAATGAACTTATTGAAATTCAATGTGGAATTTTTGAAACAACTTGAGGAAACTCCAATAAAATGCAATTAGCAGTTTAAAAGATAAATTCCTATAACTATTTCCAGCACCCTCTCTGATTAACAAAAATGTATGCACAAAATGTAGAAGCACATAGAAAGGCACACACATGAAATTTATAGAATACCTCAAATATGTTGTTTCATGGAATGAAATGATCACATAAATGCAAAAAAAAGGTTTGGTTAAAATTACCCTAGAAAATAGGAATGCAAAATGTGGAATCATGCACATAGGGCATATGTGTGAGCAATGAATCGTTTTGGCTGAATCCCTTAAGGAAATGTAATAAGCTTAAAGATCTCTAAACTTATAAACAAATGCAACTAGTTGTATGAGAAACTATGGTGGCATAGTGAAGGCATGACGTGTTTGACATAATTCCTAAGGTGTCATCTCATGGAACAAAATGAATTCAATTCGCAGTTGAAAAAGATGAATTCCACAACATTACCAACATCCTCCCTGTCTATGCTGAAATGGAAGCAATGAACATGGCACCTAAAACTATTTGGACCGAATTCCATCAAATAAACTCATAAAATGAAATGGTGTTAGATATCCATGAAATAAATTTGTTGATAAGACTTCAAATCCTTGCAAGTAAATACAAAATGCGGGCTACACACAAACTGTGTGACATAATGCCTCAAACAACTGGACAAAGTGTTTCACAAAAGAAATGGCATCTCATTAAATTCTCTGATGAAAATATAGACAAATATGTGGAGGTATTGATAGGGAAATGAACTGATTGACAAAACTCCTCAAGGAAATGTTGTCTCATGGAATGTTGAGGATGAATGAGGCGCATAAATGGTTTGACATCATGCTTCAATGGAATGAATTTTTTGATAAAATACCTCTGAGAAATGGAGTCAGACATGATAAGAAAAGGAAACAAAATATATATGTTGCAAAGGCACCTAGTGCATAAATTGTTTAAAAGAATTAATTGAAAGATATCTTTATCTATGAGGTGCAGTGATGCACAAAATGATTTTCTAGGCTCTTTAAAAAAAATCAAGAGAATCCAATTGGTAGTGGTGTTTTCTTCAGGCTACCAATGGTGCAAAGATTAGAGGAGGCAGAGCTTCCATTTCATGTTGTTTTATTTTAAAATAACATTAAATGATTTTATTGTTATTATTATTTTAATAATGATAATTTAAAGTTTATTTACATTTAATTGAAAAAATTATTGATTACTTAATTTTCTGAATTAACTATGCATTTTGTGTTCTACATATATTGTCAGATTCCAAAATGGTGTTGAATGTTGAATACATGCAGAAAAATTATATTAACGTTATCTTAATAACACTATTATTAAAAGGGGGTTTATTGTTTCAATTATGGCTATTGAAAGTTTATTTTCATTTAATTGAAATAATGTGAAATGTACTAATCTTGGAATCAATAATTAATTTTAATTAATTAATGACCATTTTGATTTCTAGGTGGTTAATGATTAGAGATATGAAGTGTTGGTCATGATATGCAAAGGAAGGATTTTTTGAAGCAATTATCAAACTAGAGAAAGTTAAAAGTATGGTGGGCCTACTTGATGTGATTTCTAGGAGATGATGTTGTTGCACATCATGTGAGATGAAAGAATCGAATTCAAGTGGGAAGATTGCAATTTTCAAACTAAAGTTAACTGAAATCAAACCAAAGCTAGAAACATAAATTTTTATTGTATGCACACAAAAGCTACAACTTTTGATGTCTCAATTTTGGAGGGAATTATGTAATCAGTGAGCTATTAATTGTCAAGTAGAGATCATTTGAAAGGGTTATACTTTTAGAAAAAATAGTTAGAAATTTTTCTTAGAGCTGATTATAGTTTTAGCAGTAGGATAGATGATACATTTTTATGATTTTCTTAGTTTAGATGAGGTGAATTGAGGATATTGGTTTCCATACACTCGTGGTTTTTCCAGAATTGTAAATACTATTTATCTGTATTACAACACCAGTAATAGTTGGATTCAAACCTATCTTGAGTTATTCTATGGAATGATATTTGTTATGTTAATGATTTGATTTGAAGCTTTGAAGGAATGAAGTTTTATCTCTTCTTTTTTCCAAAATGGTGATTTGTAATATACTATTGAAGTTTGCACTGTGAATGAATGTTCAAATTTGTGTTGATTATGAGTTGGTTTGTTCTGAAGTTTGGTTTTAATAATTCCTTTAAGACTAACAGGTTTGGCTAATTGAATGAATCAGCATTCTTTTCTCTTATGTCCCTAATCTATCTTTTTCCCTTTTTTATACCCCCGATTAGAATAGGTTTAGATAGAGGTTTGATCTTGTAGCAACCAAAAATCTTAATAACCAATAGGCCCCTTGAACATTACAATCTCATTGACCGCTCAAAAAAACAACATAGTTGAGAACCAACTACAAAGACCTTGGTAGATAGGTGATTTTAGATTACTTTTCATTTTTAGGAGAAATAGAGTAGAGATATTTTGTTTAAATGTTGTTATGTCAATTTGGCCATCAAAAACTCCCAAGAAACATCTCATATCTTCCATAATGTGATATATTCTAGAACTTGGGAAAGATCATTAGGAAGGCTGCCCCAATCATCCACATTTTAAGTTCCCATCTGCTCAGACACCCATTTAGCCAAGCTATCAGTCACCTTATTCCATTCCAATGGCATCTAAAAAAAGGTGATAGAATCCAAAACCTCACCTAGAGAAATTATTTATTTGAAAAAAACAACCAACTACAAATTCAAATAATCTAAATGATATTTATTCATCATGCAAATCACAACCTAGTAATTTGACTCATAAATAATCCTTCTCCAACCACGTGCACAAGCTCGTTCTAGTACGAACCAAATAGATAAGGCCTCCATAAATTTTTTGGTTTTTTGGGCTTTGTACATCAAAAAAGAAGAACTCTTCCATTCTAAATCTATCCCTACCAATACCACCAACCCCAACATGCCAAATATTTCCTCTAGAAGACCTATCGATGTTAATTTTCAAGACTCTAAGAGGAGGGGTTTTACAATGACCATCTCTCACAATATTTCCTTTATCACACCAACCCTGTCTAAGAAGGGGGATATTCCTATCACTGATAGGAAGCCCCAAAGTCCACACAACACCCAAATATATAGGATTCACATGAATAGACAAGTCATATTTAGTTGAAAAAGTCTCTTGGATAACCCCCAAGATTTTCAACCATAGTTGTCCCACCAAAATCTTCTTATCCAAAAGGATCTTATAGTTGTATTTCAACCAAATATGATAGATAATCAAACTGGGACCAACTTTCTAAGCAATTTGAGGGAAATAATTCCTAACTAAAGAGTTCCCCAGGCCATACTAGAAGTCAACCAAGGAGGATCGACATGTTTGCATGAATAGTTCTAGACTCCCCACCATAAGTGCAAAATCAATCTAGCAAAGGGACACTAAAAAATAGATGAGAAGTACACTATTCATTATTGGCACACATGAAACACATAGAGGGACCCTGAAATCCTTGCTTCCCAAGATTCTCTTAGGTGAGGCATTTTTTTTGAAAGACTAGCAAAGAAAATAAATTATACTTAGGCCAAGAGAATCTATTCCAATCCTATTTCTGCCAAGGGACCTCTAAACACCTAAAAGTCCACTTGTCCAACATAGAGGCAATAGAGAATTTTCCTTTTAGGTCAATACCCCAAGCCAAAGTATCCCTCCCTAGAAGAGAATTACAAACATGTCTAGCCAAAAAATTAGCCATATTTTTTCGATCCTCCAAAGAACCACCTAAAGGCCATCCATGTAGATCCATCCACCTATACATTGTAGATTGATCCAAAATGAAAGGGGATTTGAAATCAACCCCTTCTACTCCAACCAACATCAAGAAAATATCTACTCAAATTTTGTATATGGGGGTGAGATGATAGGATAAGAGGATGACCATCCTAAGAATCAAACTAGAAAATATCTTCCATGTCGTTATTGTAGATCCAAAACAAACCCTATTTGACCAGCTTTGTACCCCTTTTAAGGGTACCCCAAATCATAGAGCCCTTCCCTTCAAGGTTGGATCTAGGTACGTCAACACTCTCCACACCCTCAAAAATTTTTGAGGCAAGGATTTTATCCCATAACTAATTCTATTGAGATCACAATCTCTAGTGCAACTTAGTAGTCAAAGCTTTCCCATTCAAATTAGCACATTGTAACCCAAGCCTACCTTCCTACTTTAGCCTGCAAGTAGTATCCCACTTAACCAAGCTCTAATTCCTAGAGAGGAGGTTACTAGACCAGATAAATTGTTGGAAAAGACTCTCAAATTCTTTGATAAAGCAAGAAGGGGTAGATAAAACAATGCACATGTGCAAAGGAAGAGCTTGAACCATCAACTTCATAAGAGTCACTCTCCTTGTACAAGAGAGCCACTTGCAAGTTTAGTGGCTAAATGTTTTGTGAAACTTATCAATAAAATCCTACCAATACAACCTAAAGAGAAATTGAATAACAAGAGGGATACCTAGATAAACAAAAGGAAGTGAGCCAATCTAGAATATAAGGATTCTAGCAATTATCCTCTGAATCAACTTTAGAGTATTAAAGAAATAAATGAAAGACTTCCCCCAATTGATACTCTAACCCAAAGAAGCCAAATAAGAATCCAAGACATTTCTCAAGTTCATAGATTTATACACTTTAGACACCCCCATCAATGTAGTATCATCAACAAACTTATTATGCCTTGCATAACCACCCCATCTTTGCCTTGGTCAAAATGGGTCCCCCTTTTTTGAGTTCTTTATCTTTTATTTTGTTTTTTGAGTCTGTCGGAATCGGAACCAAAATTGAATTGGGTTCTGAAAGTTCTTTTGAGGCTTGTTTTTGGTTCTATCCCGACAGTCTTTTCTTTGTCTTTGTTTTTTTCTTTAGCGGAAGCAAAGCCGGAGTGGGTATTGGGATGGTTGTTATCAAATTTGCAAAATCACAATTTATTCCGATCCCACCTCCGCTATTTTTATTTTATGTTTAGTCTCGGTCTTTGTGTTTTGTTTTATTAGGTCGATCTTTTACTTTACTTTTTGAATTTGCTTTTGTTTTGTTTTTAGTTTGCGGACGTGGACTCGGAATGGGAATTGAATTTGAAAATTTTGTAAATTTAAGATTCTGTTTCCTTTTTGGTTCCACCCCCGCCCCCTTTTTGTCGTTGACTTTTTGACTGAAGTTGCACTGCAGATGAGTGTGCGTTCTCTTATAGTTCCGACTCCGCGTTTACTACATTTTAATGCATTAATGGTGGTTGCCAGTGTAGGTAGAAATTCACATATTTACCTTTATAAAGGGTTCAGTCGATCATTATTGTTATTGTTAAAGATCTAAGAGCACGAAAGAGAAGTAGCAGAGTTCGTTTGAGCAAATTGATCGAGATAGAGAAGGGATATTGTGTGCGAATCAATTCAGAAAGTTGGCTCGGGTTTGTTTGCATTTGAGGTAGGTTTCTTATTTTTCTCGTTCGTTGTTTATTTGCGGTCGTGTTTGTTGTGTTTTTCTTTATATCTGCTCGTATGTTCAATAATTTTATTTTAAGGCAAATCTATGATCAACGATATGATTGAATGAGCAGGTTCTTGTTTGGTCTTGTTTATTTTACTTTAATCTTTGTTTTCTCGTACTTTCGTGTCGTTTCTTTCTATTTTTAGGTATAGTCGCTTTCACGTCTTAATCGTGATTGTGTCGTTCTTGTTTAGGTTTGCAGTGAGTTAAATTAAGTTTAGGTTTTTAGATGGTGGTTAATTAGTTTAGAGATTTACAGTGAGTTAGGGTAGATTAGATTTATTGTTTAAGTTAGGGTTTCGTCGTGTGTTTTGGTCTGGTAAAATGGCAAGGTTTAAACCTGTGCCCTAGTTTTATCGGGTTTGATAGATTAGGGTTTCGTATCGCTTGATGATCACAATTAAAAAATGATTAAAATATGATATCTTAGGATTCGATTGTTCCTTATCGTCGTATGAGTATAGTGTTTTAAAGATCCTTTTTATCTAATATGACCTTGGTTTTCGCCATCAAGTTAGGAGTTAAATCGATAAAATATTTGATGAGGTCATGACGAATCTAGGCGGAGGCGGGATTGGAATCTGTTTTGAACTTGAGAATTATGTTTTTACAAAATTTATTGGTTCCATTTCTATCCCATGTCCGGCTCCATGCATAATGAGAAAACCTTCTTTCAAAATAATGATGACCAAATCGGAGGTGGAGGAGGAATGGAAATAAAATATAAAAAAATGAAAATTTGAAGAAAACCAAATCCGTTTTCCATTCCAATCCCGGTTCTGATTCCGAGCCCATTCATTATTAGAGAAATTTTTGTATTGAATTTGGCTCCGAGTCTGGCAGTGTTGTAAAAAGGACTGTTTTAGGTTGTGTTTCTGCTTGGTTCCGCCTCCGGTGCATAAAGAGAAGGTATGGTTTTTAGAGCATGTTTCTATGATAATATCTAAAGATCTAATTAGATGTTTTTTGTTTGCAAGAAAGTTGAAAGATGTCAGGAACATCAGGGGAAGCTGCTCGGAGAAACCAGCCTGCAGAAACATCAAAGGTAGCATCAAAATCAAAGAAGCTGAAGCCAGAACAACTTCCTTATACTTTAACGTATAATCACAGGAGTCTGGTTGTGAAGATAAGCAAGGTGGAATCAGATTGGTCGGATATCACTGATACCAATCTAGGTCAATACAATTTTGAGGAATGGTATTCAGAGGCATTTGACAAGGATATTACATTGACTACAAAAAGAATTGTCAGCTCTGGGTTAGCTCATATCACTTTATTTCCTATATTTGTCCAGTGCCCGGAGTTAATCATGACAGTAGCTAGTGCTTACAATCCTGTTACAAGACTATGTACGGATTCACAAGACAATGTGATTATTAATCTCACTCCTCAAGCATTTCAAACTATATTTAATGTTCCAGATCCAAAGAACTTGGTACAATTAAATGAGGCAGAGGCCTTGGAGCAATATATTAAGTATAAGGGAATGAATAAATCTCACTTGAATAAGAAATGGTTGAAGACAGAAAAGAAATCTCTAACCAAGCTTGCAGATCAGCCAAAGAGAGCAGATTTCTATGAAGAGGTAGCAAGGTTGATTGTGATGTTGTCTAGGGTGTTTGGAAAGAGGGATGCATTTTACTTCAAGGAGTGGATGTTTCCTTTTATTCAGACTATCTTGAAAGGAAAACAACAGTTTGATTGGTCAATGATTCTTTATGATGCCATACATGATCAGTTAACTAGGATCAGAGAAACCAAGTGTTTCTTTATGACCTCTTACATTGTTTATGCAGCAGCAAGAGTGGTTGTTTTCCCAGGATTGAATAGAGTGGGCATAATGGGAGCCTTGGATGGACAAAAGAAGGTGTGGGAGCACTATGATCAATTATCTCTTCAGGTTGCTGAGACTCATTTCAGAAGAATCAATGATGCATTTTTATATGTGGTTATCAATCAGTTGAATGGAGATGCAAGATACAGGTTGAGTCTGGAAGCTATGGCTTTTATTGCTAAATGGGGAAGTTGGTACATCCAATACCCCAAATTTACATACTTCAGGTTATTTGGTTTTGAAGGCCATCCACATTTACTTCCAAGATGTTGCAGTAACAGGGTGGTGTTAATGGAATTTGTATATCAAGCCATTGGAGTTAATGCTCGGTTCGGGATTAAGCACAAGATTGGATGTCATAAATTTCCCATGAAGTTGGGGGAATATAGTTGTCAACACTTGAAGGGAGAAAAGGTAGTTTGTAATGAGTTGATACAATTAAAATTGGGATTGTATACAGCTCGTAAGTATTTTGATCCAAGGAAGAAAATGTATGCCTTATTACCTTCAGTATTCACTAGACATTTTAATTTGTTAGAGGACTTTTGGTGTGATCGGCAAGATGAGTATGACTTAACAAAGAAGAACTATGAAAGATTGTCGGTTGCACTTATGGCAGAGTTGGGTGTTAAAGAAAATATTCCTGACACATTGGCGGATGATGGAATTGTATTGGATCCCTCATATGAAGCCTTGAACATTGGCACCAAAAGCTTAGATCCAGTAGACTGGGAGGATGAAGAAACAATTGATATCAAGAAGATTGGAAGGACAGTCTTGGATAGGAGTATACAATGGCTGATGATGAGAACTCAAGCTCCCCAAAGACTAGTTCTTAAAAAGGGCAAAGGATATAAGAGAATCAAGAGAAAGACACCTCCCAAGGAGCCATTAGAATTCCTTCCTCCGGATATTGAACAAATAGAACTTGAGGTGGTAGAGGATGAAGAAGGAGCAACATAAGGAGATGTTCCAGTAGGATCTGGATCTGTTGTTTCTACACCTACATTAGGTGAATCATCTGCACAAGCCCCACTTACAAGGAAAAAGAGTAAAGAGGTTAAGGGAGGAGCACTTTATGGCATGGTCGAAGCTACCAAGGGGAAAGAGGTAGAGGATGAAATTTTGGAAGTAGAGACAGATTTTGATGAAACTTTATCGGAGAAAGATTTGCAAGAAAACATGCCTCTAAATGAGGATATTGAGCAGATCTTAACACAAGAGGAATAGTGGAAGCTGTTTGAGGATGCTACAAGAGATTCTATTGCAAGGGCTGCAGCAGAGAAACAAAAAGAGATAGAAGCTAAAGCAGCAACTGATGAAGTAGAGAGGCAAAGGAGGCAACGAGAACAGGAACTTAAAGTTAAAGCAGAAAATGATAAGTTAGAGTTGATACAAAAGATCCATGATCTTGAGGAGGAGAAAGCAAGAAACCGAAGGGAAAAGGAAATCCTGGTTGCTAGGTTGAAACTTGCAGAGGAAGCTCGACAAAAAGAGGAAGGAGTAGAAAGGATAACGAAGATAAAAGAGGTTGAAGAGCTGATTAGAAAACAATAGGAAGAAGAAGTAGAAGACTTAAGACTTAAGACATTAGAAGAGGAAAGGTTAGAAAAAGAAATGTTAGAAGCCTTAGAAAAAGAGAAATTGGAAAGGGAGGCTTTAGAAAAGGAAGAATTGGAGAAGGAAAGGCTGGAAAAGGAAGGAGTAGAGAGAAATCAGTTGGGGGAAGAGAGGTTGAGGAAAGAAGAAGAAGATAAGAAAATACAAGAACAGCAGGATAGAGAAGAGGCTGAAAGACTAGTGCAAATGCATATACTACAAGAACAACAAGAGAAAGTAGGGGTTGAATCCCAATCTCAAGTGAGTATGCAGCCACCTTCTATAGTTATTACTCCCTCTTCCTCTATGATGACTACTGCTCCGACTGCTCCTACATGGTTAAAATTGGACCTGCAGAAAAGGGAAAGAACACCTCCACAACCTCTCAATTGGGAGGATATGATGAAGGGGATAGAGTAGGAAAAGCCTAAGAAGAAGGCTAAAATCTTACATTCTACCAAACTCACAGACAAAGGAGAAATTGTTGCTAAATGTGCCATGCCAATGACAGAAAAGGAGTTAGGGAACATGTAGCTGACAGACTATCAATTGAGTACGGTCAATTTGGGAAGACCCGCTAGAAATCAGCAAATGAGTTTGATTGATGTGGTGGCTTCAACGACCAAGTCAAGAATGATCAAAGACAAGCAAAAGAAGGATGAGCTAAAAGCTCAATTAGATCAGCTACATTCATTCTTGAAGAGTGTCTCCTCTCCAAGATCACAACAGATAAAAACCATTGAGACTCCTATTTTGTTAAGCAAAAAGGAGGTAGATGATTTGGTACAAGTGAAAGGCAAGGTGGAGATGGTAGACCAATTGGTAGACAAGGTAAACTGAGAAGTGGGTGAAGTTTTGGTAGAAGGTTTTGAAACATACAAGGACACAGAAACGTTAGTAAAAGAAATATATCAATACATGGAGGTAGTAGAGCAACAAGTAGAAGAATATAAAGAGCATAGTCAAAAGTTAAAAAAGGTAAGTGAATTGCCTCTAACTACTCTTCTAGAACAATCTATACTTGAAGAAGATAACAAAGACTTTGTGGAGAAGACTTCTCATATACTTTAGTTTAGAACTGACTTTTTGTGTAAGTATAGAGATGAAATTCAAGAGATTGTTAATAATTTGACTAAGCAATTAGAAGAGTTAGAAGTAGTCATTGCCATTATAGTAGATATAAATTTATTTACAATAGAGGGCATGCCTTTTAAGCAAATAAAGGAAAATTGGGATGAAAGATTCAGAGGACTCATGCAAAAAGAGGATGGTGGAGAAGAGTCAATGTTGGATCGATTGATGGATGTTAAAGAGGAAGTAAAAGCTGTAGGAAGAGAATTGACAAAGGTGAAAAGTATGAAGGAGTTTGCTGCAGCCGAGTTGGATCGGATCAAATGTGAAGATGACTGGATTGATGGGCCAGAGATGGATACTTTATAGCAAGTCTTCACTAGCTTCGCATACATGACTTTTATCTTCCTTGCATGTTACATGCATACAGCACTGACAGTCTTGGGGGCGCATGACTTCTTTTCTTTTCTTCTATCTTTTATTTTAGTTAAACTGAACGTCTAATGTAAGAACTCAAGATCAAATTGGTCTAAGTTTCCAAGAAAGTTGTTGTTCCTAAAAAGGTGGAAAGCCTAAAACAGAAGTAAAGTTCGAACTTTTTGTATATCTATAAATACCCAAGGGGTATCATATTGTAAAGGTTGGCTAATTGAGAATAGAATTGGCTTACCTGAAGGCTAGGAGATAGAATTTTGTAGTGATCATTGTTTTGATGATACATTGTTACTTGATAGTTTTTACAGTTGATAGAATTACAAGTTTTTACACAGTATGGAGTTCGAATTGAGTTGTTTTATTTGATAAGGCTAATAAGTTATAATCCATCTGAATGCAGTGATTGTGTTGTAGCATGATATTTTCTTATGTGGTGAAATTCATTAGAAGAAACCAGATTTAAATATTATCTTATTTGATTGTCATTGAGTTAAATTTATTGAAGTTTGTTGATCTATGATCTTAATGGTGAATGATTGTGTGTTGTTTTGAAATCCTTGAAGTACTTGTGATATTGTAAGTGTGGAATTAATTAAGCACCTAAAATGTATGCAATGGTATAGATCATTCTATAGATTGTGTCATCTTATGGTTTTCTTGATCTAATTGGAAAACATTCATTATTGAAGATATATGTCCGGACATTAAATAGAGTTGATTCAAATTTACTGGTTATCCCTTTGTTCCATCTTTTTATTTTGTTTAAAACCTATTTGTTACAGAAAGAGAGTCATTTCTTAAAGTCTTTCATTACCAACACAGGCCCCTTGAACATTATAGTTGCATGAACCAATTGAGTGACACCAGACAGTTGAGAACCAACTACCAGGACCTTGGGAGTTAGGCCACTATATGTAGTCTTTCTTTTTCAAGAGAAATAGAGTAGAAATATTCTATTTTAATGTTGTTTGTGTCATTTTAACCATCAACAGTTATCAAAACCACATAAATACAACCAAAGCTCCCAGAGGCAACATCATAACAAACGCTAACTCTACACAAGAGACCACATACCTGTATTAGGATAAGAGTGTCATCACATAGTTACTTTAGGTTACCCTGGTGAATCTTCCTAGATTACCAACCCTCATCCTGAGTTACCCTGGCAATCTCTACTGATTCCCGACCCCTAAACAAACTCATGTAGAATCGAATTACTTTTCAAGAAGACAAAGTAAATGATCATGTCATTCCAGGCCTTCTCAACCTACCCTTAATCTATACAAGCACTAAGGTCTTAGGTGAGGCATCAAATTATATGATTTAATTATGAACACCACACAACCCCCCAGTACATTGAATTAGGTTTTCACTGAATTATCAACTTCTGATAGGTTACCCTGGTTACCTCTTAGGGTTTCGGCCCCTAACGAAAGCCATTCTTCCTACATACATTAACATAACTTACCGACTGTACATAGGATAGCCATCATGCACATAAGCAATACCACGAATATACATGTATCATAAACATGAAGATACCATATAACTTTCAAATACCTCCAATGAGATAACACATCGTGCATGACTAAGTCCAAAATCAAGTTATTGCGAGAAAACAACAATAAACGAGCATCAAACACATTACAATGCAAATAAAATTCCCTAGCCTCTGGAAAATATAAAGACCAATTAACTTAGGAGTACATTCCTAAATTAAAAACAAATAAAATATTATTCAATGTGTCATCCATCCAATCATCTTGAATTCAAGTTCATTAAAGATTGCACATAGACATAATATAAATGTCTTATAGATTTTGTTCAATTCAAACAAATAAATCAATAATCATTAACTCATATATATATATATATATATATATTATTACCCAAAATAAACATCTTTCTAAAAGTTCATAACCAAATAATCATTAGAAATATAAAAATATCTTATTTATTTGTTCTATTTTAACAAATAAATTAATATTCCTACTACATTAAGAATATAATAAATTCATTACATTCCATAAACATCTAAATTACAAAATCCAAACAACACTAATTCAAATATATGTATTTAAATCCATATATAAACAATTTATTTTAAATCCATTAATCGATTCACATTACAAAACCTATATATATATATATATATAGATTTTAAATTAAAAGCATAAGTCAATAGTAGTCTTAATCGATTCATACTCCACTGAATAAAGGTATGAAATACATGCATTCAGAGTTATGGAAAAGAGATAGAACTAAAGATTTATCCATGCGTCTGTACAAGCATAAAGTATTCCAGCATACAGTAGACTGAAGAGAAGGCCGACTTAAGTAATAACCCAGTCTATGTCATTCTAGAGGATCCACACAATAATTAGATGCCACAGTAATATCAACTACTAGATTCATTCCAGAACGAAAGATTATGAATAAGGACAAGCATTTAGAGCATGCGATGGTGAACATAAAGAACCCGTGGTTGATAGAAATGTGAACTCAATAAAGTAAAAGTGGTTTCCATGTAACAAAAATGTGTCAACTAATCTCCAAAGGCTAGCTTTAATTCAAACTCAAACAATGAAAATGGGTTATAAAGGAGTAAAAATGTCACTATGGCAATCCCTTGATCTAATAATCAACAGAAGATTATAGAAGAACAGTGACAACTTCAAATTTCAAGCTTGCATGCGCAAAAGAGAGAGGGAACGACATGAGTAAAGGAAGAGAATCAGTTTCCTCAAGCAATCTATAAGAACATAATTCTGAAACAGACAGAGAAAAGCAATGACAAAATACACATAGTGCAGACAACACTCGGTTGATTTTGCAACGAACAAGAAGGAATGAGGAAATACTATAAGTTTAAAGCAAATAAATCTTGAAAAGTGATCATATGGGAAGATTAGAAATGGATCGGCAATGCACAAAGCCAACTAGGAATAAATGAAAAGTTTACAAGGATCTGGTTGTGCGACCTATGTAAAGAGAAAAGCTATTGCTAAGAGTAGCGCTAACAATAACATGAAAAACCTTGTTTGGAAAAGAATGAGGAGACAGCAAGATGATAAGTTATGCGGCTAGGAAAAAGAGATGGACATGACTCTCCAAAAATTCCTAGTAGATGATTTACATCAAAAAAGAAAAGAGTAAAAAGATGATTTTAAAGAGCTTGTGATTCAAGTTGCAAAGAATATGTTGATGTTCATTCTCAGCTATGCACACGAATCAATTCATGTAGTCATCAATACGAATATTACAACTCCATGAGATGAAGAGAGTACAGTAAACAGATAATCTTAAATGATCCAGAAGCCAACATGAAGTCAAAGATATTTTATTTTAATTTCAGGAATTCAAATCTAAATTTCCATAAGTTTTCATTTCTCTATTGTTTCACTTCAATTTTATCAAAACTAATCAATAATGTTCTTGTTCTCTGATGTTTGTGCAGGTTATACAGCAAACATGTTCAAAATAGATAAAATCAAATACTATTAACGACATTTAGAAGTTTCGAATTCAAGAAACAAAGAAGAAAACCTGGTTTACTTTCTCAAATTGCGACGAAGAATGGAGTAAGACACGGAAATATGAATTTGGATACCTTCCGACACCCGCAAACCCTTCAGATTCGTTGTCACCAAACCGATCCACCAAAACACATAGAGAAAAAAAGAAAATATTTTTCCCCAAAAATTGTCGTGAAACAACTTTTCCCGAAAAACCCAATTGTCGTGAACAAATTGCATAACAATGTTATTTAATTAATTATTAATTAAACCACAATCACCGAGCTTAACTGATAGTCAACATACACACAAAATTGATCAAACAGTTCAAATTAATCAATTGCACAAGATAACACTCTTTGATAGCAAGTTCAAGTTTTCATATATTTATGTATAACTGTAGAAAACAACTTATTTAAAATATTTACTTTTCAACATTTAAGTTTGCACATAAATCAACAATTACATTTAATTAAATATCCAATTTAATTAATTTAATTTAATCAAATCTTTTAAAACAATAATCAAACTTTAATTATGGACGGATGCATGGAAATGGGTAGCCATTTCATGGACACCTTTCAAAAAAACTTTTGAAAAGTCATAACGTGAACGTGTTATAACATGCTCGCGTTATTGCTTGTTAAAAGCAAAAAAAAAAAAAGAGAAAACATGTCATTCTTATTTCAATTGTTTTTTTCTTCTAGTCACGGCTAAAACCCCCATATTTTCGTGCTCGTGTTCTAGGAGGAGCAATTCAACAAATTTCTTTACCAACAATTGCTATTTCTTCTCAACAATGGTGTCATGATGACGAGGAGGTGTGAGAGGTAAGGATTATGTGGTTTTTGTTTTGAATTAGTTAGTTTTAGATTGAATTTATTAGTTTTAGGTTGAATTTGATATATATATATATATATATATATATATATTTGAATTTTTAGGAGATGCAAATCAACCTGCAAACCCTCAAGATCCTCAACAAGAAGACCAACCAAATCCTCAAGATTAAAATCAATCACAATAACAACCTCCTCCACCAATCACTCAACCCCCTCCTGGCACTCAACAAAATTTAATGAGTGAAATTGAGAACAACAAAAAGAAAATTGAGGATTTGATCAGTAGGTTGAGTGATCCAAAAGGTTCAACCGTAGAAAGAATGACCCTAGAAATTTCATTGAAAGATATGTTAAAAAATGTAGATTCAATTAGCAAACAAATAACTAGATGGCAAGATAGGAAGCAGGCAGTTAGGGATTATTATGCAAATAAACTATCATACAAAGACATGTAAAGGATTTAAAAATTATGAAAGGTGATTTGTGCTCATTATTCACTGACCCACGCACAAATCAAAATCTTACCCTCAATGAGAAGAGGTTTCCTATCCATTGGTGCCACCACCAACAGATTAGGGACTAGTTTTATGATAGGTGGTACATGGTCTTTGATTACCCACCGTGCAACAATTGCAAGGTCCTGCAATATTTCCTTAGGAAACCATATAGTGAGTTCATATTGAATAAAATCCCAAATTATTTTGATATGAGGGATTTCCAGGGGAGAGGTGGGGGTCAGCTCAGGATAGACCCGGTGCATAGTCAGATCATACGTGGCAAGGTAGACGAGCTCTCGCTAGGCCACCTCGTGAGCACGTTGTTATGCCTTTCATCATAAAGGAAAGTGTTGACGTAGAGACATTGCAGGCAATCAGCACTTTGACCCAGACTGACATCCATCATACTAGCCCTATTCTAAAGTGCCATCCAGGGGAGTCTTCAAATGGTGGCCTTCGAATACATGTGTGTCAATCTTGCGGGGCTACTTGTTCATATGACCCCACCGACACTCAGGAGACTAGTATGTAGGATCTGTCTGCAACTATGGAGATGGAGAGGGTAGCTGACATTTTGCATGAGGCATATGGCATTGATAGTCAAGTAAAATTTAGTGCATGTTCATTGAATTTAATTTATTAAATTTTGATTTTGAAATGCAAGATTAACTAAAAATGTTTTATGATTTTAATAAAATTACAGGGTCACAGTGTTCAGACTGGATACATCGGCCTCCCACCTACTTATTTTTGTAGTACACCTATCACTGGGGTATGTAAAGTTAGTAAACAATTATAAATTTATTGCATGTTAATAGCATTGTTTTACGAATGGTAATTTAATATGCTATTTTGGATGTTGAACAGACTAATATTGGAGGTTTCAATGGAACACTTCCCAGTGGTGGTGGATTTACTCAAACCTACACGGAGGTAATAGAATAAAGAGTTTAACTAATGAATCAAGTACTTAATAGATTTGTGTAGTTTATATGCACATCATTGATTACATTGAATAATTTATTGTTTTATTTTAAGATGTTGCAAGCCAAAACACCTCCGAATGTGACGAGGGCAATGGAGATTGGTGTCATTTTCTATACAGTCCTTGATGGCTCTGAAAGAAGAGGTATGAGGTAAATTAGTAAATTTCAATTTACATTTGTTATTATAGATGTTAGTTAGTGAAAAATCAAACCATTATTGATTCACGTAGTTTAATTTCTATTTGTATGGTTTACACAGGGCTTGAGCATGCCTAAGTATGGGTGTGAGAATATTTCCCTCATGGAGAGAGATCATTAGATGGCGGTAAGTGATTATTTTGTCAAATATATCATTTTTTATAATGTAATTTCTATATATTAATGTTTTTACTTCTTATTGTAGCAGTTAAAACTTCACCATGAACTAAACCCTAGGAGGAAGAGCAGGAGCACTCCTCGAGCGCAGCAAAAATGAGTGATAGACCAATCACCATCCGATCGAAAAGGAAAAGGAAATAATTTATTTCCAAGGCATGGAGAGCAATGACTTTTGATTCTAGAGCCTTTTGTTGTATGCCTACATGACAATTTTGTACATATTTTTTATTGGACATATTTGACATTGTATGCCTATATGGGATTCTCGTAAGCCTATATGGCTATTTTGTACATATATTTCATTCTTATATCGACATATATTGATGTATGCGTACATGGCTATTTGGTTAATACAAATATATTTTATCAATGGTGTCCATATTTGCATTATAAATTGATGGTTCAATAGATATGAGTTACGTGTATTCAAGTGTATACTTTGTGACTTACGTTTTTTTGAACGTATACTTTGTGGCTTACATGTTTTCATGTGTATACCTTGTATTCATGCATATACTTTGTATTAATTTGTGTATACTATGTATTCGTGTGTATACTTTTTGAGGCTTACGTGTTTTTGAGTACTTGTGCTTCCCTTATTGACCAATACATGCTTGACTTATTCACGTGTATAATTATTAATTGGTTAGCCCTAGCATTGATCATTGTTGTTGTGATCCTAATAAAATGTTGCTTCCTAATGTGAGATGCAAGATGAAAAACTAACAATGCAATGTGAAGAGAAGCAACAAGATAATAGGGCACCTCAATAAGATTAGCCTAAGAAAATGAACAACATAGAAGTAAGATGAACAAATTGATTGTTGTTATACCTTCATGTTGTTGTCTCCTTCCTTGGTTGGCCCTTTGATGCTTCAAGAATTGTGTGCTCCTTGGATGACAATGGATTTGAATGGATGCAAGATGAATTGGTGATGCTAAATGCTATGGTAGATGAGAGCTTGAATGGCAATTTTTATAGAGTTTTGTTGCAAAAGACTTCCTCCCCTAAAATGAGGGAATTAAAGGGGTATTTATAGGCTAATGGGAATTCTCTAGAGAATTCAACGGTTGGGATTGATCCAACAAATATCAAGATGAAGGGCTATGGTGAGTTGAGGAATCACAAGCCCTCACATCTTGACATGTGGAAGGTGAGATGTCTTAGGGTGGAGTGATGTGGAAATGAGGTGGAAGGGAAGTACATGAGGTGGATCTTGGGGGATGAGAAGATTTTTTGGAGGAATAAAAGTGAATTAAAAATTTACAATGATTAGAAGAATCTAGTGGATAAGAGAGTGTCTCCAAAAAGCTGAAGATTTGTCACATGTGGGTGATGTGACAAGTCCAAGGTTCTAGAAGCCCTTGGCACATGTGAAGTGACAAGTCAAGGCTTCTAGAATCTTGCATGGGGGATGGGGAAGACCTTGGAAAGATAAAAGTGAATTAAAAATTCACATGGGGAAGAGAAGAACCTCGGGCAAATAAATGTGAATTAAACATTCACATGGGGAAGAGAGTCCAGGCTATAAATGGTAAGTGGGAAGGTTGACTAGAAAAGGTAAGCCAAATGTGGCTAATGATTCTGATTAAGGTTGTGCAAACACAGAATTAGGATAATTAATGAAAGATTAGAGGCAAGTGGGAGATTATGGAGGATGTGACACTTAATCAAGATTAAGTGGTGCACATCCTAATCACAGATTAATTAATTTAATCTGGATTAAAAGAGGGTTATGGAGAATGTGACAAGGAGAGAGAAAAGAGGAATTAAAAATTGATTTTAATTCAAATGGTTAAATGACTAAATTAAATAATTTGTCATGTTTATTTAATTTAGAGAAGACAAGGGGGTAAGGTAAAGTATTTAATTTATTTAATTACATACTTTAGGAACCTTAGGTAGAAAATGAAATAATGATTAAATAAATTATTTAATCGCTATTAATGAAATAGATGAATAAAGTAGACAATTTTGATCATATGGAAGTGATCAAATTTGGATGTCTACAGTTGTCCTTCATGGTTTGTCTTGAATATTAATTGATTGATGCTAAACAACTTTTTCTAAAAGAAAGAAACACATTTACAATTGGCATTCCATGAAATGATTCATAAAAAGATTCCAATATGTTCTTGATGCGTCACTATCGAAAGATTTATATGTCAAATTTTTGCATTGTTATTTCTTTTATATGAAATGGACTCGGGAGAAAACAAGTTATAATTTATAATACAAATAAGAAATGGACTCAACGTTGTCATAGACCCCCGAATAGGTCTATTTAACAAAGCAACACACTTTCAATCACTCTTTGAATTGCAAAGCACCACTGGTGATGCAAAGTGGCTCAACCAAGTTGTGATTTGACACAACTTCTCTCAAATATGCCCACTAAGACTCCAACATTCACTTGACTCAACGATAAGAACTCTCCTATTCCTTTATGGTTTCTCACCAAACCACCACCAAAAGAAAGCCAACTCAGCCCTCTTTCAATCCATGTCAACCTTGAGACTGTACAGGAAAGCTGGAGGTCATACCAAGTATGGGATTAGTAAGTTTGTATCAAAAATCTAAAAAACAAAGAACAGTGTGAATAATTCTTATTAGATCTTCTCCAAAAGTTCATCAACAACCTCCATTCGAGCCTCTCAAGGATTTACATAGTGTTTTACACCCTTGTCTAACTGATCCACGCCCTCAACTAACTAAAAATCAACTTTCAAAACAAGTAACTATTGCATTTCAAATTTGTTGTTTTAAGCAGCTTACAAATTTGCAACTTTAGACCTCCTCTAATCTAATAAGTACATCTAATGACCTCTAAACCCACAAAAATGGCTTACAAATAGCCTTATTACATTGAAAAAACTCCATTCTTTCACAATCATATACAAATTCACAAATTTTCCTTCAAAGGCTACAAAGACAACTTCTAGTGCAAGATTGAAATTTTCACATTTTTTATCACTAGACCCAAAAGTCACCCTAAAACATACCTAATGGTCTTAATTGATCTTATTCAAGACAAAGCATGCTCAAAATACCCACAACAACCTATTCACCAACCTATTCACCATTAGATAATCACTAAAACCACTGAACTAGACCTTCTACATCAAATGGAGGAACAAGGTGCTTTGCACCAATGATCATACGTTTTTTGTGTGGAATACTCAGACTTCTCAACCGTCGTTTGTATGTTTCTTTTTTCCAGTGTTTTGCATGCCATCATAACGGATCAAGCCATTTGAACGCAAGTCAAATCAATTCCACGTGTTTGGGTGTCAAAGAGGACCATGCCTAGCGTAAATCTACCTATTGGGATGCGTTAGAGCAGTTAGTTTGGTCACACGAATTATAAAATGAAAGTTGCACCACTTTGCAACTTTGCACAGCTTGAATTTGACACTTTTTTCGTCAAGTAAAAATCTCTCGCCACGAAAAAACCATTCTGAGATAGCCAAAACTAAGAGACATTTTTTTAGAGGGCCCCAACGCGATCCTAGAGGATCAGATGAGAAATTTCTAAGCATCATGGTATCTAAGTAATAGCATGCTAAAGTTTGCAGTCATTTTGCACTTTGGACCCTTGAGGGATCGATCTGGTGGAACGTAGCTCGGAGCGATTCTGCGTGTTTCACTATGAAAGAGGACCATGCCTAGCGTAAACATACCTATTCATACACGTTGGAATATTCCACTTGGTCACACGAGTTGTGGAGCGAAAGTTGCACCACTTTGCAACTTTGCACAGCTTGAATTTGACACTTTTTCTATCAAGTGAAAATCTGCCACCACGGGAAAACCACTCCGAGATAGCCAAAACTGAGAGAGATTTTTGTAGAGGGGAGAAACATGATCGTGTTGGATTAGATGAGAATTTTCTAAGCATCATGGTATCCAAGTAATAGCATGTTGAAGTTTGCAGCCATTTTGCACTTTGGACCCTTAAGGGATCGATCTGGTGGAACATAGCTCGAAGCGATTCCGCATGTTTCGGTGTGAAAGAATACCATTCCTAGTGTAAACATACCTATTCATATGTGTTGGAGCAATTATTTTGGTCACACGAGTTGCAGAGCGAAATTTACACCACTTTGCAACTTTGCACAGCTTGAATTCGATATTTTTTCCATCAAGTGAAAATTTGTCGCCACAGGAAAACCACTACGATATATTTTTTGTAGAGGATCCCAACATGATCCTATAGGATCAAATGAGAATTTTCTAAGCGTCATGGTATCCAAGTAATAGCATGTTGAAGTTTGCAGCCATTTTGCACTTTGGACCCTTAAGGGATCGATCTGGTGGAACATAGCTTGGAGAGATTCCGCGTGTTTCGGTGCGAAAGAGGACCATGCCTAGTGTAAACATACCTATTCGGATTCTTTGGAACGATTCGCTTAGTCACACGTTTGCAGAGTGAAAGTTGCACCACTTTCCAACTTTGCATAGCTTGAATTTGACACTTTTTCCATCGAGTGAAAATCCACCGCCACGGGAAAACCACTCCAAGATAGCCGAAACTGAGAGAGGTTTTTGTAGAGGGTACTAACACAATCTTTTAGGATTAGACAATAAATTTATAAGCATCGTGGTATCTGAGTAATAGCATGATGAATTTTGCAGCCATTTTGCACTTTGGACCCTTAAGGGATCGATCCAGTGGAACGTAGCTTGGAGCGATTCCGCGTGTTTTGATGTGAAAGAGGACCATGCCTTGTGTAAACATACATATCCAGATGTGTTGGAACATTTCGCTTGGTCACACAAGTTGCACCACTTTGCAACTTTGCACTGCTTGAATTTTATGTTTTTTCCATTAAGTGAAAATCTGCTACCACGGGAAAACCACTCCGAGATAGCCAAAATCGAGAGAGGTTTTTGTAGAAAGGCCCAACTTGATCCTATAGGATCAGACAAGAAGTTTATAAGCATCATGGTATTTGACTAATAGCATGTTGAATTTTACATTCATTTTGCACTTTGGACCCTTAAGGGATTGATCCAGTGGAACGTAGCTCGAAGTGATTCCCCGTGTTTCGGTGTGAAACAAGACCATGCCTAGCATAAACATACCTATTTTAATGAATTGGAATAGTTATTTTGGTCACACAAGTTGCAGAACGAAAGTTGCACCACTTTGCAACTTTGCACAGCTTGAATTTGACACTTTTTCCATCAAGTGAAAATTCACCGCCACGGAAAAACCACTTCGAGATAGCCAAAACCGAGAGAGGATTTTCTAGAGGGGCCCAATGTGATCCTGTAGGATCAAACAAGAAATTTATAAGTGAAATGGAATAATTTTTATGGGGTTTGTGTTGTTTCCCCTATAGATTTTGATGGAAAAGGGCATGAAAAATGAGGTTTCACCCTAGGGTTTGATAAAATATTGCATGTAGAGGTTGGGTGATTGTATTTTGAGTTTTTGCAAGTGATTTTAAGAAGGTCTGAGGTGGTGGAATATTTTGGTAAGTTGTGGAACCATTCCTTTCAATAAACCCTCCTTATACTAGCATAAAATAAGGGTTTTGGTTTGGCATGGTGGAGTGAGTTTGTCCTGAGACAAATTGTGGATCTAAGGATTTGGATACATGATAATTATTTCCCCAACAAGTTAAGGGGGTTCTTGAATGTTTAAAGGTATGTTCCTTTGTAAATTAGGCCTAGTTAGCCTAATGAGGATAGCGAAGAAGGTCATTTTTGACGCACATGTTCCAAGATAGTCACTGTTGATTTTGAAGTATGAGTTGTAACTCAATAATAGCTATCTAGATCAGTCATTTTTTTGTGAATTCATTTGAGAAGATTTCCTCAAAACACCACTTGGAGCCACTCTTTTCAATTGAAAATTCATCATAAAACCCTTTAGCACCAACTCCACCTTTGTTTCTTGAATTCCCCTACACAAATAAACACATACACACCTAAAACATCCTAATACTAACTTACTAAACACTGATCTAAACTATCAAATTCGGTGGAGTAGTCATAATTAGTTTATAGACCAAGTTGAGAAAAATCAGTTCAAACTAATGATAAACTCAATGGATACCCTCCTAAATTGAAAGATACTTCACTATTCTACCTTAAACAACAAGATTAAATTCCTTAAACTACTGTACAGGTTGTGCAAGTTAATGAACAACTGGAAAAACACATAAAATCACTAAAATAGGGACTTTATTGATTGTAAATATTGAAGAATACAAAAGATCTTTGTTTTTCTCGACCTTACATGCTTTATATCAATTCTTTAATCACCTAATGACCTCTTTGAGACTTTGAATACATTACATATGACCTTTACATGACCTTTTTCACATTATTTACATTTCAAAACTCAAATTTTGCAAATTTTCCTATTGAAGGCATTTACAGAACAAGGTGCTACTACACCAAACATGAACTCCAAAATTACAATATTTGAGTAAATCTCATTACAATGCCTTAGGTACTTCGTTCTCACATATTTTTTACAATGTCACTCATACATTCGAGATTCTTTTTAAATGTCTACATCATAGGTGCTCATTATGAGGTTAACTTCAATTGAGTAACTTGAGATTCCCTCGCTAAGCTTCACACGCTCTTTTATAATGGCTTGAAATCAAAATTGAGATTTTTCAAGATCATCAAACTAATGATGTTGCATTTCTTTTTTGGTTGAGATTCTCTTTGATGGCTCATAAATCAACATTTTCTGCAATGAGAGATCAATCAATTTTTAGTAGTTTACTTACAAATACGCAAAGTAAAAGAGAAAAGGAAAGAGCATCCAAAATGGAAATGAAATAAAAATAGATGGAAGGCACTTACAGATAGGCATACAGGTCCCACAACTTAGTCACTCCTACTCATACATCTTCACTGGGAATTCCAACATACCTGTTGCACACAACACCTCTCATGAATAGAGTATGTTGAAATTTCAGATGCTCTTATAATGTCTACATCATAGTTGCTCATGATAAGGTTAACTTCAAATGAATAACTTGAATTTCCCTCACCAAGCTTTGCACACACTTTTATAATGGTTTAAAATCATGATTGAGATTTGTCAAGATCATCAAAATAAGGATGTTGTATTGCTTTTCTGGTTGGCATTCTCTTGGATGGCTCATATATCTGCATTTTTTGCAAGGGGACACCAATCATTGTCTAGTATGTTACTTACAAATACACAAAGTAAAGAAGATGATAGCATTGGAATCAAACAAATTAATGTGCATACAAGTATAAATTAATAAGAACCAATGTGCATATACTTACAAATTAATCCAACAAACCATTTGGGTCTGCTCTACTCTTTATTGTGTCAAGTATTGCCTCATGGTCAGAATCATGGACCTTCCACAAGGTCTTGCTCAAAGGTCTACCCCCATAATTGTTCAAACAAAATTTGGATGCCATGACAAGGTTCGAATAATGAAGAATCTTACGATGCATGTCAAAGTCTTGAAATAGCCAATGTTTAACACTCGAATGTGGGTACCTTCTAAGCCATGTTCCAGTAACCACAACTGAGCCTATAGGGTATTCGATTTTTTCTCCATCTATAACGGGGGCCTCCAATTTCTTTTTGGCCTCAACACAATGACACAAGTAATAGTTTGTTCCCTCTTCATTGTCTTCATCTGCAATAACTGCATAAACATGCCCTACATTGATATGTGCATAAAATCTCTTGAAATTTGTCAACATTACGAATACAGTACAAAGTAAGTTAACGATATGGAATTTCAACAACTAAGCAAGTAGATATATCACCTAGTTGAACTAGATCTGATACATGGTCAAAGTCGACCAATGATTCCATCTGTTTCAATTTCAATGCCATTGGATGGCGATATGTGTGAAGTGGGCTAAGATAACTTGTCAACCATTTGTCAACCCACTCCCCTAACTCACAATCATTCCAGGCTTGCATTGTACATGAAGAACAAAAGCATGCCATCTTTCGTGTATCGATACTCCATGAACCTGCATTTGAGCTAAGGAAAGAGTGTACCTCACTCAATCCTGTTAGTGTACAATAGTCTTCATATGGTGCAATGTTAGTATCATCCATCAACCAAAAAAATATACGAACTGAAGACGTACCATCATTACTTGGACCCATCGAAGCATTACACCACTCGATGATTGATGATGCATCTATCAACTTTGCACTATCTTTATACTTTAATTCTTCTCTTTCTAATGCTCTTTTCATGCATGCTCCTACACCATCATGCTCCCCCTTTCCATGTCCGGCCTTACAAAAGTTCCACATATGTTGAACACCTATAATGACATGCATCCTGCACAACCAGTAGAACATGTGTGAGTTCTTGAACTGTGTTGCACAGTTATTAAACCATATTATATGTCGATCATATTATATGCCCCTCTGAGCCAAACCACTATAAAACATCTGGAAGCAACCTTGAACAAACTCTAGAGAATGTGTGCAATCATCACTAATGTAAAAGTGGTACTCCCTCAATACCTTCCTTTGGTCATTTGTACTATCAGATCCATGAATGAATGTTATGTGCACAAATATCAAAACCTGTGCAGAGTTGTAATACTATGACTGCACCTCATGTTGTGGTTGTAGAGTGTAGTTCTCTGCAAATTCAACCACTGATACTGTGCTTCCAACTGAAAAGGTGTCCTTGCATAGCTTGAATTGTGTGTCCAACCATCAGGCTCTATGGGTATGCATTGCATACTTAGAATATATATTGTCATGAAACATGGACATAAACTGGTACACTGGAATCTTCTCAATAACCAAATCACACCTTTTTTCTTGAGACCCATCTTTTGTAGCATATGCCACTATTTTATACTTCCAGAACTCTACTAGTTTTTGTCTCACCTCATCTGTGCTTTCCATATGTTGACATACTGGCATACGCTGGAAACCACCACAATGCTCACATGAACCATCCAAGCATGTTGTCATGTAGAATATCTGGCCATCCTCTATTTTACATAAAAAAATTGATAAGAACTCTCTTGAAGATTTTGGTGGGGCTTCTATGCCACAATCCTGCAAAACATCGTTAGTATGCAAATCTAAACATATATAACGATAAACATCATAATGGTTAGAAAATTCAATATGTAGTCTACAACAACAAGTAATGCATGTGTGATTTATCTTGACATAAAAAGGTTTAAGCATTTCAAAAAATCTTTGAGAAATACTAATTTGAAGATAATCAGTTTCAATTTTTTGAAAAAAATGGGTTTGAGTCATATCCAAAAAATGCTTTGGATGTGGCTCACGATTTCAACTACTAATTATCCTTCTTACCACATCCCCTTGATTTGGAGATGGCCTTGTGTTATTCTTCCAATAATCTTCAATTAGTGTTCTCAAGGATTCGACAACTTCTTTATATTTTCGTGACAGTCTCCCCAAGAATGCCCATAATTCATTTGAATCATTGCCCTCAATTCTTCGTCGCCTTTGAATGGCTCGTGATAAATGTTTCCTACTAATTACCATTTTTTCACTCATCTTTCTAATGAGACGAGCTCTCTTTGTTTGAAAGCTTACCAAAGTCGATGTAATGACACGTCGGGTGACATTACTATCCTTTGAGTGTGAGGTCTTACCCACACTCTCATAAGCATTCATTAGATTCTTCACAATAGTGTCTTCACTTGATGCATTCAATGTTCTCAACCTAAGAGTCTTCATTATGTTCCTATACTTTACACCCCGCATCATTTCAACAAATAGTTGACATCTTACAGTCTTATTTAGCCTTTCAAAGAATCGTTCCCAAATCTTATCAGCATATCTTCTACAAGTGTATGTTGAAATCTTACCTTCCATGTGCTGCAAAATCTCATCATCAATATTAATCAAATACTTTGGCTTTCTACGCAAGATTCTAGGTGGTGTTCTCCTAGGTACATACATCTCAACATTAGGAATTTCATCAATATTTAATTGAGGTGGGCTAGATTGCGTACCTTCGATCGAGGGTGGATAAGAAGACATACCTTGAGGTTCACATGGGGATGATGGCATACCTTCTTTTTCAAATCCAAGTGATGATGTACTCTCAACTTGAGATGTGTTGGATGGTGTCCAACAATATTCACTTGTGGTAGACGGTGTCCCTCCATATTCACTTGTAGTAGATGGTGTATGTCCAGATTCACTTGTGCTAGATGGTGTCCCTCCATATTCGCTTGTGCTTAATGGTGTCCCTTCATATTCACTTGCCGTATAGGGTGTGTCTCCAACTACGGTATCTGAATCTGTCTTATGACAATGCTTTCGCATTCGTGTCTTTTGTGCTGCCAATTCCCGTTCTCTTTTTCACGGTTGAGGTTCCTCTTCAATTGGCTTGTTTTCTTCAATCATTTCCAATTTCTTATTTTCACGATATTTTGCCACCTGAACTCTCTCCTTTTCTTTGAAGGTTTCGTTCTCTTCATCTATTAGTTTCCTCTTTATCTTTTTCTTTGGCATGGTAAATAATTTTATTTGTACCATGGTAATGAGATGAATATTAGTTCCTAAAAAATGTATCCATTCAATTTAGTTTAAAAATATATGTCATTCAAGGCTTCATTTAAATAATACTTACAATCATCCTGTACAAAATTTAACCTAGCATAGACAAAGGTGACATGATTTTTTTCAATCCAAAAAGCCTTAAAGAAAAGTGGTAACGTGGCATGCCATGATTGCAAGATAGGCTCAAAATGGAAGCATGGACAAGCATAAAAAATGTCAAATTATATCATATATATGTATACAAATTGTGGAAGCATACATGGTGTAGGAGCACCGTTGAATGAAAAGGGTGTTGGGCATGAATCCCTATACTGAAATTTTGAGTTTTCCATGAGATTTCGAGTGGTTTTAATATCCTACAGTGTGTTTTGAGTTGGGGCAGCATGGTTTCTTGTTGAATTGTGTTTGTGCACACCATTTTAGGCCTTTTTGAAGTATTCATAATATTGTAAATGGGTTGGATGAGTGTTTTTCAATAAACCACTAGTTTCTTGGGTAAAAAGGAGGGTTTTTGGTGCATGTGAAGATGGGTAAAAGTAAGGTTCTTGTTGTTTTTGAGTCTAATATAATTATCTATGTTAAATAAGGTCTATTATACCACTCTTAATATGTATTTATTTCTTTTGAGTCATTCTAGGTGTTTAGGGGGGGATATTTGGTTTGACATTTGCAAAAAATTGCATTTTTTAGCAAAGTTGTGAAGAGATAAGTTAGTTAAGAAGTTACAAAAATAGTTAGATACATTGGGGGAGTTTATTTTGAAGTGAAATAAGATAAATATCATGTAAATTCTTGAATGGAGGCTTCTCTTTGAGATTTGAATCAAATAAAATAAAGGAATTCTCTTATTTTTGTGTTTTTCTTGTGTTTTCCTGTGTTCTTTCTCTGTGTACGGACCTGTACAGGGTTGTGATGCCTTGAAGGTTTGGGAGATAATTTATGCATGACTTTATCTTCACTTGAATAATTTTTGGTGTCTTAAATACCATTTTAGAAGAGATTTTCAGTCATTTCTCCAAGTCTGCCCTATTTTGACAGTGTAAGGGTTTGAGGCTATAATGTATTGATTTTCACCAATCCACCCACTGTGATGGATCTGTAACTCAGTGGATTGGTGTGTAACATAATAATGTACATGTCAAATTTATTTTGGAGTCTCGAAGAGCATGGGTTTGGTTGGTGGAGTGATGCACTAGGCTAGCCAGAGCACATTTCTATGTAAAAGTAAATGACCATGATGGTGATTCTGAAAAATAATGAGTGTAATGGAATTGTGAGTGTTTGATAAGTTTTTTCAAAAGTATTGGAAGGTGTTTGGACCCTTGGTAAGAATGGGAGAGGCTCGGAGTTGTGAAATCCTTGAAAACCCTTGTTTTTGCTTATGTTTTGGAGGGTTTCTTGGGACAATAGGGTAATACCCTTATGTGGGAAAATTAATCATGAAATTGGTGGTTTGGTATCATGAAAATTGACTATTCTTAGTGTTCAAGTGGAAACCTCACCTTTAAAAGGTACTTCCTTTGCAGATTTGGCCTAATTGGGAATCATTTTGCTAGGTAGGCTTATTGGAAGTCAAACATAGTCCAAAGAAGTCACCCCTAGTTCTGAAGTATGTTGTGTGCCTAGAACTGGGTTGATGCAGAGTGGTGGGAACCCAAGATACAAATTGACACAGCTTCTCTAAAATATGCCAACCAAGACATCAACCTTCAATTGACTCAATAAGACAACAGGGTTACCTATCAAACATGACTCTTCATTATGACTCCAAATTGAAATTTGATACAGGAAAAGAGTTTCAACACCTTCAAGATTTCAGCATCTTGACATTCAACCACCTACAAAAAGAAGATCAAACAAACTCTTCTAAAAGCCACTTTTGACCCGACATTGCCTTATAGGCTTCACAAACCAGTTTTAGGGATTTTTCTCACAAACCTCCCAAAACACCTGTCAAAAAAATGATTGATCTAGATATCCATTTCAGTGGTATGAGACATAAAAAATCCACATATTACTCTTTTAAGACACTTTCCTCAAAATGACAAATTTCACTGTTTTAGGGCCCAAATCAACCAATTTTACAAAGGGACCCCCTCAAGAACCCACCACCAGGCCTCCATGACCCAAAAAAATTTTGTCTTAGGTTTCAAAAATAAAAATTATTAAGGTTCGAGGACCCCAAGTACTCATTCCATCAACCAATTTAAAAACCCTCTCTAGAACCTAGGAAGCAAGGGTTTTTAGGCCTCCTTGCTGAAAATTTACCTTACAGAACTTCCCAATTCAAAACAACTGCCTAGACACCTTTGTATAGATCCTCCCAAGCTTAATGAACCCTCATCTACCCTCTAGAAATTCTACACCCCTCTTTCTTAGGTCTGCACCATTGTTTTCTATGAGAAAATAGGGTATTTCCCCTTAAACCAACATCATTCATGAGGAAACTTTAAACTTGTTCTTCTCTACTCCTAAGAACATCCTAAATACATCCTACATGGTCACTCCACTGAGTCATGCAGACTCTGGGCCTTGACATCACGATTATATTGAGTTTTTTTACCATTTTTAGTGGAATAAAAAATGCACTCGCATTATAACGCGAGCGCGTTATTTCTTCCTAAAATGGCGACATCTCTACTTCTTCAAAATGCACATGCGTTATATGAAATATGGTTTTATTAATTTTTATTTTTTCACCCTCTTTGTATATACCCTTTATCCTAATTATATATCTCTCCCCTATACCCTTATAGTAGAGGAGATAGAGATGATTTTGTGTGTGTGTGTGTGAGAGAGAGAGAGAGGGGTAGAGGGAGAGTGGGAGAGAAAGAGAGAGTGGGAGAGAAAGAGGGAGAGAGAGGGATGGAGGAGGAGAGAGGAAGAGAGGGAGGAGAGGGGGAGAGGGAGGGGGGGATAAAAGAGATAGTGGGAGAGAGATAAGAGAGATGGAGATAGAGAGGGAGAGAGAGAAGGAGGAGAGTGGGAGAAAAGAGAGAGAGTGGGGGGTGGGAGAAGGAGAGTCCAGGAGAAGAGAGTGGGAAAGTGGGAGGTGGGAGTGGGAGAAAGGGGAGAGTGGGATAAATAATATGAGGGAGGCTGAGAGAGGGAGAGTGGGAGAAAGAGATAGTGGGAGAAATGGAGATAGAGAGGGAGGGAGAGGGGAAGAGATTGGTAGAAAGAGAGAGTGGGAGAGAGTGGGAGAGTGGGAGAAGGGGAGAGTGGGAGAAAGAGAGAATGGGAGCCCGAGAGAGGGGGAGAGTTGGAGAAAGAGAGAGTGGGAGAGAAAGAGGGAGAAAGGGAGGGAGAGGGATGTGTTGGTTTGGAGTTTGATCAGTCTCCAAGTGGGAGATTGTTGGTATGTGGCAAGTGATCATGCTATACTATACACTTTATAGTATTGTACACTCTTCATGTATCCTCGTCGGGGTCCGGGGCCGGTCACCTTTCGCTCTAATACCACTTGTTTAAAGGCAACTGAGCATGCAATCTCATAGTTCGTGCATGCTCCATTATTGTTCTATTCATGCGCTCAGCCACTCCATTTTCTTGTGGAGTCCTTAGAACCATCTTCTACCTATGAATACCATTAGAGGAACAATAATATTCAAACTCTTTGCTGCAATACTCACCACCATTATCAGATTTGAGACATTTTAGCTTTTTACCTGTCTCATTCTCAACCAAGCTTCTCCATTTTTTTAAAGTTTCAAATACATCAGATCTTTGCTTAAGGAAATAAATCCATACCTTCCTAGTTGCATCATCAATGAATGTAACATAATACTGAGAGCCAACGAGAGAAGATACCTATGTTGGTCCCCATACATCTATATGCACAAGCTCCAATTTCTCATCTTTCTTTTGTTTCCCATCTTTGAGAAAACTAACTCTCTTTTGTTTCTCATAAACACAAATTTCACATAAATTCATAATAACACATTTTAGACCTGGTAAAACATTCTTTGAATGAAGTAATTTCATACCTTTTTCACTCATATGCCCAAGTTTATTATGCCATAGTACTGATTCAGAATCCATAGCAACTATATCTGATTTTCTACCTACTGAATTGCAACAACTGTTCCTAAACATTGATTTTTATCTGCAATAGCTAAAGTAGAAGGAACGGTATGACCTGTACAATGATATAGGGTCCCTACTTTCACACCTTTTGCTACCCCTAAGGCACCTTTTGTAACCTTCCATTTTTTATCACTAAATGTAACAACACAACCTTCATCATCTAGTTGCCCTACAAAAATTAAATTTCTTTTTAACTTTGGAACGTGCCTTACCTCATGTAGTAGCCAATGATTCACATTCTGCAACTTAATCATGATTCTTTCCTTTCCAACAATCTGATAGGGTTCGTTATTTCCCAAATAAACCAGCCCAAAATCCCCTTGGACATAATTAAGAAAATAATTTCTATGGGGTGTAGCATGAAATGAAGCCCCTGAATCTAACACCCAATAATCATCAATATTGTCAAGGGAAAGAACCAAAGCATCCTCATTAGATTTATTACTTACCACATTTTCCTCTTTATTTCCTTCCTTTTTGTCTCCTTTATTTTTCCAAGACCAACAATCTTTCTTTAAATGACCTGGCTTACCATAGTACCACCAATCCCTCCTGTCTCTAGATTGGGACCTTTTGTCCCTTGATTTTCCTTGTGACTTCCCACGACTTGCATAATTGTTTCATCTCTCCTTTGTTTTTCCCCTGCTTTCTGCATTCAAAACACTACCTAATGTGGATGTTCCACCTGAGCTTTTTCTACAAATTTCCTTGCTTAAGATAACACCAACAACATCTTCAAACTTCAATGTATTTGAACCAGAAACAGAATTGCTAATAGCCATTACCAAGCTATTCCAACTTTCAGGCAAAGAACATAGAATCAAAAGAGCCCTAAATTCTTCATCAAAGTTTACTTTTACAGAATTTAATTGACCGGTAACCGTATTAAACTCATTTAAATGATCACCAACTGACCCACCTTCTACCATTTTCATATTAAATAAACCCTTCATAAGAAATACCTTATTCGAATCGGAAGGCTTTTCATATAACTTTGCTAGGGTTCCCATCAACTCTTGAGTTGTCTTTGTTGTTGTAATATTGAATTTCATTGATTGTGCTAGGCATAAACAAATACTGCCAAGTGCCTTTCTATCCAAAATATCTCAATCCTCATTTGACATTGTTGTGTGTTTCTTGGTTTTCCCTTCCAGTGGCTGCCATAAATCCTTCTAATAGAGGTAGTCCTCCATCTATCTCTTCCATAACTGATAGTCCCGCCCATTGAACTTCTCAACCTTCAACTTACCCTCGTCTGTCATTGCTCCCACTTAACCATGAGAATCCCACTCAATCATGACACTTTCCTGCAGATGATAATCGAAAACAACCCACTCTGATACCACTTGTTAGGGTTAGAAGACACATATATAACAAGTTAAATTCATATTTGAACAATAAAATAGAGTAATAAAACACACATAGAAGACAACATAGAGAATTTAACGTGGTTCACCCAATCTCGGCTACATCCACAAAATCGCAGTCATCCAATGATTTTATTATCCAATGCAAAACATATTACAATATCGCAAATAATGCCATACTACAACTCTCCATCCCAGCCGCTTATAACAAGCTTTTAGAAGCTTCTATAAATTAGGGTTTACAAATTTAGCCTTTTTCTTTTTCGCCGCATACGAACAATCTCCCACTTTGAGACTGATCAGGCTCCACACCAACACAATCTCCCACTTGGAGATTGATCCTGGATGACACCGTTGCACTTACAGCTCCCACTAGAAATAAGCACCTTAGACCTTGCTGCTCTATTATACTTTTAACCATGAAGACCAACCAAAGTTGAATAGGAGCTCAGCTTCTCCCTTATCACTTCCTTTGTAAACATATCCACTAGATTTTCATCTGTATATATCTTTTCCATCTTTACTTGTCCATCCTCCAATACTGACCGAATGAAATGATATCTTAGTTGTATGTTTTTGGTTTTAGAATGCAAGGCAGAATTCTTTGCAAGATGTATAGCACTCTAGCTGTCTGTAAACAAGTGATTTTCAGCCTGTGTTTTTCCCAACTCTTCCATGAACACTTGTAGCCATATCATCTCATTTGTTGTCTCTGTTATAGCCACGTACTCTGCCTGTATGGTGGATAAAGCAACCACCTTTTGCAACCGATAAATCCAACTCACTATTGTCCCACCAACTGTAAATACATAACCTATGGTACTTCACCTGGTATCTATATCCCCTACCAAATCTAAGTCAACATAGCCTTTTAAATCTATATTAGAGCCCCCAAAACATAAACATATATTGGATGTACCTCTCGAGTACCTGAGAATCCATTTTATCGCATTCCAATGCTCAACTCTAGGATGACTCATTTACCTGCTAACAACTCCTACAACATGTGCAATATCTAGTCCCGTGCATACCATGGCGTACATTAAACTGCCTTCAGCTGAAGCATATGGTACCTTGGACATTTTTTCTTCCTCCTCTTGTGTCTTTGGACACATATCCTTAATCAATTTTACATGACTGGACAAAGGTGTGTTGCCAGATTTTGCATTCTCCATATGAAATCTCTACAACACCTTTTCAACATAATCAGCTTGAGATAGAAACAATTTTTTTTTCCAATCTCATCTTCATACCAAGGATTTGTTTTGTTGCCTCCAAATCCTTCATAGCAAATGAATTTGCTAACTGTTGTTTTAACTCATTTATGTGATTCATGTTAGACCCCGCTACAAGCATATCATCAACATATAAACATAAAATAATGCAGTTATCTTCAACTAACCTCTTAAAGTAAACACAATGGTCTGAATTACACCTATTGTAGCCTTACTCATCCATAAAACTATCAAATTTAGTATACCATTGACGAGGTGCTTGCTTCAAGCCATATAAACTATTCTTCAATCTGCACACTAGTTTCCCCTTACCTTTGACCTCAAATCCTTGTGGTTTTTCCTGTAGACATCCAAATTTGATCACTTCCATATGATCAAAATCATCTACTCTATTCATTTATTTCATTAATAGTGATTAAATAATTTATTTAACAATTATTTCATTTTCTGCCTAAGGTTCTTAAAGTATGTAATTAAATAAATTAAATACTTTACCTTATCCCTTTTCTTCTCTAAATTAAATAAATATGGAAAATTATTTAATTTAGTCTTTTAACCCATTTGGATTAAAATCAATTTTTAATTCCCCTTTTTCTCTCTCCTTGTCACATCCTCCCTAACCCTCTTTTAATCTAGATTAAATTAATTAATCTGTGATTAGGATGTGCATCACTTAACCTTGATTAAGTGTCACATCCTCCATAATCTCCCACTTGCCTCTAATCTCTCATTAATTATCCTAATCTTGTGTTTGCACCACCTTAATCAGAATCATTAGCCACATTTAGCTTACCTTTTCTGGTCAACCTTCCCACTTACCATATTTAACCTGGACTCTCTTTCCCATGTGAATTTTTTAATTCACATTTATTTACCCAAGGCTCCTCTCTTCCCCATGTGAATTTTTAATTCACTTTTGTCTTTCCAAGGTCTTCCCCATCCCCATGCAAGATTCTAGAAGGCTTGACTTGTCACTTTACATGTGTCAAGGACTTCTAGAACCTTGGACTTGTCACATCACCCACATGTGACAAGTCTCCAACTTTTTGGAGACCTTCTTTTACCCAATAAACTCTCCAATGAATGTAAATTTTTAATTTGCATTTATTCTTCCAACCACTTCCCCTTTTTCCATGGAGATTTTTGAAGAATTCTAAAATTCCTCAAATGTCTCTTTCATCCTCATTTGGGACAAGAAGTTCCTTTTTGAGGAAATCTTCTCATCCCCCAAAGTACCTCAAAGGTACTTGTCCTTCATCCACCTCATTTCCACCTCATTCCACCCTAAGACATCTCACATTCCACATGTCAAGATGTGAGGCTTTGTGAGTCCTCAACTCACCATATCCCTTCATCTTGATCTTGTTGGATCAATCTCAACCGTTGAATTCTCTAGAGAATTCCAATTATCCTATAAATACCCCCTCATTTCTCTCATTTTGGGGATCAAGTCTTTTGCTACCAAACTCTTATCAATTTTCCATTTGAGATCTCATCTCATAATCATCATACCTTCAGAAGTGCGGATACGCCTCCCTATTTCAGCACTTTTTACTGCAGAAATGTGGATACACCTGCCTATTTCAGCACTTTTTACTGCAGAAGTGCGAATACACCCCCCTGTTCTGACGTTTTTGACAATTTTTTACTGCAAAAGTGCGGATACGCCCCCTGAACGGACAATTTCATCCATTTGACCATTCTAAACCCCCGTTTGAACTCCCAAAGTCTCCATTTGACCATTTGATCATCCTAAACACTCATCTAACAAATCCAAACATCCATTTGACCATTCCAAACCTCCATTTAACCTTTCTAAACGTCCATTTATCACATTCTCATTGATCATTCCACCATTTGGGATACCCATCTTACTGTGTGACCTAAACATTTACACTTTCCAAAAGATCACTTCAACAACACATCTTCTATTTGCATTCATCATCATCTCTCAACACCAAATTCCTTAAAGTTTTTTTTAGGAGTTATCTCCTGAATTGACCAAGGCGTTAAGTTTGATCATTATCCTACATATAAATCCTTGTCTTCAACCTAATCAATTCGCTTCTATCTTGAGGTGGATTTGTGTTGTAAGTCAACATCATTGGCCCAAATCAATCCCGTTCCATCTCAAGGTGGATTCGGTGCCGTGATCATTGATTTAGCTAGCTCAAATCGATCAACCGGCATCATAAGTCACTTAGGGTGATTTCCAAATTAGGTTTCAGGATCCCCTCCAATCAAATCAATCCTCATCCAAATCATCCAATTGATCCAATCAAATCAATCCAAATCCAAATCATCAAATTGATACATCATCATTTCATCCAATCAAATAAATCCTCATACAAATCATCCAATTGATATGTCATCAATTGATCCAATCAAATCAATCCAAATCCAAATCATCAAATTGATACATCATCATTTGATCCAATCAAATCAATCCTCATCCAAATCATCAAATTGATACATCATCAATTGATCCAAACAATCCAATCCAAATCTGAATCATCAAATTGATACATCATCATTTGATCTAATCAAATCAATCCTCATCCAAATCATCCAATTGATACATCATCAATTGATCCAAACAATCCAATCCAAATCCAAATCATCAAATTGACACATCATCATTTGATCCAATCAAATCAATCCAAATTTAAATCATCAAATCAATACATCATCAATTGATCCATCAAACTAATCCTCATCCAAATCATCAAATTGATACATCATCAATTGATCAAAACAAACCAATCCTTATCCAAAATCATCAAACTAGATTGATACAACATCAAAATTGATCCAATCTATCCAAATCCAACATCATCCAATCAAAATCATCAAAGCAAATCCTCATCCAAATCATCCAATTGATACATCATCAATTGATCAAATCAAATCAAATCCTCATCCAAATCATCCAAATGATAGATCATCAATTGATCCAAACAATCCAATCCAATCTATCAAAATCCCATCATCCTAATCTGAGTTTTTATTCAATCCCAATTTGAGCTTTCATCCAATCCCCATATGAGCTTCCAACCCATCCTAGTTCTCTATCCATCATCTATTCTTTCCTGCTAATTTGTATCCATCATGAATCTTTATCCCCCTCTCACACAACCAATAATAGTAGTCAAGGGGAATCCTAATTGTGTTGATGACGATAACTAAAATCTTGTTGATCATGAAGATTGTTATATAGATCCCCTTGATGCTATCATTTCTAGCAAGCTCTCTCCAATCGCCTTCCAAAATCCCACTACTTCTTCGAACTATCCCACCATGCCTTCATCCGCATCTAATAATGGTTCTTATGTTACCCTTGACAAGGGATATCCAACATTCTCACCATCGACATATTCATCATGTCCTCCCTTTCAACCTCTATCCTATCCAACATCCACATCCTCTTATCCTTATCATCATGAACAATCCCAATACCTCTACCTTAATCCCACATCCCAACCTTCCCATCCTAATCCAACACCTACACCTTCCTATCACAATCCCCCATCCCAATATTCCTCCTATCCTAATCCACCATCTCAATCCTCTCATCCTAATCTACCATCCATATCCTTCTATGCCAACCCACCATACATGTCTTCCTATGGTGGTCCACCACCTCAATCTTCCTATTATAATCCAACATCCACACCTTCCTATCACAATCCCCCATCCCAATACCCTTACATTAATTCCACATCTCCCCATTCTAATCCTTCATATACATCTTCCTACTATCAATCACCATCCCAATCTTCCCAATCTAGTCCCACATCCACATCCTCCTACATCACTCCCTCTTTCACCGCATTATATCTTAATCCTCCATCTAAACATAACCCACCTATTCGTCCAACCACTCTTAGTCCTCCATCTAGTCCCATCCACTCATCTAATCATAATCCTCCATCTCCTCCTAGTTCTACATCTAATCCTCATCCACACATCCACTCATATAATCCTCCATCTCCTCCTAGTCCTACATCCAATCCCATACCCACATCTAATCTTAATCCTCCATCTCCTAGTCCTACATCCAATCCCATCCACTCATCTAATCATAATAATCCATCTCCTCCTAGTCCTCCATCCATTCCCATCCCTTCATCTAATCCTAATCCTCCATCTCCCCCTCTTACTCCATCCAATCACATCCCCACGTCTAATCCTAATCCACCAATACCTAATCCTAATCCTCCATACATCCCTGATCCTCCATCCATTCCCATCACTCTACCTAATCCTACATCTCTTCCAAATGTCGCCCAAGGACTCATGACAGAAGAGACACCATGCTCTCCCACTCTATCATGTGTTGTCACTAATGATGAGGCCCTCCTCCATCCTACTCCATGCCCTCCCACTCCATCATGTATTATCATTAATGATGAGGCCCTCCTCCATCCTACACCTATCCCTCCCATCACCATTCGTGACACCGTCCAAACGGCTGAGCCGGTCAAACCCATTGAATCCGTTGAATCTCCATCTTCTACTACTAGATCCATCCAATCCATTGAAGACATCCAATCCCATCCTCCTAGTCCTAATATTCACAAACTTCAATCCCATAACCTTCATGAATCCTCCATCCTCCTATATCCCCCAATTGAGGCGTCCCTCCAACACTCTTCCATCATCATACATCCCCCACAAGATGATCCATGCCAAGAGCTTGATCCAAAGAATACAAGCATATCCCCTCCTCCAAATCAAGATCCTACCATCCCATCCACTACATCCCAAGATCATAATCCCCCATCCATCCCATTTCATGATTCCTATCCTCAAAAAAGTCATGATCCTATCCTCCCCTCCACCCCATCTCAAGATCACACTAGCTCATCCACTCCATCCCATGATCCCCTTTACATTCAAGATCAATTCACTCCATCTCATGAGCCCTTATCATCCACTTCCATAAATCTAGATCCCATCATACTCCCCAATTCCTCTCATGATCCCTCATCACTCATTCCTCCTGATGCAGCTATCCCCTCATCTCCATCGCATGATCCTTCATCGCCAATCCCAACGCCATTTTGTACCATCTTGGTCGCATTACACTTATCCATGGTGGCCTTTTTACAAAATAAAAACAAAGTATAGGCACCACCTTTCCTCCTCCACCTGCTAACACACTCGCATCATGCTTCCAAAAGAATAAGAATCCTACCATAGATCACATGCTCGAAAACATGAGCTATCAAGGAAAAGGTTTAGGCCTTCATGAGCAAGGAATGTTAGAGCCCATTCAAGTCAAAGAACATCTAGGTGCGCACGGTCTTGGATATATCTCCCAAGACTCAAAATCCAAAAATGTTGGTACAACCTCCATAGATCCTAAGCAATCCTCTTCCAAAGGAACGAGAGGCACTTCTCGTCGCTCTACCAAATCCTTTGTCGCCATCCCTCCTCCTCCATCGTATTACCACAAAACAACCATCCATTTTCCTCCTTCATCCTCTAAGTCCATTTTGGGTCCTTACGTTCCTCCATCCACCATCACTCATCCTCCATGTACTCCATCTATTATGGGCCCTTATATACCTCCATCCACCATAATAACTCCTACCTTCATAACTCCTAATCAGGATCAAAAAAGGCACATACCTACACATTCTCCATCTACACATAATCCCTATAACCCTACCTCCATCACTCCACATCATCCATCTCCTTGCATCTATCCCCTTGCTACTAAAATCACTTTGGATGCCAAAGAAAAAATGTATAAATCCAAATTTCCACATGAATCTAAAGCTCCTCATGTCCCTTTCAAAAGACATGTTGAAGAAAAGAAAAATCAAGTCCAACATCCAAATCAATCCAAAAGGCCACAAAGGCCCACCAAAGCAAAAATAAAAACCATGTGGATCCCAAAGAAAAAAGGTGCCATACCTTCAAATGAAAAATCCATGACGACATCCAAAGTTACTATTCCCCCACAAAATAATTCACCTCCTCCATCTCCTAACTCTATTTTGGGTCCCTACATCCCAAAAATCAATATCCCAACTCCTCCATTATCGCCACCCTCTCCATCCATTCCTCCATCTCATCCACCACATGTGCCAATGTTGGTCTCGAACACCTTCCCCTATCACACATCCACTCCATCATTCCATCCATACACTTTTCAACACCCCATTTAATTTCCCCCCTATCTCCCCCATCCAACCCCTTTGATTCATCCTCTTGCATAATCCATTTCTTCTACTAAGGTTGTACCAACCTCCACTAGTCACTTTGCACATGGGCTCTTATTACCTCATATGGAACTTGATTCTCGATTCCTTCATCCATCTCCTTATCAAATATCCTCCAAATCTTCATATTCATATCCCTATCTTTATCCATCTTCATCCACATCCTAGTCCCAAAAATACAAAAAAATCAAAAAATCAAAATAAAATAAAAAAGAGAAAAAATCAGAAAAATACAAAAAAAAATAGTAAAGAGAAAATCATTCGTCCAATGGTGAAAACTTGGCAAACAAGCACCTTGGCTAAGTACCATGATGAAAACCTGGCAAACAGGCATCATGCGTAAATTCCCCCTCTAGTCTCCTTCCACAATTAGGGGCAACATCCACTTACGCATTCCTTTCCTCCATCTCCTACATCTACCTATCTTCCACATCCTATCCCATTTATCCCACTTCCTCCATCTTCCTTGTGATCTTGATAAATGTAGGGTAAAACCTATATACATGCTTTAGACACCTCTTGGCATATATTCCCCTCATCCATACACTATCATATTCCTTATCCATCTCTCTCTATCTTCCGCATCCTATCCATTCTATCCCATTTATCCCACTCCCTCCATCTTCCTTGTGATCTTGATAAATGTAGGGGCAAACCTATATACATTCTTTGGACACCTCTTGGCATGTATTCCCCTCATCCATACAATATCATATTCCCTATCCACCTCTCTCTATCTTCCATTATTCATGCATACTATCCACCTCTCTCTATCTTCCATTATTTGTGCATCCTATCCACCTCTCTCTATCTTCCATTATCTGTGCATCCTATCCACCTCTATCTATCTTCCATTGACCATATCACTCCCTTATCCACCCATCTTTCTGTCCCTCTTGCCTCATCATGCGTGACACATCTAGAGTGGGGGCATCTCCTTATTTGCAATTGGGTCCTTGGAGACATCGTCCATCCATTCTACCAAGTAATCCTCTCCATCTCCCCATCTTGCCCATCCTTACCTCCCCATCCATTTATCCATCTAGTCATCCCTTTCATCTACCAAATCCTTATCTTCCTATACTCTCATCCACTATTCCTTTTTGTCCTTTCATCCTTATCTACCCCATTCCTCTATCCTCTTATCCTAGCCTTACATATTTCTAATATCCTCTCAATCTTCATCACTCATCTATCCATCATCTATCCACCTATCCTCGTATCTTCTTATCCATCCATCCCTTTCCCTCTCTTTTCCTCCTATCTCATTATCCCTTTTCCTTGGTATCTAGCTATAGGCTACCCTCATGCAATTCAATGCCATGTTATCTCACTACAATCACTCCTATCTATTTCCTACATCTTTCTGATATATTATCACTCTTCATCATTCATCTATACATCCTCTCATCCTCCCAATTCATCTTCTAATAATATAGATCGCTATCCCATCCTTGAGCTTTACATAACCCACATCCAACATATCAACCATCCCATCCGCACGGCCTATCCTGGCTCATCATATCACCATCCTTCATGTGTCTTCTCATCATGATCATTCCATTGTCCGTCATCGGTCTCTTTTCGAACTACATTGCCCCTGCGCTTTCACGTAGGCAAGGTCAATCATTTGATCCGCCCCCGAGGTTCTATCTTTTTTCTATCTTGTCCTCTTCCATTGTCTATCTTTTGACTTGTGTCAAACTACGTCACCCCTACGCTTTCACGTAGGCAAGATCAATCATTTCATCCACCCCCTGAGCATTTGTTTGTCTTGTCTTTTTCATCCATCGAGGTCTTCATTGTCCTCTTTCTGCTTTTATCCCTGGTCTTTTATAGAACTACGAGGGCTTTGTACTTTCACGTAGGCAAGGTTGATCTTTGATCAACCTTGGAGCCCCTAGGTCTTTAGGGTTCTTTATTACCTTGTGTCTTGTCATCTTGTCATCTTGTTGTGTCATCGAGTATGTCCCTATCCTAGCTGATGCTTACAAACAATGGTCATATGTATCACAAGATCCAATCGGTTTCTGGTATCCTACGTCATATCGATCTTTTAGTTTACTATCCATCATCGGTCTCAACAGGATGTATCCTTCCTAACATACCTCATCAACCCCATCCATCATCTTGATCCTATGGCAAAGGACATTTGAAATTGATTGTGATCTTTTGATTCTTTTGGCTTTTGTTTATCATTTGAGCTCCCTATCATCACTTTTCATGGTCAACTTGATCCATCATATCATGATGTGCTTTGACTAGTCAACATAGGGGCATATATTGCTCATTTCTTTGTTTTTGTCTTCTTGGTTGTCCCACGTAGTACCCACCAAGATCCCTGAGGTCTTGTGTTACGCTGGGGCATCCTTTTGTGCTTGTGGTTATTCCAATACCTAGCCCGACCAAAGTCATCACGAATTTGGGGTGTTGGGATAGCCTTCTTGTTTGTTGTGTTTGTTTTATGCATTAAACACTAATTCATCTTGGTTTACATACTTTGATGCCCGGTGTCTCATGCTATAGCAAAAATCAGTGCTCCAAAGATGGCAAAATGCATTAGGATTTCATTTCATTTTCCCTTCCATCATCTTGCATGTATCCCTCATCCTCTCATCCATCAAAATCCCTCACCAATCCATAATCCTTCATCAAAATCCCTCATCAATCCATAATCCTTCATCAATATCCCTCCCCTATCCATCCAATCTCTTATCATCATCTCTTCAATCTTCTTAGAATACTATCAATTGGTTATTCTAAGCATCTTGTCCCCCATCATTTTATTTAACCATCTTGCATCCCCATCCGATCCTCATCCATTCAATCTAGCACAAATCATCTAATCACACTCTTGGTCTTGTTCCTAGCCTTGCATGTCTGAAAAAGTATGTAAACTAGGGCGTATCTGCACTTCTGCAATAGTCCAAAGGGCGTATCTGCACTTCTACAGCAATTGGAGGGTGTATCCGCATTTCTACAGCAATCAAGAGGGCGTATCCGCACTTCTACAGCAATCCAGAGAGTGTATCCGCACTTCTGCAGCAATCAAGAGGGCGTATCTGCACTTCTGCAGCAATTGGAGGGTGTATTCGCACTTCTACAGCAATCAGGAGGGCGTATCCGCACTTCTGCAGCAATCCAGAGGGCATATCCGCACTTCTGCAGCAATCGAGAGGGCGTATCCGCACTTTTGCAGCAATCAGGAGGGCGTATCCGCACTTCTGCAGCAATCAGGAGGGCATATCCGCACTTCTGTAGCTTGACTGGGATAACATCATATGTTTCCTCGAATCCATTTGTGCTCACCTTTATCTCCCATCGCTTATCATCATTTCTTATCCATCAACTTCCATCATCATCTTCGTATCCCCTTTCATCATCTCATCTCTCATCTTTTCCAACATCCCTTCATCCTTAATCCCTTCCACCCTTTCGCCCTTATGGGGTGGACCCACCCCTTTCTGAGGCAGACCTGCCCTCCCAGGGCAGACTCGCCCCTTTCTGGGGTGGATCCACCCTTCCGGGGCAGATTTTCCCTCTTTCCGGGGCAGATCCACCCTCCCGGGGTGGATTTTCCCTCTTTACGGGGCGGATTTTCCCTTTTTCCGAAGTGGATTTGCCCTTCTGCAGTGGGGCAAATCCGCCCCTCTGCAGCACTTTTTTTCCCTTTTCTTCCCGAGGCCGCCATTTGCAAACCGTGCGTCGGATTGACTTCGTTCAAAAAGAAAACTTTCTTAGTTTTTCACGCTCTTTCCAACCATATCTTTTGTTTCTTCCTATTGAGAGGTTTTCCAGGAACCCTCTCTTTTCCCTCCCTTTTTAAGCGGTATTTTTTACCCCTTATTTACCTTTTTCTCCTCTGATTAATCCTTTCCCTTCCCGAGACCGCCATTTGCACCCCGTTTGTCAGATTGACTTCGTTCAAAAGGCAAACTTGCCTAAATTTTTTCCCTATTTCCAACCATACCATATGTTTCTTATCGAGAGGTCGTCCGGGACCCCTCTCTTTTCCCCCGTCGCCCTCTCGAGGGGGCATACCCTTCCCATTTATCCATTTTCCCTATTATATTCATTCATTTGCAGGATTGGGGCATCTTCATCCATTCCCCGCTAATTGGATAGCTCAGATCCTCCTCCCCACATTGGGGCATTGTCTTCTAGTTACTTCCTCTATAGAGTCATTTGCACTTTCTTTTCTTCGAAGCACGATTATTCTAATGGTACTTTACAGAGGGGCAAAATGTAGACATCCAAATTTGATCACTTCCATATTATCAAAATCATCTACTCTATTCATCTATTTCATTAATAGTGATTAAATAATTTATTTAACCATTATTTCATTTTCTGCCTAAGGTTCCTAAAGTATGTAATTAAATAAATTAAATACTTTACCTTATCCCTTTTCTTCTCTAAATTAAATAAATATGAAAAATTATTTAATTTAATCTTTTAAACCATTTGGATTAAAGTCAATTTTTAATTCCCCTTTTTCTCTCTCCTTGTCACATTCTCCATAACCCTCTTTTAATCTAGATTAAATTAATTAATCTGTTATTAGGATGTGCATCACTTAACCTTGATTAAGTGTCACATCCTCCATAATCTCCCACTTGCCTCTAATCTCTCATTAACTATCCTAATCTTGTGTTTGCACCACCTTAATCAGAATCATTAGCCACATTTAGCTTACCTTTTCTAGTCAACCTTCCCACTTACCATTTTTAGCCTAGACTTTCTTTCCCATGTGAATTTTTAATTCACATTTATTTACCCAAGGCTCCTCTCTTCCCCATGTGAATTTTTAATTCACTTTTGTCTTTCTAAGGTCTTCCCCATCCCCATGCAAGATTCTAGAAGGCTTGACTTGTCACTTTACATGTGTCAAGGACTTCTAGAACCTTGGACTTGTCACATCACCCACATGTGACAAATCTCCAGCTTTTTGGAGACCTTCTTTTACCCAATAAACTCTCCAATGAATGTAAATTTTTAATTTGCATTTATTCTTCCAACCACTTCCTTTTTTTCCATGGAGATTTTTGAAGAATTCTAAAATTCTTCAAATATCTCTTTCATCCTCATTTGGGGACAAGAAGTTCCTTTTTGAGAAAATCTTCTCATCCCCCAAAGTACCTCAAAGGTACTTGTCCTTCATCCACCTCATGTACTCCTCTTCCACCTCATGTACTTCTCTTCCACCTCATTTCCACCTCATTCCACCTCAGACATCTCACATTCCATATGTCAAGATGTGAGGGCTTGTGAGTCCTCAACTCACCATAGCCCTTCATCTTGATCTTGTTGGATCAATCTCAACCATTGAATTCTCTAGAGAATTCCAATTATCCTATAAATACCCCCTCATTTCTCTCATTTTGGGGATCAAATTTTTTGCTACCAAACTCTTGTCAATTTTCCATTTGAGATTTCATCTCATAATCATCGTACCCTCATCCATCTTACATATCATTTTGCACATTCAACATAGCTTGTCATCCAAGGAGCACACAACTCTTCAAGAATCAAAGGGCCAACTAAGGAAGGAGCAACATAAAGGTATAACGAATTTCAATTAATTATCATCTTGTTTTTATGCTTATTTTGCCTTAGGCTAATCATTGAGGTGCCCTTTTATTATGTTATCTCTTCTTATTGCATCATTTAGCATCTCATCTTAGGACTTGACATTTTATAAGGATCACAGTTCCATATATATTTTCTCTTCCAAAATCACCATGGAGAAATGTTGTTTTAACATCAAGCTATTCTAAATACAAATCTTCAGCAGCCACAATACTTAAAACAGTAAGAATAGAAGTCATTTTAACAACTATAGAAAAGATTTCATCAAAATCAATACCCTTTTTTCTCTGCAAATCCGTTTACAACTAATCTAGCTTTAAGTCTTTGCTTACCTCCATCCTCCTTTTTCAGCCTATAAACCCATTTGTTTGGTAAAGCCTTTTTACCTGCAGGCAACTTGCATAATTCCCAAATCTGATTTTTCAGGAAGGAGTCCATTTTTCTTCTTCCATTCCATGCTCCCACTAAACCTTGGTATCCACCTGCATAGCTTCATGATAACATTCTGGTTCACCGGCATCAGTTAATAAAATAGAATACAAAAAGGGAGAAAATCTTTCTGGAGGTCTACTTATCCTTGAAGATCACCTAACATTCATTGGAGTTTGTGGTATTTCTTGTTGTTGTTATTGTAGAGCATGAGGAACCACTGGAACATTGTTGTTTGTAATATCATCTAGCACTGCATAATCCTTTTATGTTTTCTCATGTTTTTTCAATAGATCTTTGTACAACACTTTCTCATTGAATATGACATCCCTGCTACTCACAATTTTCTTATTTTCAAAATCCCAAAGTCTATAACCAAATTTATCAATTCCATATCCAACAAGGGAGTGGGAGAGAAAGAGGGAGAGAGGGAGAGAGATGGATATGGGGAGAAAGAGATAGTGGGAGAGATGGAGATAGAGAGGGGAAGAGTGGGAGAAAGAGAGAGTGGGAGAGAGTGGGAGAAGGGGAGAGTGGGAGAGAGTGGGAGAAAGAGTGGGAGGGAGAGAGGGGAGAGTGGGGAGAAAGAGAGAGTGGGAGAGAAAGGAGAGAGGTAGGGAGTGGGAGTGGGAGAGAAAGAGAGGAGAGGGAGGGAGGGAGATGGGGAGAAAGAGATAGTGGGAGAGAGGGAGGGGGAGAGGGGGAGAGTGGGAGAAAGAGAGAGTGGGAGAGAGTTGGAGAGTGGGAGAAGGGGAGAGTGGGAGAAATATAGAGTGGGAGGTAGAGAGGGGGAGAGTGGGAGAAAGAGAGAGTGAGAGAGAGGGAGAGAGGAATGAAGAGGGAGGGGGAGAAAGAGATAGTGGGAGAGATGGAGATATAGAGGGAGGGAGAGACAGATTGAGAGAGAGATAGAGGGTAGAGGGTTAAGAGTTAAGAGTTAAGGGTTTAAGGGTTAAGGATTTAAATGGTTAAGAGATAGAGAGTAGATTGAGATATTTGAAGAGATGTATACCCCTATACCCTCTTAATCTCTCAACCCTCGACCCTCAACCCTTAAACCTAAATCCCTCAACCCCTATACCCTCTTAATCCCTCAACCCTCAACCCTTAAACCCTAATCTCTCAATCCCTATACCCTCTTAATCCCTCAACCCTGAATCGTCAACCCTCAACCCTTAAACCCTAATCCCTCAAACCCTACACCCTCTTAATTCCTCAACCCTTGACCCTAATCCCTCAACCCCTATATACTCTTAATCCCTCAACCCTCAACCCTCAACCCTCAACCCTCAACCCTTAAACCCAAATCCCTCAACCCCTATACCCTCTTAATCCCTCAACCCTCAACCCTAATCCCTTAACCCTTATACCCTCTTAATCCCTCAACCCTCAACCCTTAAACCCTAATCCCTCAACCCCTATACCCCCTACCCTATAACCTCTTAATCCCTCAACCCTAAACCCTAAACCCTTAAACCCAACCCGTAAACCCTCTACCCTCTAGTCAATCCTCTACCCTCTACCCTCAACCCTAATCCCCCAACCCTTAAACCCACTTAGTAAACTCTCTACCCTAATCCCTCAACCCTCTTGACCCTTAAACCCTCAACCCTTTAACCCTTAAACACTCGACCCTAAACCCTCGACCCTCAACCCTCAACCCTTAAACCCTAAACTCTTAAACCCTCTACCCTATACCCTCTACCCTCAACCTCAACCCAATACTCTCTACCCTAAACCCTAATCCCTCAACCCTTACACCTGTTAAATCCAAGAAAACTCTCTACCCTAATCCCTAAACCCTCAACCCTTAATCTCTCAACCCCTATAACCTCTACCCTATATATTGGACCCTCAACCCTAATCCCTCAACCCTATACCCTCAACCCTCAACCCTCAACCTTAAACCCTCAATATTCAACCCTCAACCCTTAAACCCTCTACCCTATACATTAAACCCTCAACCCTCAATTATCAACCCTCAACCCTTAATCCCTCAACCCTCAATCCTTAAACCCTAAACCCTCTACCCCTTACATTGGACCCTAAACCTAATCCTTCAACCATATACCCTCAAACCTATACCCTAAACCCTCTACCTTCAACCAAGTAAACCCTTAACCCTAAACCCTTCAACCCTAAACCCTTAAACCTTCTACCCTATACCCTCAACCAAATACCCTCTACCATCGACCCTATTCCCTCAACCCTAAAACCTTAAATCCTAATACCCTAGAAACCATAAACCCTATAGGACCTCCACCCTAATCTCTCAACCCTATACCCTCAACCCCTATCACTTTCTCTTTATCTATACATCTCACCTCTCCCTCCCTCCCTCCCTCCTACCCTCTCTAATTGTCTTTATATACCATCTCCCTCTTTCTCCGTACCTCTCATTCAATCAATCCCTACCACCCTCTCTTGCTCCCTCTATCCATCTCTCTTTATGTCAATCCCACTCTCTCCCATGTCTCTCTCTCCCACCCCCTGTTTCTCTCGGGTCTCTCCCTCTAGCAACCTACCTAGGTAACTCTCTCTTTGTCTCTCTCCCCTCTCTCTATCTATCCCTCCCACTCTACCTAGATAAGTCCCTTTCACTCCACCCCCCTCTTTCTCTACCTCTACCAAGTCACTCCCTCCCACACCCTCTCCCTCTCTCAGGTTTTCACTCACACTCCCTCTCCCTCTCTCTCACACTCCCTCTCACTACCTATCTCTCAAGTCTCTCCCTCTCACCCCCTCACACTCTCAAGTCTCTCCCTTTGGCACCCTACCTACATAACTCTCTCTTTCTCTCTATCTCTCTCTCTCCCCCCTCTCTCTCTCCCTCTCTCTCAATTCTCTCTCTCCCACTCCCCTCTCTCTCCCTCCCTCTTAAACTCTCACTTCCACCCCCTCTCCATCTCTCCAGACTCTCTCTCTCTCTCTCTAAATTCTCCCTCCCTCTAAAGACATACATAAATACATACATATAAGCATAATACATATGTACATATAATCCTACATCCATACAAGCATACATACATACATGTGTAGATGTACAATCTTACATACATATAGGCATACATATAATATATGCATTGATACATACAGGCATACATACATACAAGCATGCATACATGACATACAAGAATACATGTACATACAAAAATATAAATATATCAACATACATTCAATATATTGGCATTTAACATATAAAGGAGGAAATAACACGAGTGCACTATAACACGAGCGCGTTATAACGTGCTCACATTATGTCTTAGTTGACATGTTTCCCGTAAAAGCAAAAATCATGTCAAAACTGAGATATAACGCGAGGGCATTATAACGCACTCGTGTTATATCTTGCTTTGGGAATTCTCAAGCCTTAGGATTGGTATTTGCCTTGGAATACCAACCCAAAGGCTTGGAGGGCATTACCAACGACCAGAGACGTGTTTTTAAAAAATCTACCACATTTCACATAATGGAGTTTGTGCTCACCGTCAGGATTGCATGTGGTTCAATATCGAAAAAATCGAGCACATGGGTAATGTTGGGTTCTCTCTTAGCTATCCAACGATGTAATTTTTTTTGCTTTTTGAAAATGTTAAGCCTTTCATCCATAATTTCTTTTATTTGTATGTCTTTTTTTTGCCAAAAAGAAGTGTTTGGTATTTTTTTTGTTATAAATTAACCGTTCATCGGATTTTCAAATAAATTACATTTTTAGAAACTAGACTCCATTCTACAATTTTTTTTAAAAAAAATCAATTAGTTTCCAAAATTTGTAGGGGTAACATGGCCAAAATTCTATTTTTCAGGAAGTGTCCACTTCGAAAATTAGTAAAAAATTAAATATTCATTGAAAATTTATCAGAAAAATCGTGCATCAACTACATACTATTAGCTAACTTCTGACCATTGTGATTTTAAAAATACTAAAAAAAAATTCACCATACGAGGGTCGTACAAGAGTTGCTATGTTATGTTTTTTCTGACAAAAACAACACCAATTTGTGTGCGTCCTTGTTTTGAACCCCTTATTCTCAACCATTTTAAAAATAAACTAGTAGTTTAGAAAGTAGACTCGGAGCACTTCGATCCTTGTTTTTGTTCCATCTCAAAATTTTGAGTGTAACTATCCTCAATTTCACGTCTAAGGTCAGTATTTCCTGATTTCAGAAAAAAGTTGTCCACTTAAGTCCCCTTTTTGGGAACCATCTTGGTTCACTTACCCTTATAGAATTGTCTAAATAAAATTATTTTTATCTAACATTACAATTAAATTACAATAAAATCAAATACTTATAAATCAAACCATTTAACTAATTAATAAATCAATTTCCACACATGATGAAAACACAAACGACATGACATAACAAACGATGAACAACAACGAATACTCATCCCATAAGGGAATGATGGCTAAAGTGTAAGGACTTGATATTATCTCTGAAACAACATGTTTCCATTGGGTCATGGCACGCTCGGACCTGACAAAGCAGGTGGAGTCGATTCATGTACCTGCAAACTACATAAAACAACATTGTCAAACATATCCATATAAAACGACATTCACACCATGAAAGAGAGTCACAACATAGCAAGGTACTCACGAGTGAGTAATGCTACATTGTCTCCTTCACCAAGATTGGCATGCAACAATACATCATAAACAACATCAGATACATCAGATCATAAACTCATAAAAGATCAAATACAACATGTAACCATAACACACATAATGTCTATCATAATGTCGCCACACAAACATAATTGGATGATCACAATGTATCATCAACCAAGTATAAAAACTAACATAGTATATGTGTTGTAACTAAAATAAAGTAGTATAGTATCCAAAACAACTAAAACGACTAGCAAACGAACATAAGAAAACTGAAACAAACAGTAGCAACTGGAGGGACACTACAACACTATCAATTCGCCAATGAATCCTGCCTTTCATGTTTGCATTAAACATATTAATGTACAATCACTTACTTTGGAATAATGGTATAAGATGGTAAGGTATTGATTAGAAGGTTTACACTTTGGAGAATGTTATGTATTCTCTCACTACACCAATGAGCACAAATAAGTTTACATAGTGTAGGTTGGCTATGGGCATTTGTATCATTATTTGTTAGTCTTCTTTGTTTGGCTCTTTTTGTTGTTTTTTAATGTATACAACAATTAGAAGATTGTTAAGATTAGGTGTTTTGCAAATTGAAATTCTTCAGAATGATGTATTATTTAATATGCTTAATTATTGACCCCTTATAGAATGGGGCACCACCTTTGGAGTAGTCAATGAGATTCATTGGAAGATACATCACACCACTTTGAAATTGTATTATGACAAGTGTAAGAGAATAGTGAAATGATATTTTATGGTGGAAAAGGAAAATCATCCTCAAAGAGGAGTTATATCTTCTAAAAGGAGTGCCTAGTTTGACTAGTCAACCTTGGAAGTTACACTTGCATGTATGAAAGATGACATCTAGGTTTAAATGGGCCTCTAGACCATGACTTGGATGCTCCCTTCAAAAGACCATGGTTTAGTGAAAATCACAAGTAGTTCTCCAGATGGTTTATCTCTTACAAATACAAGCCTTAGGATCAAGGTTGTGTATCACATTGGACAATAAGATAGATATTGTAAGTTTAAAAGTTTGGGATTAGCTATCGACATGATGCCATAATGGTAACATTGGTTCTACAACATTTGTGGGTATTATCATTATATCATTAATATAGTGAAATCTACAATTAAAGTTATATTTTTCTTACAAGAATTTTTCCAAAATACATTGTGTGATTTTTTCTCTAGTAATTTCTTTTTTTTATGCGAAGAGGTGTAACCTACATTGACAATATGGGGGGAAAGCATTTGAGGTTGTGACTAACATTTATTTTTTAAATATTAAGAAATCAAACTATGATTTTTCCAATAGAAAAATTAAAAGATAAAAAGGTAAAATAAGTGTTACCAAAAAAAGATCTTCAAATTTTTTATTTTAATTTTTTTAAATAACATAGATAAAACAAAATAGTTCTAAATTAAAACAATCTCTTAAATAAATAAAATAGTTTTGTGTATTTTTGTTATCTATCTATTTATTCATTTGTGTATGCATAGTAGTTCAAATAGATATTAATCTATAATATTCATAAAAATAAAAATAAAAATTCCTTAAAATATTTTTTTTATTAAACTACAAATTTCACTATTGTATTCTAGTCTTTTTTCTTTCTTTTTTTAAATCTTACACTTTTTATTTATAAATCTTTTATTTTAAAAAATAACTATGTACTTAATAAGTTAGCATATGACATTAATAATTTGTTTTATTTTTCTTTAATTTTTTGAAAATAATAGACATCTTAAACACATCTATCTAAAAACATTAAAAAATATATATAGAGATAATAGTCTTTAATTATTTTATTAAAAGATTTTATTTTTCTTTGACACTATTCAAGAATTATAGAAAAATAAAAAGATAAATACCTTGAAATTGATATCTCTCAAAATATTTTAGATGGATGTACTTAAGATATCTAAATTGGTTACTTCTTCCATTCTTATTTCATTTAAAATTTCTTATTTATTATTTCAAACAAAAAACTACACTTTTATCTTATGTTTCTAATTAAAGTACAAACATTCTAATAGCATTAAAAGAGTATATTTTTCTTTCAATTGATGGATCCTTCAATTTAGACATAAATATATTAAGAAAATTAAAAATTGTCAAATTTAGAAAGAGGTTGACAATTGATCTTTCAAACCTTAATATTTTTTTCACCATGAATAAATTTTATGTATTGATAAAATATGACAAATATCACTTACTATTATTCAATTGTAAATATAAAATGAAACAACATATGTTTTCTTTTTATAATTTTTAGCTTTATTATAAAACAACCTAAAGTGCCTTGCATTATTTAATTTTAACACTTTAAAGCATCATGCATTTGATATACATAAATCTAGCATTTCCTTTATAGACAATGGGCCATGCTTTCTATTGATGCTATATAGAGTCATTTCAAGAAAATATTTAGCATCAAATGACTTTAGAATAATAGTTCTTTTAAATAACAAATCTTAAAATTGGAATATATGTGAAGGGTTTTTTTTTGTTTTTTCCTAATAGAAAGCAATGTAATGTTTATATTTAGAAAAAATATGTGTTTTTAGAAATACTTCTTGAAGATGAATAAGAATATAAAAAAGAAATGTTGTAAAAATAGGAAGGTATTGCATATATAAATCACACTTCCAATGTAGAGTCAATTATAGATATTATTCTTTTAAGTTTAAGATTATTAAAAAATATTAAATGAGTGGTAAAAAAAAATAGTTTTAGCTACTTCTTACTTAGTAAACAATGTGCATTATTTTGTGTATGTGTTCTAATTTGGTTTATGTCACTAGTTACACATAATATTTGATATTTTTATTTACATAACCTTTTAGTTGAATTTTATAGATTTTTTAGATCCTTAATGCACCTCGTGTAAAATATTGTTGAGAGTTACATATTTACTCTGGAGTTTGGACATATACACCATGCACAATAAAAATTAGATCAATATTTTGGTTCCATTATCAAGGCTCGATTAGACTTTTTGCCATGAGGGTTGGTCTAGAATTTACTTTGAGTTTCTAGTTTTGAACAATATTGCAAGGATAGGTCAATGTGTTAAACACAAAAGATACGGGAAAAGGTAATTATAAACATATGGATGATGCATTATCTATTTAGAAAAATATTTGTAGCACACAAAAAAAAGGAACATTAGCAATAATAGGCTCACAAGCTATTAGGTTGCATTTTTTTTTTCTAAGATGACAAGTTTAAGGTATTAGCAAGTGTGATATGCATAAAGGATTATTTACAATGGAATCATGCAATATTTGAATCTATTATTTGTGGAGATAGCACAAATTTGTGTTCATGGATTTTTAGAATGTAATTTTGCAATAGCTTGTGCTTGTGTTGAAGATACTATTGAATGTGCATAGAATCAATGTACAAGCATGTATGTTTCAACTACAAGTGTTTTCAAGTGAACCAATCTTGTCTACAAATGGAATAGACACAAGAGAGCCTCTTGTGTAGAGTGCAACAAAATGTGTAAGAAGGGGTGTGTCCTCAAAGATAGATGGTTCTCCCCATATCCAAGTCACAAAAAGGAAAATCTTTTAATGAAGGCTACAAGTGCACAACACAATCAATCAAGAGGGGTCAATTTGATAGTGCCAACTCGTGAAAATGATGAAAACTCATTTGCAACAAAGTCAGTCATGAATCTTTTGTTTGTAGATGAAAGGACATGCACAAATAATAAATAAGGGTAAATTGTGCTCGTGATGGACATTTACAAAAGCACTTGGTACTAGGGTCACACATCGAGTATATGCGTAAACAAAGTGTAAGAATATTTGCTAAAGGAAAATGATAAAGCAAATATCAATATTGGAGAAGTAATTGGTTTCATAATTCGATGAAAATGTCATGGTAAGACTATAATGAAAACTGTATCATACAAAAATGTATTGCCTATGTTTACAAACAAAATATATGGGGTGAGTCCAAACAACTAAGAAATAGAACGCAAATCTAAATAAGATATTTGTTAGATGACAACTCTTCACAAAAAAGTCATTGAGATGCTAGATTATTATACTAAGAACAAAGAGCCCAAATAATTTCAAAATGAATGAAAATAACCCAAATATAAATAGTTTAATTTAAAAAATTATAAAACTATTAAAATTACAATATAAATTTATATAAATTTCTATTAAAACCTGTCTATACAAACAACTTATTTTAAAATAAGTAGATCATATAATTACAGACGAAAACAAATAAATATTGACCGTTAAAAAGATCAAAATTTTAAAATCATATCATCTCTATTCGATCCTCACACTAATCAAATCAACAAAATTATGGATCTGAAAAAAGGTTCAACCAATCTGCACATTCAAGCATCCATCTTCCAAATGTTTATTCGCGATATGTATGAATCTTCTAATTTAATATACTCAGTAATAAAGATTTTTCTTTAAATAGTACATGACTAATCCTGTATTCCACGTTTGGAATGAAAATTGAATCACTGATCATTTTATTTTATTCTTAATCTACGAGCAAAGTACTTTGTTCCTTCTCTGTCATCTTTTCAATCAAAATGGTATCTTCAGATATTTTGTAAAAAGACAAAGAACCTCATTCTACAATTTTACCGCTTTATCATATTCTCTAGATTGCGGAGAAAGATAAAAACCCTCTGTTTCTACGCTAAATCTGATTCATTTAAATACGATGTTCACTTCTCTCTTTTAAATATTAACTTCAGCTCTGCCCTAAGAAAAAACATGAACCCATTTTCAAAGAACAGCAGCTGTCCTCTCAGGCAGGAAGGTTGCAGAGTAATAATTTACAGGCATCATCCCAGCAAAAGCAGAAGTGAGACTGGAAATACGGTTACTTTGCCGCGCACAATCAGCCATCTTTTCAAATTAGCTGGTAAGTTTTCATCCATCAATATTGTGGGTTGATTTGATAAATTGAAATTATTCTCCTTAGAAAGGTCCAGAAGTGAATTAATGTGTAACATACCGGGTCCACGCAGGTAAAATCTATGGTTTTCATCCTGTTAAAGTATTTAATGAAGATGGTGGAGAGATCAAGGACTTGAATGTTACCAGGGACAATGATAGGTTGTTTCTTTGTGACAGGGAAGAGCTTGAACAGGCATTTCATAGGAAGTGATTGAAACGATTTTGATCTCATAGTAATGGACTGAAATTCATGTGTAAAGGTAGTATTTGATCATTTTTTAAATATGAAGCATGTAAAAGCACACATCCCCCGTCCTCCATCTTCTACCCTCCCTCCCCGCCTCCGTCCCCAAAAAAAAAAGCACAAACAACTCTTCTTTGGTGCACGAATCTACATTGTACATAAATGATCGATTATGAACAGTTTGATTGTTGAAATCATTTTATATCTTATTTGGAATGTTTACAACATATACAAAAGTATATTTATAGGTCTAACCCTAACCAGCACATTAAGTTTAGCAAAATGAGACCCTCTCATAGGGATGCAGCCACCTTATCCTGTGGGGTTCAACTTTATGACTGAGCTCAGTCTGCTGAAGCCTGTATCACTCTAAATTAAAAGAATATGTAAGTAAGTGTGAAAGTGGGGCAAGTTTTTTGTCAAAGCATAAGCAGAAAAAGAAAATTGTATAACACACTTATAAAAATAAATCATATAATGTAAAATTTATTATTGTTTGAATGATACATGCTAGTGTGATTATAGTGAAAAATGCAGTGAGTATGTGGTGATAGTTAAGTATTTGCCAGATCCCACCTACCCTTTAACAATATTATAGTGCAAAAATACAGTGAGTATGTGGTGATAGTTAAGTAAAGGTTAGTAGAATGATATTCTTCATGGAAAGAATGCTCATTGTTGGGCTCCAGCCTTGGTTTAATCTTTCGTGTTTATTTGGATGGATGTTAAGTAGGATGATATTCTTCAGGGAAAGAATGCCAATAGTTGGGTATCCGCTATCTTCTATATGTTAACAGGTTGTCCATATTTATTTTAAGTCACATAAACTAACCAAATCCAAGCAATAGGAACACTAAAATGTGTTGTAGCTAGAAATTCAGTCGTACTCTTTGATTTCAATGTAGCCTAAAATTAATAAACAAGCACATAGAAATCTGCTCTTTCTAGTGAAACAAAAACTAAGACCAACAAATGGAGGAAACTCATTGAATAATATTGCCCCCAATATTTGTTTCTTGGGTATACCCTGAGAGCTTCTGTTATTTTACACCAATCAGTTCATCATCACTACCTACAGTTTGCATTACAACAAATCTTCTCATCTAGACATGTATTAAATTAGAGTTCAAAATAACTGACGGTTTGAAATAAGTCAAATTCATGTATGAAATTAGAGTTATTTGTATGGCAATTCCTTGTCTCAACTACTCTATTATATAGATGTTCCATTCAGACAAAATTAGTTCATGTATTGGCATGTTATAAGAATGCATTGACCAGGATGCAGCCCGCTTGACAAGCATCGTGTTGAAGCTTCTCTTACATGCTAATTATCTCATTTTGAGTACTAAATTAGAGTTATTTGTATGGCAACTCCTTAACTCAACTGCTCATTATATTGAATAGTGCCCTCATCTGTTAAGCTGATATAGGTGTTCCATTCAGACAAAATCAGTTCATAGAATGTATAGAACAGGATGCAACCCACTTGGACGGCATTGTGATGAAGCTTCTCGTACATGTTAATTTTCTCATTTTGAATGCAAAAACAACTAGAAGCATGAGGGACCATTTGAATGAACTTAAACTCTTCACAAAGAACCACATATGCAGGTTAACATCAGAAAAATCAAATAATTGATATTCTCACAAGGAAATTTCTTTCAATGCAGGCGATTGAATTGATGAATACTTGTCATCCTCCTTTTGACCTTTTTTTCCCTGAGTCAGGACTGTCAACTTTGACTGTGATATCATTGTATTTGCCTGGTCCATGTAGTTTATTTGTTGCTTATATGTAGGTTTGCTTGGCATAGTAATAGCATTTGTTGGTGCTTGTTCAGTGATACTATGTTAAAATTTTAAAGCACTTCTTTGTAGTGCTGGTCCAATCTATGTAATATAATTTTGCAAAATGGTGGTTTGATGCTGTCCAAATTTGTCAAATAGCCACCCCCTTATTTCAAGTAACATTTATTACCAACCCAATATAGTTGAGTTTGCTCAAAAAGAAATATAATTCAGAGCTTTGTCGCTCTAGTACAGAAAAGTACTTTTTATTACTAATCCAATATACTTGTGTTTTCCACAAGAGAAGTAATTCAGAGCTTTGTCACTGTAGTAGAAAAATAAAATGCTTCGGGGATTGTTCTTGCCTTCTAAATCGGCTATATTTGGAAAACCATACTTTCTTGTACATACTGTATAAGAAATTCAATCTAGATCTAGAAATGCAGAGATATAAAATTCTACACATTATATATATACACACACACGATATTTAAAATTATTGACATGGTATACAAGAGTTCAGCATTATTATTGCTTATTTTGGATATTAACATCAATGACTCTTCTAAACCATATAATGTAGAGCGCAAGGAATCCCAAATCTTCTCCCATTCACTCTTCTTTCACTACCAATGCTTTGTGCCCTAAAAGCTAAATGCAATTCCTCTTGGGCTTCATTTTCTAGTGGCCATGATCAGTCAGCATCTTCTGGAAAAAAATCCCATGCTATCTAAAAATTCTCTCTTCTCTTTCTGTGCAGAATGTGCCACCGGATCTTTCTATGGCTTTATTGCAGATGATCTGTCTGCCAGTGAAGGAAACCTTTGTACTTCAATAGGGAATCACCATATGATGGTCGTTACTCATTCAAATAGTTCAAAAGGGGGATTGTGCTGATCTGATACCATTTCAAAATCCAGCAAGGTTTCATTTGAATCTACAAAGATCAGTCACCCTTCCAAGAACCACTAAGAAACCCTCACAAATTGACTCCCACTTAAATCAATACAAAATTTGAACAGAAACAAAGGATTCTTGCTCTAATTCTATAAGTGTTTGGGAGACAAATCTAGTAAATGATCTTCTTCCCACCCCAAATGCTAGGATCAATCTGGATTTTTTTGGGAAAAACACTGAGACTATGCAGGATTTGGAGACCAGACAAAACGCTTCAAAAGAAAAGGTAGACAATCCACCCCTAGGGTTTGTAATAATCTCTCCACTGGTGATACATATTCTTTGAGTGTTCCAACCTAAACAATTTCGCAGATCCTAGAAAAGGGTGTTCAGACAGTGACTTTCGAGGAAGAGGTTACTGCAAAGGAAGAGTTGTTGCAGCAAGCAGCTTTAATTTGAAAATTTCTAATTTTTTTGGCCAAGCTTAGCAAAGCTTCATGACTGTTTGTCTCAGAGGAAGCTTCTGGTGAAAGAGGGCATCTCCATTGGCATTTTCCCATGTGCAAAAGGATGCTTCATGGTCGTCTATGATTACCCTTCAAATAGAGAGGCATTGCCAAAAGGAGTCCATGGTTTTGGAACAACACATTTTTATGATTGAAACTTTGGTTTCTAGAGTTTAATCCTCTTTTCAAATGTGGATAAAACTTCCAAATTTGCCTATCCAATTTTGGTCTACAGAGAGCCTCTTTTCCATTGGAAATTCTCTGCGAAAATTAATTTCTATCCCAGATATAGAAATGATGTTTAGCCATTCTACCTTTGCAAGAATTCTTGTTGGATTTGATTTTTTAGAAAAAACTACTCGACCAAATTTGCTTAAAAATTGGAAGCAAGATCCTGAAGCAACAAAATAACTATATGATGGAATTGTATTTAGATCGTGATTTTTGACAGGCCACTTGGTTGCCAAGTGCCCAAAGGCATCCTTCTTGGGTTCCCGTCAGATGTAGGGTACTTGGTGGATTGGGTTTCAACTTCATCACCTGGTAATTGAGCCTGAGAGTGGTGTTGCTCCCTTTGAGGTCTTGGGGGATTACTCTGACTCGATTATTAGCTCCGATAGATATTCTTCTGACTCTCTTGTGGACTTGACTACCCATGCTCCCTAAACCTTCATCTATTGTGGACAAGGTGCTCCATTCCTCAGAGATGGTTGATTCCTCCTCTCCAACCAATGCTGCAGTGTGTTCCCCATCAGTGGCCCAGGTGCAGAAATCTCCTGGAAAGTTCAGTTCAAGTTCTGTGATGATACTATCTCTTATTATCTCTTCTCTTGGAAAATCTGACAAATGGGTTACAATGTAACAAAATAACTATAAGAGGAAGTCACCTACAGTAAAATGCAATTAGGATATAAGTAAGATGATCCTTCGTTCACATGTAATTATAACAGGGATGGACTGCTACACAATCTCCATGAAGTTCACGTAAATTAGAAGCTTTACTTGATGATTAGGGTTAAGTCCTTTTTTCCAGTGGGAGGCTCTGGACTCTTGCAAGTTTTTGAAGTAGTTTAATTGCTTCCAAAAGCTTTGGTTTCAACTTTCAGGTATTTTTCTTGGCACCCTGTTAAAAGGGTTGATGCCTTTTCAAATGTTATATTTATTTTCTTTATACTGAAAGGAGTGGACCCCAAGTCCACACCATATCAATAAAAAAAACCATCAATGACTCTTCTTGCTGCTCCTAACAAGCAAACACTTTTCCAATGGCCATGGATTAATGGGAACTGTCAATCACCAAAAAGCCAAAGGATACAAAGACATCCTCAATATTGCCGACCGAAAATTGAAGACTAGAAAGGATGCAAAGATTCAATACAGGAAATCAACGTATTTAAGGCTCAGGAAAATCATTACTTGATAGTAAAAATGTCAACAAAATTATTATTTCAAATTAACAGAATCATTGAATTTGGAAAAATCAAACTATCCCGTATAATGGGTTTTAATCATTCACTTAGCAATAAGGAATTATTTGCAAGGAACATTAACACCCTTAGGTTACTTGCGATCTATGTTACCAGGTTCTGCAAGTTTGAGTGTTGTCACCAAACTGAATGGAAGTGCATCCAAGACAAGATATGTGGAGAGGCAAGGTCATGCCCTGGCCAAAGCCAAGAGAACCCACAACTGCCTAATTTTTAAAGAGCATTAAAAAAAATTAATGAATTTTAACATTACAAAAAGCATTTGGGAGCCATAAAGAAACCTAAAGCTACACGAACCTCCAATATCATTCCAAGTTTCCATTTTCATCTTTCAAGTTTGTTGGGATTTTTTCTTAGGTGAAGGATTGCAAAGGTATTTGCTAAGTGTTGTGAGAACGAACAAGCTTGAGCAAAGGAAATTTATTGATCAAAGGTAAGTCTTTTGTGAGATTTTTTAAAGTATTTTCAAAAAAACACATTTTTTTTTTACAAAAATATTTTGAGTGTTGTCTTTGTATTTTTTACATTTAAACATGTTACAATAGGGTTATCTTATTGTTCTGTTTTGTTTTTTGTTCTATTTTTCTAAGTTAACATACTCTAGGATTACATTTTCAATTTTTTATGTTCTTCACAAAAGCAATCCATTTAGAATGGCTGCTAGTTCAAATTCAATGAGCCAAAGGGCAAATTGACAATTCAAACATGACCAAGCATCACCTCTATGGAGATATGTTATGATGATTGATTAACATCCAAGAGGTTTTCTTTGTTTCTATATTCACTCTTGAATGAGTATAAGAAGTCATATAGTCAAGTGAAAGGTCGAATGTGTGCTATATGACTAGCCAAGGAATTAAAGTTTCTCATGGGTCAAACAAGAAAGGGTTGCCCAAGGAGTAAGTTATGGAATATATCAAAGAAAAAGAAGAAGCTAATAGTGAGAGAAGAAAATTAAGATCTTGTGATTTAGCAAAGAAAGGATCACGCAAGCCACCTAAAATAGTGGCTAACCCATATCCTTTCTTGGAGACAATGTCTTTCAAACAAGAGGAACTCTTTCTTTCTTCTTGCAAAAGAGGCCCATTGGATAAGGCATTTTAGAATGAAGCCAAAGAAAATGTAGATGAATACGTTCAATGTTGCATTTGTTCCAATGGTCTTCTCTCCAACCTAGTGAGGTCACTATATTGATGGAAAATGGTGACATGAATCAATCAAACACCTTCAAGTTACATAGGTCTTGAGTACGAAAAAAGTGCACACCACCTTATTGGCAAAAGAAAAAATATTGTAGACATCACTGAAATGATTGAGGACTCATGGGTTGAAACAAAAGTATCCATCATTTCTTATGGATGAAATTTTTGTAAAAGTCAACCTTTAATTAATGTCATTGCAATGCCCCTTAAGGGGGGCAAAGTTCTTTAAGGTGGTTGATAGTGAGGTGCAAATGAAAGATGCAAACTTCATTTTCAAAGTCCTCATTCAATCCATAGCAATGGCAAGTTGTGAAAACATTGTCTAAGTCCTAATAAACAACATTGAAAATTGCAAGGTGGCAAATACTTTGGTTGAGGAAAAGTACACACATTTTTTGGACACCATGTACTATCCACTCCATCAACTTGGTGAAGTGGAAGATTGGTACACAAATAGAGTGGGTGAAAGAAATATACACTAAGGATGAGGCAACTCAAATGTTCTAACAAAATATCATATGTCATAAGGCATCCTCAAGACTTTATTCAATTAAGAGTAGTTGAAGTTAAGTTTATGAAATTTCAATATTCATTTTAAATTTAAAACTGCATTAAGTTTGCAATAAAATTTTAATTATAAATATATAAAATATCTACCTTTTAAAAAAATGGTTGTTGATTTTTACAATACATAGGGTTGTTGAGACTTGATTCACGTTGCAAACAATCATTTTGAGACAACTTGTGAAGGTGCAATAGGCATTGAGTGCCATGGTCATTAGCAACCAATGAAGTTTGTGGAGGCAAGCAAATTCACAAAGCGCGCAAAAGATCAAATCATTAATCTTATGTTGATAATTGGTGGACTCATGTGGATTACATCTTGAGTTTCATCAAGCCCATCATAAGTATGATCGAGTTTGTTGATATGAATCAATCATGTTTGGGAGATATATGATGGCATGGACTACATAATAGAAAAATACAAGCCTTAATGGTAGATAAAGAGAATGACCCCAAATAAACATATTTTCAAAGGGTGATAAAATCATTGTTGACCATTGGAACAAGATGACCACACCCTTGCATCTTCTTGTATTTGCATTGTCTCCCAAATACTATAGCACAGAGTTACTATCTTTACTTAGGAGAATAGCATCATATAGAGACTAAAGTTGTTGAAGAGTAGAAGATGCATTTGTGTTAGAGCTTGCCAAAGGACACTCCTAAACTTAATGTAACTAAAGGGAGTGACACTTCAATTACTTGTGGTTCAAATGAAATTGAATCAAGTCATAACTAAGATGGTTTCTATGAATAAGAGAAAACAAGACTACAAACAAATACTCAAATAGAAAGAAAAAAAATTACTTTGCACCTTTATATGAGCTTGAAAAAGTTGAGTGCCCTACTTGAGAAGTCTTCCAAAAGATCTCCCAAATCTCTTGTTGCGCACACAAGAGAGAGGGTGGCTATGCTCAAAATGTGTGTGATTTAGTAATTGAAGCAATGTGGTTGCTCTTTAGACAACAACATAATATTACATTTAAGTTTGATTGATGAAACCATCTCCAAGAGGATCTATTTATAAATTTTGTTGATAAATAAGCAAAGATTGAGATTTAATTTGGAGATCAATCGCTAGGGTTGCATGAGAGATTCGAAGGAATGAGAAGCCTTTCAAGTGGCAACTTGTAATTTGTTCACTTGGATAGAGCAAGGATCAAGAAAATTTAGTCAACTAAGAATTACTTATTTTGATCAAAAGGTGGATATTGAAAGTCCCCATACGTGTAAGAACCATGGGGAAAGGTGATGAGACATGTGAGGATCACAAAGGAATGTGAAATTGTGATGTGAGTACTCTCACACACCTATGAGAATCACATAGAGATATCAGATTTGACAGAATGTGATAGCTAGGATTTTATGGAAGAATGTGACGAGTAATTTATTAGATTAATCATAGTATGTTGTTTTTTATTCAACCGTGATATTTGTTTCCATCAGCATTTTGAATCACACTGTGATCCATCATCAAAATGAAAAAAGAGTTGAAGGAGAAAAATGGGTATTTGCAAATCAAGATAGGATAAAAAAGAGAGGGGGAAGGGGAGAAGGTGGCACGGGATTCAAAATTTGTAATTACAAATTGAAAAAAATGCAAGATATAAAGTTGAATCATAATTGAAAATATGTTAATTAAAATATTGCAAGTCTTTATTGATGATAATATAAATAGAGAAAAAAATACATAAAAATAAATAAACATATGATATTTATATATAAAGTGAATAAATATATAAACACCTAAACATATGATGTATATATGAAATATATGAACTTTAAGGAAATGAATAATGAGATAATAAATATGAAAAAAATGAGATAAAAAATATAAATATAAATATATAGAAAGAGGGGGGATGTAAATAGGAAATATGTTAATAGAGAATGTATAAGAAAAAGAGAAAGGACTTTATATATAATTAATATATGTGCATAAATATATGAGAAAAAAATATGTGCATAAATATATAATATGTACGAAAAAAATATGAGAAGATATGAGAATATATTGAAAATAGAGAATAGAGAATAGAGAAAATATTAATGTATATGGATCACGGAGTATGATGTGAAATGTTGATGCAAACAAATTTCACACAATTGAATCGAAAAAAGCACGCACTATTCAATATGGACCGCAAAAATCTAATGTCTTTAGATTAATCATGTTTTGATTTGTGAGTGGACTAATTAGTTAACTAATTGGTTTTAGTCAACTGATTAGTTAAGGGGAAATTTAGAGATAAATAAATAATTGTATTTATTTAACTTTTTGAGGATAGAAATATGAAAGGAATTAGATAAATGTGAATTTATTTAATCAAGGGTAAATTATAGAGGAAAGGGGTAAAGGATGGATTAAAATTATAAATGATTGGAATTTACTTAATTATTGTTAGGGAGATGATTGGGGAGGTTAATTAAATAATTGGTCTTATCTAATTATCCATTAGATTGGATAAAATCGAGTGTGGTCAAATGTGGGCAATTTTATTCAGTGAAGAAAAGAGTGGGCAATTTTAGGTGTACACTTTTGATGAAAAGTAAGATGTAGAATTTTGATTGTACTTACCACTTTGTAATGATTTGGCATATATGATATAACATTAAATTATCAAGTATCGTTATCACTATCATAACATCAAGCATCAAAGGTGTTTTCAATTCTTTTTTTTGCAATTTATAGGTACTTTAATATTTATGACAAAGGCATCCCCCTCTATGAGAAGGGGTTAACCAAATTTTGAGATCTACAATTGTTAATTAGCAATAAGGATGCATGACAATCAAATTTATTATAGCTAGACACATCCACAATTGATAATTGATCAAATATTTGGAAGCTGTCAACCTTTTTTCTTACTTTCTTCCTATGTGTCATTTGCTTATTCTAGTAAATAATTGTGTTTGGGTGGTACTTTGTTTTGTATTTTGTAATATAAATATATGATCTAATGCATGGATGGATGAATGATATGATAATGATTTCTAATGTATGCATGGTTTTCCAACTTTCTACCAAGTGCACCAAACTAATAGCATTTTAGGCTACTCTCACAAGTTGGGGTTTGATTCTCACAAGGAGTAGTATCGAGCTTTAGTGCACAATAGGCAAAGGGGAAGGTGTTGCTCAAAGTAGAGAAATAGATGTGCCTTCAAAAATAAAATTTTGGATTTAGAATTTTCTTTTCTATTTAATTTCTCTAGCACATAAATAGATTGATTTTTTATACTATTGGATTTTAACTCATTTGTCAATCTATATTCATAGAATTTTTAAATTTTTTTATACTATTGGATTTCAATTCAGTTGTGAATCTATATTCTTAGAATTTTGTTAAATGTCCCCAAGGGCATTGTGTGGATCAATAGAGATAGTACTCACAAATGCTCTTCTTTTAGCGAAATTATTCTTCTTTTGAAGGCATTGAATAATTAAGTGCATGATTTATGTCACACATTCAATAGTTGTGAAGATAAAAACCCATAAAGGTTCTCACAATTTTACCTTGCACTATAAAAATGGTATGATTGGAGGCCTAAGATGGAGTTTGGAGGATTTTTCAAAGGGGTTATTATTTGGTATATGTTAAAAGAGCTTATGGGCTTTATCTAACGTTACTAGAGAAAAGGGATGTGCTTGAGGATTCTATTTTTGGGCTTTTAGGGAATATATTAGTGAAACATTTAAAACTCTAGATTATGCTCTTAATTGTTGTGTGAAAAGATCTTAACCTACCTCTATGGGAGGATTTTCCCTACCTCTACTTTTCACTTGGGAAGATCTTGGAAAGAAGATTAATTTGTCACATCCTCCTAAGAACCCCTTTTCTTTTTATCTTAAGAACCCTTGTAATTTGGACTAGGGGTGGGAACCTATAATCATAATATGTTACTAGATTTGTGTGTGTGCATGGGTTTCATTAAATCGTTAAAGAGTACTATTAATAAATATGACTATTAGTTGTGTTATGTTAAATTTAATTCATTGATTATGTTTTAGACTAACTCGAACTAATCTACGATTGATGGAATTGTGCGAGGAATATTGTTTGACTATAGGTACTAGAGCACAAGGTGAATTGAATTTCGTTGTTCTGCAAAGAGAGAGAGAAAAAGATCATATGATGCCAACCTAGTGTTAAGACCTTGACAATAACACTTTGCCTAAGCAAAAGATTCACACATGGTATCAAGTACATACAATGATATTTAAATGATTATTTTATCCATAGAGTGAGTTTGCAAGGATTGTCTAAATCCTTGTGCATGACCTTAGTACTTATTCAATTTGAAGTCATCACTTATTTCTGATCATGCCTTGGTAGCACCAATAAGATACCCAATGTTGAATAAGACATAATACTAACCCTTAGCAAATTATGTTTTACCTATTAATGCCTAGAGAATCGAAATAGCATGTTGTGCTTTATCTATTAATGCCCAAAGAATCAAAATAGAAAATTGTACTTTACCAGTGTCTAATCGCAAGTAACAATAATTTTACCCACTCATTCCCATGCATGCAATGGATACTTTCCACAAGCTAAGTATGAATCTAAAGGGTGGACCCTAGGGATGTAGAGACTATTGTTTCCCTCTTGTCAAACCAATCCTCAAAATTTATAGAATGGTTGCATATGATGCAAGTCCTAGGACCTTAGTTTAGACACTTTTTTATGGAGAGTTTATTTTCCTAGTTATAGAACCAAACTTGATACAAGAGTTAACTTCTATGGCATCACAAGATAGTTGGAGGAAACGATTTAGCAAGGGCATAGGTAGAGGGTTGTATACCCCCTAAAACATAGATTGTTCCTCTCCTTTCAAGGTGATCACCAAATTGGTAAATCATATGTCCCGCCTCAAGATTAGCTTATTGATGCTCAAATGTGATTGCAATCAGGGAACATGCTCTACTTGTAGAATGTATTGGTCATACCCCAAATTTAGCTAGCTTTCACTAGTGCAATACAAGCCAAAGAGCCAATAGCATGCATGTGATAGATGCCAAGAGCTAATTGTGAGTTTTGGATGGTTTCTACCAGTGGCATCCAAGGGAGGGATACCATTTTATATCACTAAGTAGTCCTAGGGACTACAAGAAAAGGGGTTTTCCTATAGTAAAATTGGCAACTAAGAGATTGGGTTAATTCCCATGGGCAAACCTTATCATTTCCTATTTTGGATAGGTTTATTCCAAAATAATAAAGAGAAGAAATCTTCTTTTGGATCAATGGCTATTACATACTACTCTTGATTGGCATCAATAGCAGGCCACAAAATCCACTTGGATGGGGTGGATAAGGACTCTATCCATGTGGTTGGGACCATATTGCACACTAGCCAAACCATCAATAATTAGAACAACCAAAGATAAGATTTCTCTTATTAATGACATTTATCTTTCAACTAATGAAAATAATCATGAATGCTTATCTAGTGTAACATTATATCTTACAAATTTTATATATCATAAGGAGATCTAAATTCGCATTGTTCAAACTAGATACATTGGGAATATACTTGTTTTTATTGATTTCTTATCTTGTTGGTTTACTGTGCAAATTAGGCCTATTCCAATTGCATGGTTGTTCTAAGTTAGTTTCCCTCCCCTCTTATGTTTAAAGAGATGGTAATGTCAAAAACAATCTGTAGTAATCTGGGAAGGTATAACATAAGTAATCTGAGAATAGGATTGGCATTATGGAAGCCGATAGGGCATGAAAAGCGGATTCAAAGCTGGATGATATAAAAGAATGAAGGGGGCATAAATTGGATTTTAGGTTTGTCAAAAGTGAGGGTTGCATGTAGCCAAGCCCAAGGCTTCTAGCGGGGTTCCTTATGATTATATGGACATGGGTCCTATCTGTGCCTAGGATGTGTTTTTAATAAAGGACAATGAGGAGATTAAGAGACCGGCCAATGTCACAAGTGTATGAAATAGGTTCATGTGGATGTAATGAGAGTAGTGATCACCACTCATGGTTCTATAGACCTTGCCAATTTAATAGATGACTTCAAGTATTTTGAATTCTACACAGCTATGGTCTGACAGCCTTGTAATTTCTCATTATTATTGCTATCATAGTTTGGTGTATTTCTTGTGATTATTCTGAAACGGGTATTTATTTGGCATAACTAACTTTGGTCCTTATAATCTACAAGCAAGTGATCTCTGATCTCTGATTTCTTAGCAATTTATTTCAGATCCTTCGTTTTGGAAAAACTATCTGAAGTGGATTTTTGTATCACACCATGCAAGAAGGACGCACAAGTAATAAATGAAACTGAGGCCTATAAAATGGACCATTGCCTATATATCCAGCTTTCATCATGAAAACTAAAATGCATGTTTTCAAACCTAAAAGAACGTGAAACTGTATATCAATACTGTTTAAGCCTATGCATTAACCACGCAACTAACCTCACAGTCTACAGTTTGAAAACAGCCATGACATCAGAATAGTAGCTGTAAATTAAGCATCTTAACCAAACAGAGGTCATCAATCCAGTGGTAACAAAAAAACAAAAGGCTATTATCAAACTGCTAAGGGAATTTTTTTCTAGAATTCACAGTATCAAGCATTGGCATCGCTTGATTAATATTTACAAATGAAATTACCAGTGCTTGCCAATGATAACATCTCTTTTTCCTAACTCATAGTTTGATAAGGTACTATTATATTTAATCAAAATTCTTCTAACAAAGATTTGCTTTCTCATCTTTCTTCAAAAACTCTTTGAGGGCTTGCATCGTCAATCTATAAATATAGTTTTATTAAATGAACTTTTTGTTGCACAGATGGTTGTCATTGCATCAAAAGATCGACATGTTAATGTCTGATACAACCGTCAGAATTAATGAATCTACCAAAGATGATTAAGTCATATCACAAATCTGAACGCTGCACTGCACAACACAAGAAAACCAAAAGCACACACCTTGCAACATCTTTGACTAAAAAAATCTAGACATCAGTTTGAAAAAAATAAAAATAACTGGAGCTTTAATCTATCTTGTATGCAGTAGATGAGAGCTTACCTTTCTCCTCGATCATCCACCTTGATTAAGTGTCATTTCTCCATAGAACAACTCTAATTGAGATTAGAATCCAAAATCTGTGAGCCTATTTGCACGATTATTTTCCCTGGCTAAAACCAATCCCTGCCGAATAGCATTTGTTTTCACTAGGTTTTTTATTGGTTATACTATAGGCCAATTCAATCCTTTTCAAGTGATTTAGACATAATCCACCTTGCCCTGCTTGAGCCGGTGGCTAGCCCCCACCATCACCACTTGAGTTAATTTTGTGAATACAATCGAGCAGATAAAGGAAATCAAATAGAAGTAAAACACACAGCAAAACAGCATAACACAAGTTTTAACGTGGTTCACCATAAATGGTTACGTCCACCAAGAAAGCAGAGAACGATTATATTATCAGTTATCTAATACATGGTCTGTACTCGTGTATTTATACAAAGCTCTTCGGATATGAAAAGACAGGAGAATAGCAACAGTCATGTAACTGTTGGGCTTCACATCTCAACAATCTCCCCCGTGAAGTCCAACTGCCATAGTCATGCATTGTGTCATCCCTACATTTCCAATCTTATCTTCATATCACAGTCAGGCTGGAAGTTTTCAACTTCGCCAAGTTTTGTTCACAAACACTCTGAATTAATCATCTCCAAATCCGATCAGAAGCAAAGAAATCTTCTTTCCCTACAACTTTTCCAAGTGCAAACTCAACTCCAAATTGTACAGGAGTCACTTCTTCCCAAAACACATCATCATTCCCAGTTAACAGTGCAGGATCGATGATCTTAGGCCTGTTTGTAGCACCAACAATGAAAACTATTTTCATGGTTGTCATATCATCTGTCTCTGTCAACGACTGATTAAGGACTCTGTCCTTATCAATTCTATACATAAGTTTCTCCAAAAGCACATCAGATGAAGTGTCACGGTCCAAATTAGGCCAACAATAAACATCCTGGACCTTAATTCCGTTCACAAGAATTTCTTGCTCTATTGACTGCTCCACAAAAGGAGCCTCACGATGGATTGTAAGGAAGTGATCAATGTTTAGTTCACCCTTCTCATCAATAAGCTCTCCAATCATATTCATGATACGACCAAGAGTGCACCTACCCACGGGAATCGTAATGGGTGATCCCGTGTTCAAAACCGGCTAACTACGCACGAGCCCTTCGGTTTCATCCATAGTAATCGTGCACACCATAATCCATTGATTCTCATCTAAATGGCTGCAGCAGAGCTCGTTCGAGACCTGGTAACCAACGTCCCCAAATTGAGTAGGATCATGATAGTGATGACAACCACCACTTGGTGGCATTCGTATTGTCTCCTTTTGCCTTTGCTCCACTACGTTGTCCTCTGGCGCATCCAAACCTCGTTTCTTACCTCTGGCAATGGCATCGACATCGGCACTTACAGGCGACAATCCACCAAAAACAGCAGGCATAAAAGAGCTCGTAGCTCCAGACTCCATGGAGGCTTCCAGAATGCTTCTCCTCAAGCTCGACTGCAGGGCCGGAATGGCAGCGGCAGGAGGAATTTTCCCAACCAAGGGTTGCTGCTGGTGTGAAAAAACCTCAAGCGTCATCTCCCCCAAGGTGAGTTCTCTCTCCTCCTTGCTTAACCAACCGTCTGTTTCTGCCCATTCTTCTCCGGCCTGAACCAACCTACCATTACTATGAGGCACAAAACAAAGATCGTCCTCAAGATCCTCCTTCTCCAGCCCACCAACAAACACTTCCAATGTATTACGTTGTTGCCCGTCAGAAGCATGCATTTTCTTCTGTATTTTACTATCCTTATTGAAACCACCTACAAAAACTTCAGATTCCTTTTGTTTCTGTCGATCTTTCAAGGGATCAGGAATATCATTAACCTGGCGAGCATCTTTATCTCCTTCAGTACCTTCCTGTTTCGCTGTTGGCTTAGTCCCGTAACGGTTGGGGTCATTCTCTGCCAAATAGGAAGCCACTTCGGAAACGGTCTTGGCACGCTTGTTAACTTTGCCTCCTTCGTCCGAAGAGAACGTTTTTCTCTTAAGCCCATCCAGGGTTCTACCTGCCGTTTCTTGCAACGGCTTATCTCTTATGTCGGTGAGAGAACAATTGGCACCCGACGAATCGTCTACCTTACAGCTCAAATCAGTATTTTCAAGAGAATTGATAATGTGAGGAAGACCACTATACAAGTCCACCGTTACACTATTATCTAGCAACTCCTCATCTTCCTTGATCGACCAGCAGCACGGCAACTCATCCTCATCGATACTGCTCAGTATCATGGGGCCCTTTCCCGTCTTTCTGATTTTGCTTGTATCCTTAATCACCTGGAATTTCTTCTTAAATTTCTTCTTTTTCAGGTGGCCTCTTCGCTCCATTCGAGACTTGAACAATTTTTCACATGTGACCTTTGAGGCACTTCTTCCATTGTTGCCTCTTCAAGCTCTATGTAACGACATTATATGAGCCCTCATTGTCAGCATATCCATATACAGGTCACCTAGAAATTTCTGCAACAACGTCTTCTGCCACACCGGCTTTTGGGTTTGGTGCCCCGACAATTCTGTCTTTTGTCAATGCCCCAACAGCATCATCATCTGCCTCCTTCAATGGCGGTCCTTGGCTAATTTTGCCAGAAACAACACCAATAGCAACGGCAACAACACCACTTCGCTCCATATTTTCCCTTTGTGCAAGGGTCCTCAATTCCTACAACCTCTCCTTGACATCAGCATCCTCCGGTATAGATTTTTCACCAGCCGCGTTTGTGCTATCGGCCTCCTTTGCACCAATAGATTCAATGGGCTCAAGCTTTGCGACGCCATTTTCATCTTCCAGTGCTAGATGTGCACTTGTCTTGGGCATGGGATTTTCTTTTGGAGGCCATGATACTTCCCCATCACATGGGGATTCATTCTCCTCCAAAACAATCCGCAGAGCACTTTCAGACCTTCCTACGTTTGGTTCCTCTACCCCTTCTTCCTCTCTAGCTTTCTTTTTCCTTTTGGATCGTTGCCTTCTTCTACGTTGATGGCACTTCTTCAAATCGTCATACTCTTCATAATAAAAAATATCAACATTCTCTGCAAACAACACTTTCTTCTTCTGTGTCGCCCAAAGATCTACCTGAGACGCTCTATCCTCAAACCAATACTCAGGAGCCCCATCAACTCCTCTTCTACGATCACCACCAGATTCCAACATGTCTATGAAATCTTCCATAACAAATTCAGTTTCAGCATCTAATTCATCCAGAAACTTTGTTCGAGCAGCCCCAAAATCAAATGATGGCAAGTCTTCAGTAGGATGAACAACTTCATTATAAAACTCTCCGGAGCCACAGGACCAAGACATAAGAACTCGGGCCCAATCATCCAAAGCTGCTACGTCCATATCTACTCAACTTCATAACCTTGCTCTGATACCAATTGTGAATACAATTGAGCAGATAAAGGAAATCAAACAGAAGTAAAACACACAACAAAACAGCATAACACAAGTTTTAACGTGGTTCACCATAAATGGCTACGTCCACCAAGAAAACAAAGAACGATTCTATTATCAGTTATCTAATACATGGTCTGTACTCATGTATTTATGCAAAGCTCTTCAGATACGAAGAGACAGGAGAATAGCAACAGCCATGTGACTGTTGGGCTTCACATCTCAACAAATTTCACACCAAATCTGTGGAGGAGGTAGGTTTTATATTTCAGATTGAGTAATCACATCATTGGGGTTTAATATTTGAGATTTTGAAGAAAGGTTTTACAAATTTTATATTTTGATGATGGATCACAAGTGTGATCTAAAACATTGATGTAAAAATTATCACACAATTGAATCCAAAAAAAACTCTCTTATCAAATTTTATATCCTTAAAATATATTTAAAATAATTTTTGCATGATAATCTTAAGTCATCATGAGAATCAAAGATATTAAAAGTAGCACAATCAAAATATATATTTTAAATATTCATCAGCCATTTAAGTAACTGCAAGGATTTGGCAAGATTTAAATACCCATATACTATACACAAAAAAAATATTACTTTATTAGTTTATGGTATAAAATGATAAAAAAAAAAAGTATCACGAAGCTTTATAAGGGGTGTAAAACTTATGTCCGAAGCATTCAGTGGTCCTCCCTTACATTTTCCAAGAACATTTGTCCATCTTATTTGCTCAGTTTCTGAAATTCAATGCACTCGTTCATGTTAAAGACCACATGTAGTGCAATGTTATTAGTAGGATCGGTGCTATGCAATTGCACAATATAATTGTCATGGTGTATTGCCATAATTTTTATTTGCATAAAAGTAAATGCCTAGATATAGTTAGGATGATGACCTTACATGCTTGCTTTTCAATACAAATGATGTTTTTATAAATATTCAGCTTTGGTACTGACAAATAAGTTTCGTCTTATCACTAATGCTCTTCTTTGTCCCATGTTTTATATTAGAATTGGTAACATTTGGACTTCTTTGTCCCATGTTTTATATTAGAATTGGTAACATTTGGACTTGCACATCCATTAGGCCTCTTTGTACCTCTAACTTAACAGGCTATTCATATGAAAGAGCACATTTTGGGTTGACAGGATCATTTCCGAACATTGATCAAGGAATTCATAACTTTGTCATGTTGATTGGATTACCCAAAATACCATTTGGCATGTAATCACTTAAAAAAAAATTATTTTTGTTGTAGATGAAAAAAAAATTCGGATGAAAATTAAATGAAATGGATTGAGGTCTTTGATTGTAAAATTGGCATGGTTTTTTTTAAATTAGTAAACATAAAGGTGAAAGAGGAGAAAATCAAAGGTATATAGGTAGAAGGAAGAAGTCATAATTATAAGAAAATACATAGGTAGGCTTTGACCTTTAAAACTAGCGCTCACACCTTGGTGTGCAATGAGTACGTCGAAGAGGTGTGGAATGTCAATTAGATAAAAAATTGGTCTATTTTTTCACATACATTTGTGCAATTTATGAAGTCAATTATTCGGCCATTTATCAAATGATATTATTTGTGCAACAAAGCTCTCGATGGAAAAGTGATAGCTTCAAATCAACTATGTGTCGTTTACAAGGATCTAAACATGACTAAAACAAAAGCTCTGAATCAAAAAGATAATCATGCTCCATTACCAACAGGCTCATGTTATGTTTGTAATAGGGAGGGAGAGCAAGGGAGATGGGATAAAAAGAGGGAGATATATAGGGGAAGAGTGAGAGATAGAGGTGTTAAGGAGATAAAGAGGAAGATAAAGATAACTATAGAGATGGAGATGGAGATGGAGATAGAAGAGGGATAGATAGAGATGGAAGAGATAAATATATAGAGAGGGAGATATAGATAAAGATAGAGATAGGAAGTGATTAATGAGAGAGGAAGTGAAAGGGGTGGAGAGAGATGGAGAGATAATGAGATAGAGATAGATGGGGAGATGAAAGAAGAAATATGGAGAGATAGACATAGAGGGTCAAAGAGATATAGATATAGGGGTTTAGGAAGAGGGAGAAGGAGAAGGAGAAGGAGAGAGATGAATGGATAGAGATAGGGAGACATGTATAGAGATAGAGGTGGAGAGAGGAAAATAAAGCTAGATATGAAGATAGAGTGAGAAAGGAAGGAGACTAGTAGATAGAGAGATAGAGGGAGAGGGAGAGGGAGAGATAAAGATAGAGAGAGATAGGAAGATAAAGAGGAAGAGATAAAGATATAGAGGAAGAGGAAGAGGGAGAGGAAGAGATGGAGAGAGAGATATATATAGATGGTGAGATAGAGTGATAGCTCGAGATAGAGCTATAAGGACATATAGAGAGAGGGGGAGAGGGAGAGAGACAAAGAGATAGACAAACAAAGAGAATTAGAGATAGAAAAATAGAGAGGGAGAGAGGGAGAGAGAATTAGGGATAAATAGAGATATATGGGAAGAGAAAGGGAAAGAGGTAGAGATAGAGAGATAGATAGGGGGATAGGGAGAGAGAGATGAGTAGAGAGAGTGAGAAATGGAGAGAAATATGTAGAAGAGGGAGACATAGAGAAGAAGGGGGAGAGAGGGAGAGAGGGAGAGAGACACATAGAGAGGGAGAGAGAGAGGGAGAGAGAGCAAGAGATAGCTCAATATAGAGGGAGAGGGAGAGGGAGAGGGAGAGAGGGAGAGATACAAATAGAGGGTGATCAATCTTTTGAAAATATTGTAGATTCCTTTGCCATAATGATTACCAACTTAGGCAAGGATAAATTCTCATCACAATGGTGGTTAGTTTTCGATCAATGAAAAATTGCACTTTCATTAGAATGAGTATCTATGTGAGAATTTGAAGTTGATGTGAAATAGCATATAATTCTTGATCAATGGGTAAAGACGAAGCTTGGTAATCATTGTTTTATTTTTTCTCTAGGACTTGACATTTTAAAGTCCAATAAACTCCAATCATCCTCAGGAAAAACATGAGACATCTAGAAGGATTATAGATATTTGTTGGAGACGTCATAGGTTTAATTAATTTTGTTAGAGATACTATTATTTTATCATTTTCAAATGCTTGCCAAAATTTTTATGGATTGTCATCAACTATCATCATATGTTGCTTATGTTGATGAATAGACTTGATTTTGTGATGAAGCATGGATGGGACAACATTCATTGCATGTTTAACTCTACTATCTCCATATCTAACCCTTAAATCTATTTTGGTCTATACTAATCAATCAATGTGGAGATAGTAACTCATGAAGTGTAAAGAAAATTATGGAATTATCTTGAAGTATTGGTTGCAACATTGAAGTTAAGCCCTTCTGAGTAAGAGCATATGAAACAATTACACATTATAAGATGTCTTTTAGAATCTGATTTTGAGGGACCTTCCAAACCCTAAAGAGAGATGTTGGTAGGGTATTTTAAGGACAAGCATGTGTATCATACCCCATGTATGTTTGCCTAATTGTAAAATAAATTGATGTTATAAACAAAGAATGAAAATTAGGAATATAATTAGGCTTATTGTGAGAAGTAAATCATGGAGACACATGCACCATATACCGTATGAAAAGAGTATAAAAAATTATAACCATGTCATATGATGTATCTTAACCATAAGATACATCATTCATATCAAAGAATGTTCATATACACCCTATGTATCCTCTCAAATTGATGTAGCATGGATAGGTATGTCATTAGTGATATAAGAAAGATAATCAACATAAGGTTCATCATACTATATCCATCATAAATAGGCATAAAAGAAGTTGCCTTTGTAACACATGTACCCTCATCACTAGGTAAAAATGAATCAATAGAAGCACATGGAGAAAGCTCTATAGACACAAGAGAAAATTGATCAAGTACACACATGGATGAGGTAGCTAAGTCATTATCATAGGTTATCAAAGGTATATCATCATAAAGTTTAGTAACACAAGAAGTGTTCATTTGGTAAGGAAAGATGATAGAATATCCATGGTGAAATAATGTAAGTGGAAAAGGTAAATCTTAGATAAATAGAAAGGGGAAAAATAGATGTATATCATATATAAAAAATTAAGTGTAAGATATAAAATCCTAAGGCCAATACAAGGGTGGGCACAATGGCTAATAGATAAGAAGTATAAAAGAACACATAAAACCCTAAAAGAAAGATAGATCAATAAAGTTACAAACATGAGGACATCTGATAAGTTACTAGGGTGAATATATAGGAACCTATACAAACATGAATTTAAATGATAAATGTATAAGAATAAGTGAAATTAATCCAATAAACTTTCTTAGTGGGAGATTTTAGTGTAAAAACAACTAAAATATTTGTCTCATGGTGCCAAATGAAATAAAAATGTGAGAAAAGTAAAAGTTATTTACTATCCAACAAAGAGGGGTTGTCCATCATCACAACTAATATATTAAAATCATATCAAATCTTCAAATCTTTGGTTTACATTTTTGAATTGTATGAAATCTTAATTTCATACAAATGTCCATTGTAAAGTTTTCTCTCACTACCCAAACTCCTCTCCTCATTGCAAGTCGCGAGAACAAACTTAACCCTTTCCACGAATGCTCAGCGTTCTGGAAAACACAAATTGTCCCGGATTGCCCTCTGCCACCATCTGTTAAGACTGCTTCGGCAACTTCCAACCCTGATTATGTGCTTGTTTGTTCTTTGGGAGACTCAGATGTTTGTCTGATGGATACCCCTATCGACTTCCACATTTTAGATAATTGCATCCGTGATTTTGCTGAGGAGTTTGGGAACAAATCCCTCCTTGTTTGCTGCCTGAGCAAGAGGCCTTCAACTGATCATTTTATCTAGTGGATAAGGCTTCCTAGAACAACATTCCCACTCCAAACATTGTCATTTTATCTAGTGGATGAGTAGTTTGGAACCTTTGTTAAGTTGGATCCTGGAGCCCCCAGCAGCAGATTCTATAGGGTTTGTGTCATCATTGATATCTCCAAATTAGTGCATCATTTTGTCTTGATCCATTCGACTTTTGGCACCTAGACCCAATTGTTCAATTATGAAGGTCTCCCTTTCAGATGCTTTCACTGCAACATGTTGGGACATAAAATTGTTGGTTCTTCTTCTTCTTTGAATTTTTGGATCTTGATGAATTGGTTGTTCATGTTAAAAAGTGCACAATTTCTCAAACTGCTAGTGTCATTTCCAAACCAAACTTCCTTGCCAAAAGGAAGAAGGGATGCAAATTTAAAGATGAAAAGCTTTGTATTGAAGGCAGAGATGTCGATGAAGGAACACAATGGACTATGGATGCCCTCCTCACCAGAAGTATGAGGAAGGGGATGACCAAAAGGCCACTTGAGTTGTTTTCTTTGAGGTGGTGGATATGGCTTTGTTGAGTTTGGTTGTAGCTCGATCTCGAGTGTTTAATTATGCCATGTGATCTATGTTGGTCTTCTTAGTATGTTTTAGGCTTCTCTTGATTCTTCGTCATCTTTTGTGCTCCCCATTTGTGGGTCTAAAGCAGTATTTATTCTTAATTTGTTCATTTATTGGGAGTGGGCCCTAAACCCACAATTGAACCAATCAAAAAAAATGACATGATAGTCATGCTCTATTTTTACTGGCAATTTTTTCTTTACAATCCTTTTTAAAAATAATACATGCAATGTTTGTAGAGACATTGAGATGGTAGGTAGAAGCAACTAATCACATTTGCACCTACTCTTGTATTAAAATGCAAGGAGTAGTTTCAATTATTGCCAACTTCTAAATAATTTAATATAGCCAATTTTTCAAATTTAAAGAAAAATCAAATCAAATAATTTTTAACTTCGAGGAGAAATTAGATTTTATCAAATAAAAGTGTGTTTATAAAATTAAAATTAAATTGTACTTAAAAATCAAAACTTATCTAAAGCACTTATAATTGTAAATATTAATTTTTAAAAAACCTTTTTCAAGTATTTTTCTTCCCCCTATAAAATTGAGTATAAATAATACTTTTCAAAACAATTCAATCAAAATATTAGACTTTTATATAATCATCGAATAATTTTGCATCACTTTATAAAAAAAATTAAATATTTCCTTTAGTAATCGCTTTTTTCATTGTTATTAAAAATATACTATATTTAATTAATAGATTTTTCTTTTAAATTAAAATGAAAAAATATTATTTCACTAAAAAAATCTAAATTTATTGAAAACTTAACAATCTCAAAATCCTCTAAATTCTTTGCCAAAAATATAACATACTAATCTTCCTTTAAACTAAATTCACAATCCCATTGCCCTTAGGCTCATCATTACCATGTGTCTTTAACACTCCTCATGCCAAATCTTCTCCATGTCAGACTAAATGACCAACTATCCATCTGCTCCAATTTAATTCATGCAATCATCTACTGTTTTCGTTTTGAAAATGATGTCATTTGGAAGCATGTTGCCATTACTATAAATATAAAAATCAATTATTCCATTGAAAGTTGCACTCGATTACAATTCACAAGTGTGGTTTCTTTTCTTTTAGCTTCATGTCTTGCTAATTTCAAACTAGAAAGAAAGTGGAGTTTTTTTTCTATTTATTTGCATTTTACTCTATATCATGTAAGAAAGTTGTTTGTTTTCTTCAGCAGATTTCAATGTAAAGATTGTGTTAAAGAGTAATAATGAATCTAAAATTAGAATAGGATAGCTGCTTGGACAGTGGTACTATCTACATGGTGAGGTATTTGTTGGGGATATAAGAGTTATGTTATGGTGCAAATTATTTGTAATTCAGCCGTTTTTCTTTTATGATCTCAATTCAAAATGTCTATATGAAATTATTTGTTGACTAAATGTTATGGGATATTCACCTGAAAAAAAATCTAAATGATATTGATTTTCAAAATATTTTAATGAATGCAGTTTTTAAGTTTGAAATTTTGAAGTGTTATTGGCGGTTGTCCTCTACTAAGTACCTTTCATATCCAATTGTATATGAATATCTCATATATGATTAAGAAAGCTCTCTCTAAAATTTGTAGAGATTGTTTTACTAATGCTTACTTTATATCTCATACATTACTAATTTTCATAATGAAGTTGATTCAATTTGAAAAAATCCTTCTTCATTTATACTCTTGCATTATTATTTAGATCTAATTGCCACAAACAACCACTCTTCAAGGGTTTGCAAACAATCCTTATCTTGATATAATTAGCGAATAGAATTAGCCGATAGGCTATATATGGTGTGAGGTTTCGGCCTAAAACCTGTCTCACGCAGATATACAGCTCCCTTTTGCCGGTATACTGTCTTTTTTACATCGGTTTTCAATCTTCTGCAATCGGTATAGTCTTTGTTCATCGATAAATATAAGTAGATTGGATATATATCTGAGTAAATGAAATCAATCTATTCCGATCGTGATCGATCAGATTGCAATCTTTGCAATAAATGTGAAGATATTTCGATAGATCCACCTTTTCCACTGTCTTACCAACTCTCATGTACCGACCAAAGTTGTTCTTAAATACATTGCAGGATATCATATTTCTCAAGGTTAGACGGCTTCCCTTATAATTAATTAGTAATCTATAGCACATCGACAACAGGCATGGCAAAAACAAGAGCGGCCACATGCAGGGAGGTGTCAGTCCATCACTGCCCGCCGGATGTTTATGCAGAAATTCGTGTGGCTTTTGCTCTCTTTGCCTCTGAAGCGTCACGGACTATTTTTGTTCGCACCACTTATTTATATATCAGGAATGTTGCTTAACATGGGGATGGTGTCCTTCGATGCTGGAGAAGTCGTCGGGCATCATCTTGCGCTAGGGTTTGTGTATAGAAGCCTGAAATTTTTCGAAAATCTCTGGCCTGCCATGCAAATTGACAACGAGACACACAGTAGGGTTCGTTGTCTGATCTTTTGATACTTTCAATTTCTCTGGATTAACGAAAACAAACAACAAAATTCTTTGAAATAATTTAGGTTTTGGTTTTCTGAGAATTTTGAAATATTGCAATTTTTTCTTCTTTGAATTTTATTTGAATTAACGAGAAGAAGAAGAAAGAAATATATAATATTTTAGTTTTATTTGAATTGCCGAAAATAAGAATGGAAAATTGAGATATTTTCAGTTTTAATTTATGTTCGACTTTATTTGAATTGATGAAGATAACAGGCAGAAAACTTGAAATAATTTATTTTTTTGATTTAAGGATAGTTTTTCTATATTGTGTAAGTAATTGTGGATTCCTTTGGATTCGACTGTGTAGAAGTATTTGTGTCTGACGTGTATGATGTCCATAACCAATCCATCTTCAGGGAGCAGAAGATTACGTTTTATTTAACTCTCTACTGGATCCATCCGTAAGGGGAAGAATTTTAGGTTTTGTTGTTATGTCTATGTCTTTTTTTGAATTGATGATGAAACAAGTAAAAAAAATTTGAAGTGGTAAAGGTTTTCAATTTAAGTTTGTTTTTTTATACTGTAAAAGTAAGGTTGGAGTCTTCTAAATTCCACTATGTAGAAGTATTTGCATCTCTCTATCGCAGCTAATATTCAGAGAGAATAAGTTTAGGTTTTGTTTTTTTGTTTGAGTCTTATTTGAATCGAGGAAAAATGACATTAAATCTATCTTTAGCACATCGAGGTCTAAATGTGAGAGATTCAATAAGTAAGAACTTTTAATTGTGGAACTTGAAGATGGAGGATCTTCTAATGGGAAGAGAATAATGGACCATGGTATTGTTTTCAACTAAACCCTTAAGAATGTTTGATGAAGATTGGGTAAAATTGGATAAGAAATCAAGAAGTACTATTTGCTTGTGTTTGCCATATTTTGTTTTGTTTCGCATGCCTGAAAGGTGCATCTTACTGCACGCTCAAGGTATTGTACAACTTCTTTTACACACATCTTGTTGGGGAGCTCATCTGGGTAGCTATCTAGAGCATGGTCTCCATTCAATTGAGCTGCCAGCTGAACCAACACTTTCTGATTTTCCCTCGTAATGTGTTGTATATTTCTTTGTTGTTATGCTCTGCATCTTGTTTACCTTATGCAGCTCTATATTTTTCCTTTGCACTTCTCTGCACTTATTTCCCTTGCACTCTTCCTGCTCGGTTTTTTAACCTTGTGTTGCTCTATGTATATCTCCCCTGCACTGCTTCGTAATTATTTCCTCTACACTGCTTCGTATTATTTCCCTTTCCCTGTCCTGATATATTTATTTTCCTGACCTATATTTACATTTGTACATTTTATTAGTTTAGATTGGAGCATTCCATACTAATATGTGGTCAAATGCAGGGACCCACCTTCAGAGAAATGATGGTTTCTAGCCAAAAGGCAGCTCACTTGGCACTCAAAGCCCTAGGCCTACCAAATGCATTGGATGGATCTCTGAATGTGCAGCCGAAACTTACTTTGGCTTCTGCTAAAGATGAGAATATTGCAACTGCTTAGATTCTCTTCTTGTGCAACTAGTAGTTACATTTTGTTTATCAATGTATAAATTCACTATGGAATCAATAATGTACTTCGTGATGTAATAGACATATGGAGTTTTTAATCCATGGCCTTGATTCATATCTCAACTCCAGTTTCTCTCTCTCGTCTCTGATTTGATAATGCATATTTTGATTCCCTGCTCATATTTGTTTTGTTCTATTCAAATTTAAATCACCATTGCATCTGTCCTTTATTCCTAAATGGGGATCCTATTTAAAGTTTGTTAATAGAATGGTAGTATTCAAGAGGAAGATCTTAGCTTCATCAACCAAAAACTGAAATGCACAAAAATGTTGCACATCACCTGTGGTTGAATTTTGTTTGATGTTTGTCTTCAATTATGTTAATGTTTTAAATATTATTTTTCTTTCTTCTTGCAACCCAAGTATATTCCCCACTCATACGGGCTTAATTTTCCACTTGGATAGTTTTCTAGTAATAACTTGGACAGAGAGAAGTGATATTCAATGATCGCATTACTTTTGAAACATTTTACATCTTTCTATGGCATCACTTTTAGTTGTTTTGAAAAAGGCTCAATATATAGGCAGTTGTTTTGAAAAAGGCTCAATATATAGGCAATTATTTTGTGACTTAGGTGTTTTCCGAAGGTCCCTACAAACTCTGGTTGTTTTCCTTTCCTCCTAATGCCTGTGGTATAACTGTATGCCAGACTTGTCTGAGTGTTGTTTTGGACATCTATGAATCATGATTTGATACTTGCTAATTTATAAATGTAGCAATTGGATGTTTTTGAGATCACATGGCTAGTGGTCCTTCCATTTGGAAGTTTTCATTGAGTGGAGATGTACCAGGTCTCTTGATCAACTTGTTTTGATAGGAACAATTTTTTTCTCTCTTAACACTTTCTAGAGGAACTCACTATGAAGTTTATTTTTTCAACCTTGTCTACAAGTCATTATAGGCAAGGAAAACACAATTACTATGCTTAGCTAAGCATCACCAATTGACCATTTTTTGACATACTTTTTGTACTACTGTACATACCTACAGTGAGCTAATTTCATTACAAATTGAAAGTGGTCACTCATATACAAAGCCCTGTTACATTCTAATAGTTAAGAAGGAACGAACTTAGTGTCTTTGCTTCATACACATTCCCTTAGCCACATGGTCGTGGTAAATAACTTAGAGCAGCATACGCATGTACCAATCTTCAGTAAGAACTAAATGCAACTAGAGCTTCATAGTTTACATAGGTACCAACAATAATGGTGCAAGTAATGGTCTTTGAGGCTCTGCCCATTTGTATGTCACCGACGACAATGGTAGGCTATTAATCCTTATTGATACTCTCCAGACAACATTTCCATAGCTTGAGAATGCTCTAATACGAAAGATTCACAGGGATCTTATGTTGGCTTCTCTTTTAAAAACATGTCAGTTATGCTTTTGTGGCATTCAACATTCGTTTCATAATTCTATGACCGCACATTGCCAAGAGCACAACACATGTTTTGGTCAGTCTTCTAATCAGTCTTTTTTATATAAAAGAGATTATATGGTAATCCATAGAAGTTTGAAATGACGTCAATGACCCATTCATGCGATTGTATTTTTGTTTTTGTAAAGTTTTGACAATATTTTTTAATACGCAAAATTTAAAATATTACAAATATTAGGGAAAGGACTCAATAGCTTCTAATAAAATATATTAAAAGAATTAATAGTTGAAAAATATATTTTAATAAAAATTAATATCTTTCACAAATCTAATTAAAGAAACAATCAATTATATGATGACACATTAGGTATTTGGTAATATGTCTTAATTCAGATATAGAGACATGTTATTATATCAAATGAGTATATGGAAAAGTAATCTTATATTATTAGGTGAACTCATTGGCCAATACATCTTATGCAGTAATCTAAGTGGCCGAAGAAAATTCTGAAGCCACAGTAGAACATGGTTACTTGATTGGTCTGGACTATAAAATCTAGGGGCATATTGAGCATGTTTTAGTATTGATGTGTCCGATGGAGATAATTTTATATGATTTAGATGATCTTTGCTCACAAAAGCTAATCAAACAATATTGTATATGTTTTACACTACACTTCCTTTCCATGTTTACTTTTATATATTTTTCTATCGGGGTAACCCTTGCACCCCCTCAGGTACAAGTGCTAGTATATATATTTCTGATCTATCAAGTAGGTGGTTCAAAAAATTGATTTAAGGGTGTGCAGTAACTGTTTTTTATTTTCAATTTATTTTGCTCTCTACTTTGTATATACTATAATATTATATTTTTACAATATATAATAATACAATATTTTTGTATTATATATAATAATATAATATATTACTATATAATATTATATATTATCAATATAATATAATCTATATTATATATATAATATTATGTATAATATATTAATTATATTATTCGTTCCTAAAAAGGTTCGAGTTGCCTATTTCTTGTTTTGCATTTAGCCCTAAAAGCCAGGAAATGTGTCTCTTGTTAGAAGACAATATCTGAAGAAGATGCAAGTAGATTTCACAGCAGGTTATTCCATTTATATACCAGACTGCAATAAATAATAATACACAAAATCCTTGTCCAATAAACCATACCCTGGAGGCTGCATTTTTGGTGGATCAGAGTGATGATTTGACAGAGCTTCACTGGCTTACGAGCCTTTTAGATGAATCTTTACTAGGAAATGTACCAAAACAACTGGGTTCTCGTTTTGGAGCAGAAACTAGGGTATACATGGTATAGAACAAAGTTCTGATGAGATGAGAAGCTGAAGTAACATATCAGCATTGGAAAGTAGCTCTTGTTCTAGATGTATAATTACTTGTATTCCTAATGTGACTACTCCAGGAAAGGTAATAAGTATCATGACAAGAGTCTCATTTAGCAATTGGGATTCCAGTAGTCCTCCCCTTGCTAACTCTAATACAAATTTTGAGAATTGTCCAAACTGTTTTGTCTCTGCTAATGCTGCTATCTCCAGTATTCAAATTTATTGAGTTCTGAGCAAGCAAAATCCCATCCCTCAAACAGACTACTATCTGAAACAGATCAAGAGATTAAAGCAAAGTGGGAGGATGCGACAAAGGTCATTAAATGATGAAATGTTACACAGAAAACCTCTCAATGGATAAATGGAGCAAAGACACACTGTGTTGCTTGCCATACAAGATATATACGAGTAGGTAATCTACATCACTTCGACTCTGAACAAGAGAAATGCCATTTTTCAAACAAAATTTCCAAGAGAAATCAGGGGATCGAAAAGAAGGAACATAGCAAACTACAGGTCATAAAATGCATGCATTGTGGCACCCAGAAAAATCCAGAGTGGAGAGCTGGACCAATGGGTCCTAAGACACTATGCAATGCCTGCGATGTGAAATATAGGTCTAGAAGACTTGTACCAGAATACAAACCTTGTGCAAGTCCTAAATTTTCAGTTGATAAGCACTCCAACTCCCACAAGAAGATATTGGAAATGATTGGTCAAAAGGAATTTACATCACAAGCCTCTAAAGCAAAACAAACATGTTCTGCTTCTGAAGTACAAGCTTCCTATTCGAAACCATCACAAGAAGTATTGATAAACTGCCCAAACTCTTCTCTCTTTAGTCTTTTCTAATACTACAGTATGTAGTGGTTCAGATTACTTTGCTTCCAAGCAAACAAAATGTGATTCCTTAAAAAAAATCCCAAAGACAAAGCAGGGGATTATGAGAAAGGGGCAGGATGCAATGAAGATCAGGAAATGTGTTGACTGTGGCAGCCAGAGAAGCCAACAGTGGAGAAGTGGACCAATGGATTCTAAGACACCATGCAACACCTGTGGTGTGAAATATAGGTCTGGAAGAAGTGTGCCAGAGTACAGACCTGTTGCAAGTCCTACATTTTCAGTTGATAAACACTCTTACTCCCACAAGCTGGTCTTGGAAAGGAAGGGTTAGAAGGAACTTGCTTATCATGAAGAACAAATGCATATTGCTTCCGAAGTACAAGATTCATGTGCCGAACCACCACAAAATGGATTGGAGAATCAACCAAAATCCTTTCTTTCTGCTAATGCTTCAGTATGTACTGGTTCCAATTACTTTATTTCTAAGAAAGCAAATTCTGATCATTTACAACAATTCAAAAGACAAACCAGAGGATCATTTGAAAGGTACAAAAGGCAATGAAGGTCAGGAAATGCATGCACTGCAGCATAAAAAAAACCCACTAAGGAGAGATGGACTAATGGGTCCTAAAACACTATGCAATGCCTGTGGGGTGAGATACAGGTCTGGAAAGCTTCTACAGCCAATAAACACTCACTCCCACAAAAAAGTCTTGGAAATGAGGAGTTAAAAGGAATTAGCAGCTCAATCTTCATAGACAAAATTTACACACTTTGGTTTCGAAATACAGCCTTCTTATATGAAACCATCACAAAAATCTGGTAATATTAATTGTATCGATAAATTGAGACATTGAAGAAAGCTCATCTCAGCCATGTGGCTTTTGAGTAAGGACTTTTACGCAGAAGGCGTGTCCTATTTGAGCTTGTGAAGCTCACTTTGTCCAACGGCTCACAAGTCCCGCCTGCAAGGAGTTTAATTAATCTCAACCGTGCATCATTTTTCGTCGGTGAATGAAATGCCGGTTAAAGAAAACAGTTTGAATACCCCCCGACGGAGAAGATGTGACCGCAAAAACCCAATGGATGGCAAAGCCTTCGGAAGTTAATGATAACCGGGAGGAGTGAATAAACGGCCGACAGAAAATGAAGAACCTGGCAATGCAGCCGATGTAAAGGAGTACGCCGAAATGAGATTTCTCGTATTTAAACGTGCGTTAGTTATTTAATTCAATGTGAGATATTTCTGGAACAAACGCGCTGATTGCTATTGCTATTATTTATTAATCGTAGCCGAACACACGTCAGCGCTTGATCCCTTTTTCCTTTAATTATGTTTATGTAATATATATAGGGGAGAGGGCCATTAGTTGTGCGGACTAATTTTGTCAACATGTAGCAATTGATTGGAATATCATAGAACTTTCATTTTTTTTTTGAAATGTAGTTTAATTTTTTATTTATCTATGGGAGAGGGGACAGTAGTCGTGCGGACTAACTTTGTCAGCATGTAGCAATTGACTGGAATATTGTAGAACCTTCATTTTTTTTTGAAATGTAGACTAACCTCTTATTTATCTATAATTAAGGTTTGGAGGTGTGACTCATTATGCAACTCGCCACATCAACACATTTATTGAGAAGTGTCTAAAATTTGACTTTTTGAAGGTTCAACCAAAACTTAATTATGGGACACCTAATAGTTAAACAAAAAAATATCATTTGTTGTTTGTAGAATATTATATTTTTATTTAAAATAAAATTAATATACAACCTAAATGGACCAAATACCTATGGATAACCATAAAATTTTGATATCTCTACCTTTTATATTCAACACATATGGACCAATAATTGAACACAAAATAACTATTTGTTGTTATAAAAACAACACATAATTATTTGAAATACAACTTATATCAAACAAAAATGGACCAATAGTTGAACACTTCTTTTTTTTAAATCCTTCACATTTAATGAGAAAATACATGTTATTTGTTGTACTCACCTTTTATATTTGTGATAGCACAATCTATTAATATAAAATAATCCAATGTTGTACATTGCTATCCCGATAGTTGTACACCTAAAAACAATATTTTTTCACTATGATAACAATACTTGTTTAAATGAGTGTCTTATTTTATTAAATGAACATTTTCTTTTTTAAATAATATACTTATAGTGGATAGTTATGATATTTTATTTGAGACAAAAAAATACTTATTTCACTTCTTCATGAATGTATTTATGTTTTTTATATATAACATTTAGAGGTTATCATGTGTTCAAGTATGGGTCCATTTTTTATCAACATTTGATTTTTTTATTTACATTTGAACTATTTATTTACAATATATAGTATAAATATATGGTAAGACTGGATATTATAATCACGATTGGCTGCACGACTATTGGACCCCGCACGACTACTGACCCCTCTCCCCTATTGCATACTACCAAGAAAAGAAACTTGGGATTTCTTGTGCAACCATATGATAGAAAAGAAAATTTTGGCTACAAAGAGGATTGGCTAGGGTTTGTAGGGCTCCATTAGGACAACTTTGTATTCTATACCGAATTTAAAGATTAAATAATAAGAATATTATTAATAAGCCTTTAATTATTTTCTCTTTATCCTTTTTACTGTGGGGTGGGCGGATGTAGGATTAAATGTAAGGAGTCCTTTTTGTTGATGTTATTAGCAGCATCAGGCTGCTTCTTCCAACGATCACATCAAATTATATTAAATTAAATGATAGCCTACGGCTATTTAATTTATACATGTTTGATTTAATGTATGAGGCCGACCCTCATTGAGATTATTTTGTAATTTATTATTCCAAGTGAGGCCGACCTCCTTGAAGTATGATCTTATTTTGTATAAATACAAGGTCATGTTTGATCATTTGAATATCAAATTCATCAAGCATAATTCACATTCCAAACAGAAGTTCGCATTTGAGCAGTAGCAAATCATCTTGCAGCAGCAGGCCAATTTCAAGGAGAAACATATTCATTGTATCTTTGCATCTAGGAGAGGTGCTAGTATTCATTGTATCAAATTCGGCCATGTGTTGGGCCTGAGTTGTAAGCAGATTTCTGCTCTTATTCCTTCATCATATAAGAGACATATTTGCTGGGTTTTTTTCTCCCTCAAGAGGAGGGTTTTCCCAGGGTATCTTGTTGTGTTTATTGTCTTATGTGTTGCATTTTTTGAGTGCTTTCAATTGTATTATTTGATCATTAAAACACTAACACTTTTATCAAATTAAATTATTTATGCTAATATATACTTAACTACCTAGGATAAAGGATGTCATAATGTAAATTTTATATTAAATTTTTTTATAAATATAATAATAATATCATTTTTAAAATGATTTATCAATTGATCTTATGTATTACACAAATGTATGCAAAAATAAATAAAATAAAATTAATGATAATAAGAATAATAATATAAATAATATTATTTTTAAAATGATTTATCAATTGATATCATGTAATACATTATGCAAAAAAAAAAAACATATTTTTTTTCTTAATTATAGACTATTCTCCCCAAAAAAGCAATAAATATATAAATAATATATATAATATAATAATAAATACATAAAATAATGACATAAATAACAGTGCTCCACAAGGACTCATCCCCTGCCCTAGTACCCTCGTCCCCGTCCCGAAAATGTTTCTCAGGGACTCCTCGAAAACTTCCACCCACCATTGCATCTGACGGTGACTCAAACTTGAGCTCCAAGTTTGATACTAACTTGCCAATTGTATCTGTTGATTAGGGACAGCCGTATATTTTTTATGTTTTTGTCATTTTATAGTTGAAACTTGGAGCCCTTGGGCATTTTGTTACAATTCTTATTTAATATGTATGAACATTGACAATGAAAGCATTTGAATTTTGTTAATTTGTTTGTTGATTCTCATGTGAAATCTCAATTCAAGTCTAATGTTATGTATTAATCTTCTACAATGTCTATGATGAATGTTTTATCAATGTTATGGTATGAATATTTGAGATTTCTCTATACTTTTAAAATTTCTCTAATTTTTTATCAGCCATCCCCTACCGTCCCCTAAAAAATGGCCCAAAAATACCCCCATACCAGAAACTCGTCCCCTACTGTCCCCATCCCTGAAACTCCATGGAGCATAGATAAATAATAAATATTTATATAATAATATAATAGTTAATATATTATAAACTATCAAGACGTCAGAATTGATTCAAACTTCTTGCACTGTTAGGGACACATTTCAACCTTCGATCTATTAAGTCAGCCAGCTACGTTCATATAGGGAACGCCTTCAGCATAATTATGGCTTTTGATAAGTAAAGGTGGGAGCCCCCAATTATCCCTTAAAATGGCATGGGTTATGCCTCAACTTTAGATATCAATGTCATGTGCACATGAAGGATAGCGCATATGCAACACTACGAAAGCAAGAAGAGGGCCACTTGCATACCATGTTGATTGCCAATGGCTGACTAATCCATTGAAACAATCAACAAAATGCTCCAACTCTTTAGTGTAAAAGAAGGAATATCAATGTCTTCTAATTGGTACTACTAATCTGCAAAAACAATAAGACTCGATACATATTGGCTCTTGCTATAGCCTATCAATCTATTTTGTGTTAAAAGAAAATTACACTCAATTACACATGACTATCAGCATACTTGCACATTGAAGTGTGATTGCTAGTATATATATAGTACAGTCAGACCAAATCCAAGGGCAAAAAATGCCATACCAGCATACCCAAACACATACCCAATCCCATACCCAAAGTGGCAACTTAGCTTACAATGAATTTGTTTATACGCCAAATATTACTAACATACATATATTAAATATTAATATATATAAAATACACCGAGAATTATCATTATGAACAAAATAAATTTATTAGTAAATAGTTATGATATTAAATAGTTGGATGTGCCATTACAATTACTATAGTTGGCTTTTTTGTGTCTTAACAGAGGTGGTGCATCTAGCAAAATAGATTTATTAGTAAATTTGCTGTGCGCATTCTTCAAATATCTGACAGTTACAGAGCGGGAGGTTGTGCATGCAAAACTACTCATCCTCAATCCAGAAAGCCACCATGATTTAATCTAACCATGTTCAATGGTTGAGTTTGCTCATCTTACACCCCCGTACCATATCCACCATCATGACTTCCTCCTTTCTATCAGCAGTACCATGTGAATCAAAAACTTTCGGAGTATATCGTTCAGTTCCAAAACTTCTCAATAAATCTCACCTCAATTGATATTCATAGTACTATCGTTATTGTTGTTATTGTTCAAGGATGCATCTTATGATCTGATTTTGACTAATTTTTTAATTACATCTGGTACAATTTTTTTTAGCTGGAGATATAGTGGGTTGATTAGATCGTAGATCCAAATAATGGAGATGTCTAATTTATGTTAACTGACTGATTTGGAGAAAGTGAAATACAAGGGTCAAAGAGCCAAAAAAGATATTCAAATCAGACCACCTGCATGCAAAATTACTCATCGTCTAAAACTGCTAAGTTAATCTGCTCAGAGGACTGGATACCCAAGATTAAAGGACTTCTTGCATGCCTAAGTTTGAGAACAAATGCCATTTAACAACCTTCGCAAAAAAGTTAATTATATTTCGCCGATTAGATTTAACTTTTCACAATCCTTGACTTGTCTTGCACTTGCTCACTTGTTAAACAATTAAAATTTTCCCATCTACTGCGATATGTTAATTGTAATTGAATGAGTCTATTTCTTACCACAAACTATGCTTTCTAATACATCAAGCATTTTTGGAAGGAGTAAACATTGCTAAAAGAAGAGGGCGCACGAAATTGGAAACATCTTTATGTTGCCCGTAACCATAACCAACCTCCCCACGATAACCAAAAGCCTAATTATAGTGCCGAAAGGTCAGGGGCTGTGTTATTATTCTATATTCTTACCTTCTGAATTGTATTGTTCTAGAGGGCTGTCCAGAGGCCCGATTTTCTCCATTGGTACTCGTTTAGATTGTTTCATTTAAAGGCAATTGTATGCGCATCTTGCATATGGAAGACAAATCTGATTTGCCCTCATTTTTTTGAACCACCGTCGCTTTGTATGATGGTCTTTTTTTCATTGACCAAGATCAGGAAATCACCTTTGATCTCATAAAATTAGCATTGACTGGATTGGATTCAAATATGGGTATTGCGAATCACATTGGAGAAGAGTCTGCAATGATGGGGAATTCCAGCAAAGTGGGCAGCAACAGGCCATAGAAAGTAGAAAAAAAAATTGTTTAACATAATGTCTCGTAGAAATAGATTTAGCATACTGTAAAGGAATTTACATCATACCCGATTCAATTCAAATGTATAAGCTGATTCAATGCTTCTGTATAACATGCACCTGGCTGTGGTGAGATAGATTTTAGCTTCATTGTTTTCATGTTTATATGTGCGTGTAGTTTTAAAGTTAAAAAACAGTCGATAAAGAAAGCTTAAAAAACACCGATGAGACGATGTTTCGGATAAAGATAACTGCACATACCGCCACTTGCACATACCATCATTTGAACATCAATTTCTAGCTGAAGAGTTTTTCCTTACACAGTTTTTTGAATTTTGATGGATGCCACTGTAGATGCCTCTTGGCGTAATTAACATTCTAAAGTGTGCCTCTTCCAAGAGCTACCTTACATTCACAGAAAATTTCATTGTTTCCAAGTTCTGTAAACTTCAAAAAAAAATTACTCTACTAAATTCATATTAAAGGGAACCCCAGAACAACTTAAGCTCAAAAAGGCACTGGTACTTGAAACCAGGTCTTTTAAGGTTAAAATTTTGCCCCGAAAACATTTGATAAATCCAATGTGTTCATTACATGACAAGTTTAAATATTGAGACTTAATTTTACACAAAGCAAACTACTACCTTTTATCACCACCTTTCCACATCACTAACAAAATTGTGCTATTATTTATCTTCACTATTTGATCTATGTTTTTTCTTTTTCTTCCCAGTAGAATATTCCACTTTAACTTCATTAGTTTTATAGCTCCGACCTTGTTGCAAACTAGAATCATAGGCCCCACTTTCTTCCAAGTTTCTCAAACGTGAAGCAGTTGGTGTCCCATTTAGCCCCTCCTCTTTAGAGAACTTAGCCCTCTTCTTAGTTGAAGGCTCCTCACCTTCAGAAGTGATTCCACTTGCAGCATGCGAACTTTTCTGACCAACACTCCCCACTGATCTTCCCTGGTCCTGAGATATATCCTCTCCTGAAAAGGCATTTCACTCGTGAGTTGCATAGAAATTAAAAAATAGAGCACAATTTTATAGCTTCTAGGGAAAAGACTAACACAAGCACTCACTTTTTATAAAGTCTTCAGTTTTGGAAACCGAAGCAACTAAGCTATCTGCTCTTCCAGATGCATTCCCATTTTCTGTGTTAGCATTTAGAAGGCAAATTTGACGGGAAATCTTCCGAACTGCATCCTTCAAATAATTAAAGTTAACATTCTTGAATTCTACAAACCGAAATCACAACTCTCTTGTCATGCACTGTTTTTGAGTATCTGTTCTTAGATTTCATTGTTATATTATTCTCAGTCCTGTTTAAAAATTTCAAAAGCAGGTATAATAAATGGGTTATAAAATCAATGTTGAAGGAGAGCTTTCTTCGAAATGCTTGAAATGTTGATGATTGGCAATTCTTCATTATGGGAAGTAACCGACATATTTGCAAGTTAAGAGAATCAAAAGAGAACATGAAAATGAGAAAAAACAAATTCAAGGGATCATTTATATCCACCTCCCATAGATGTTGAAGATCTTGGCAGAAAAGCAAAAGGTTCCATTCCCTGATTACCTAAACAGTACATATCATATGCTTTTCCTGCACAAAGAAATATGTTTTAGAAGTCCCATTTTGCTAGTCCATATAAGAATTCAGTTTCAAAAAGATGTGTGACATGGGGCTTTAGCCATGTGCCACAAAGAAAAATATTACAAATATAAGTTCACAAGGGCAGCACAAAAGAGCATACTGTATAACTTACCACGAGAATTTTCCAAAGATCCCATCAAGCCATCTGCTTCAGGCAATTTAATTGATAACTCTTTCCCCTTGAAGTCTGCAGGTTCAAACTGCAGTAAATTCACCACACAAAGTCTTAAAAACAATTTAAGTTCCTATCCACAGTCACCTGAGTATGTACAATCTATAAACATCAAAATATCAAAATCTAACGGTTAGCAGTAACATGTATTATGAAAAATGCGTGTGAACAAAATAAAATCTGCAGCCATTGATATGGAAAAAGAACAAATACTTGAGCTAGAGGCATCTGAATAAGCCACAATTCTGTTGTGTCCGAAAGCGACTCTTTGACAAGTGCCTCCACCTCAACTTCTCGAAACTCTTGAGGGGTCTTGTACCTTTACAGTTCAAACAACAAATTTCAAGACTTAAATTGGCAAAATAACATGATACTGATAACAGCTTATTTTATCAACCAAGATATTGCTTAACAAGTTTCAACCAACTTTGCTGGAGCAGGGACATGAATGGGGCATTTCAAATCCCAATGTGAAGAAGCAGCAAAGGAAAGTTCAAACACTAAACAAAAACTACCAGAATACAAATACATCTTTCAAATACTTATGATCTGATAATAGTATGAAAATGTAAACTACAAACGGAGTATATGCATATGAAAGATACACAAGGCTACATTGTTACAAGCGTGCAGTGGCATGCAGAGCACCTAGTGTAAACACTTAAAATTTGAGTAGTGTAATGTCCCTTCACTAGCTGGGTCGGCCAGCAAATGATAAAAAGGTGCTTTTAAACACCATATCAATTAATATATGTTTTAATAAAAATAAATTAAAAATAATAATAAATAAAATTTAATAAAGTGAAATTTAAATTTAAATCTGGGCGCCACTTTTTGGGTCCTAGTGCTTTGTAAACAGGTATATAATTCAGTTCACATGCTGGGCGCCAGTAAGCTGGAAAATTGGAGGATTTAGGAATTAATTCCTGAGTTGGCCTGCCAGGACGCAAACCCTAAAAGCCACCAAAGGTTGGGACAAAAACCCTAACCTTATTCTACTTATTTTCCTTCCAAAATTGCATTTTCTGATCAGAGCTCACTACTGCTCATCCAATCACAGGTCTAGTCTCAAGTGTCAGCTGCCATTTTAGGAGATTGTCAACCCAGGGCATGTTCTTGCCAAGTTTGCAGCAGTGTATGCAGATCAGTTAAGGGTTTGAGTGTAGGAATTCAGTGAAGAGGAGCGAACAGCAGCAGCAAGGGTGAGTGTCACTAGAGTCTTGAGACACCTTGTCACCCTGCCAGAAGCAAACATCTAAGAGTTTCACATCTGGATCAACGTCCTAGCTGTGCAGATTTGAAGATCCGTGACGGCATCCAATCCAATTGCAGGTGACAGTCATTGGTAACCAAGGATCAGGCTTGACTGAGGAGTGTTTACCAAAAGATCACACCATTTTCAACCCAGCCATAAGGCAGTGAAGATTCCTGGACCAGATCTCAGTGAATTTATCATCAGACAGGGTGCAGCAGTTATCATCAAGAAGATAAATCTGAGAACTGCTGTCAAGGATAAGGTTAACACTGTGCAATCTAACTTTATCTGGTATTTGGACCTGAACTGTCAAGTTTGAACCCTCTTCTGGGGATATATGAATGTATGTTTTGTTTCTCCATCTGGAAAAAGTTATACAGTTGCATTGTTACTGAGTATGCTTAAGAGTACAGTCTGAAATATACCCAGCAGTGATAACAAGAACATAAACTAATATGCAGCAATTTATATCTTCAATACAGTGTAATATACCATGTTTGAGTTGAACAGGAACATAAACTAATACTGAGTACAATACCACTGAAATGCACCCAGCCCCTAACAGTAATACAAAATGCTTGAAAATACAATCTCTCTGCAAACACCCAACTGATAATACATGCAATACGCATTAAATTATAATCTCTGATCCACTATGCAATTAGAAATAGAGAAGTTAACAAATATCACTGATATAGAAGCCACAAGGTTGAGGTACGAACCACACTTATGCACTCAGAGATATATAATCAACAAGGAGCAGATCTGGAAAACTCAGTTGCAAAAAATTCAATGAACAGCACGGTAAAGTCCCACACAGAACATGGAAAATCACTGGTAACTATTACAGAACAGAGAATCCTTGATCCAATCCAAAATAGAGTTCATATGCAAAATTAGAGAAGTTCCCTGCACCCAGGTCTCATAATGGCATTTCATTGAATATGGAATGAGAATTCAGATAACACCTTTGACTGTGGAATAGGGGTGATGTTTAGCGATCGGTAAAATACTCATAGACCCCCATGATTCAAAGATCTCGATGATAGGCTACTGAATCAATAACTGGCCAGCTTCTTGAGAGATCAATGGCAAGCATGCTTCGGTTGCAAAGATAACAATGATCAGGCTCGCTCACCAGATGCTAGCGACGACTTTCCTGGAGGCGGATACTTGAATGAGCGACGGGCTTGCAGGAAACGGCGATCAATAATTTCCCGTGAGGTAGGTGCGAAGTTTGGCGAATGTTCGGCGCCCTTTTAGTGGTGCCATCCCTTTGTTGGTGTCTTCTTGCAATCCCCCGCCCAAGATTAAGTTCATGGTCGCCTTGTGTAGTGGCGTAATGATTGTTAAAGTGGCCAGAGCCTGGGCTCGGCCACCATTAATCTTGTGTAGCTTCCACTGCTATCTCCACTTGAGTTGCTTGATGATGCAAACGAAAAGATTAGAGGATATGCGAAATGTATGATAGAAGCACGAAATGCAGGTAGAGGTGATTTGTCTCAACCTGATGTTGAAGAGTAGGGGGCTACGTCCCTAACAGTCTGGCATGATGTGTTCATCCAATTTTGTGATGATCCTTCCCAAACAATTCATGCCAAATATATATATCCTTAATTCCTTCCCAAATGGGTTGGCTCAAATAGGTCCAAACCTTATTTAAATTTAAATATTATTATTTAATAATTTAAATTTATTATTATTTAATATTTTATTTTTAAATATTTGAATTTAGCGTTTAAAAACGCTTTTTCCCACCTGACTGAAATTAGGTCTCAATCGGGGACATGACAGTCTGCCCCTGCTAGGGTTAGCAGTGAATTGACAGTTGTTGTTTGATTTTATTTAAACTGAATCCTAAGAGTGAAGCCCTAGGGATATTACAGTGGTATCAGAGCAGCAATCTTACCAGCCAGTGGATCTGATTTTGTGAATGCAGATCTACAATGGACACATGAGGGAACCTTGGCGAAAGAAAATAGATTTGCAACCTAAATTTTTACCCAAGGAAGAAGACATAGATCCTATTCAAGAGCTACTGTTAAAAATACAGAAGGATCAAGAAAGGTACCCATTTGAAGCCACCAAAATCTTCGACCAATATCAAGGAATGCCTAAAGAAATCAAATCTCTACTTTCTTTTGATGGTTATCTGAGATGTCTTGAATGTAGAAACCCAAATAAAAGAGGACTCTATGACTACATAAGATAAAAGAGGAAAGAAGAGGAAGATTCAAATACTACAAAGGAGGAGATTAAAGGGTAGGAACCAAAAGAATCATTCTTGAAAGAGGGAGAACTCAAGATGATGGAACACAAAATAGTGAAGAGTACAACAAAGACAAAATTACAAGAGGATGTCAAGAAAGAAGTGATAGTGGACCAAGAAGAAAAATTGAAGTTACTGGACATCATGGAGCAAGAACAAGAGGTCCCCAATTGGCAAGTTGACGGTGAAGATTCCTTGTGGATCTCTGACAATCGTGTGTACCAGCAAAAGATTGATGAAGTGAATGTGGGAAAGACTCAATTTGTTGGGCGTGAAGAGTTTGAGTTGAAGAAATTGCCTCAGTTGAATAAATCTACTAGTACAAGTTCTATTGCATCGTCATCTGCAGCACTGGCAGTAGAGTTGGCATCTGTGAAGGCGCCGGCACTAGCACAGGCATCCAGCTCTATGCCTTCAGCTATGACAATTTTGGCTACAGTTTAGTCTAAAGTATCTGCATCAGCAGCTAGTATGACAGTATCTATGCTAATATCTGCAGGAAAAATTAAGTTTGCACCTAGAACGATTGTAGTGGTAGGTCTTATTCCAAGTTATGCAAATATCCCAAATTATGAAGTAGGAGAAAGAGCATCAGTACAAGAAATTCAAGAAGTCCAAGACATTCAGGACATTCCGGACTGCGAGGATGATGGAATTGAGCAGCCTACAATCCCAGATTGGCTGAAGGAAAGGATTAAGGTCAAAGTACCAGTTGAGGCACCAGAAGCAGATGACATTGATGATTTCTTGGCAAGGTTGGAGCAAGTAAATACAAAAAAGCCTGCCAAGAAATTCTCTACTATTCAGAGAGATGAGACTGGTAATCATACGGTGCAGATTGCAGTTCCAATGGTAGAGAAGCTGCAAGATGAGATTACTCCTGCCGAGTATGCCATTACTGTTATTGATATTGGTCCATCTACCAAAGGGCAAGAAGTAGAAGATCTGGATAATTCCGTCTCCACCATTAAGTCTAGATTGGAAAGGGAGACTACGAAGAAAAAGGAATATAAGATGTAGGTTGAGCGCCTGAAGGAGTATATCCGGCATTTGACAAGGCCACTCAACCAAGGTGACCAATCAACCCCTCTACTCCCAAATGTATCACAAGAGCAGGTAGAAAATCTTGAGAAGGAACTAACTCCCGCCAGGGAAACAAAGGAATGGATGGCAGGAAAAGCGGGAGAAGTAATGGCATTTGTGGAGAAGTTGGTGCATGCTCATGGGCAAACTTCTTCCCTATTCACAAGGGTTGCAAACTTGGTTGAAGCATGGGACGGACTGCAGGACCTGCAAGACAGAATCATTCCTTGCCTCCGTGACATAAGGAAAATCCCCAAGCAAAGGCTGGTTAACGAGGAAATTATTGCAGCTAGGGCGGCTTACGACTTCGGCAATTGGTATTGTGCATTGGTCTCCCGTAGAGAAGTGCTGGAAAAGGTTAAGGCAGAAAGTGCCAAAATTGATGAGCAAGTGAAGGGCATTCAAAATGGTATCTTTCATATGGCGGCAGATGTGTTGAACAAGGACATTGTCCGGGAAAATGTCTTACGGCCGGGTAATATGCAAAGGGAAGTTCAATAGGTTTTCTCCATCATGCCAATCTTGGGAGAAAATCTGACTAAAGCATTTGACCTCTTGATTGTCCGTAATACTTTCTTGCAGCATGAATCAAAATGGGCAATTGTCTTTGCTGATTGTGCAGACAAGTTTGGATCTGCTGGAATATAATGTCAGTACCTTGCCGAATGTTACCATTGAGGAGATTGGCGCCATTGTGTCCAGGTTCGTCGAACGGAGCATTGTTGAAGCGGATAAGGTCGCAACTCTCAGTGGATGACTCATCTGCTTGTCAACTGGTTGATGTTTTGGCAACCCTAATTAGGGTTTTCTTGTTTAAATCTGGGCCCTTGATCTTGTTTTAATCTCGGCCATTCGTTGTATTTGGGAACTCTATAAGTACCCTTTCATTTTCATTTGAAACGATGGGAAAGAATCAGAAGAATTATTATCAGAGGATTAAAAATTAGAATTTTAATTAGCTTAGAGACTTAAGTTTTAGAAGTAAGAGAAGAGTTGTATGAAATTGTTGCGAAAACTATTGTGATAATGAAATTCATAATTGCATGGGATGCTTTGAAATCTTTATTGTCAAATGGGTGCATGGTTGCATATTTTCTCTTTCGCATAGGATTGTTATAGATTAGAAATTTATTTGTTAGTGGAACGAAAGATTGATAGTGAAGATTGAGGTAACTTAGCTCATACTTTCTTCAAATGAATGATTTTCATTTGATGCGTAAAGTTAGACTGAGCTTTTAACATGGATGCTTTAAACGTGTACTTCAAATAATGTTGTTCAATTGATGGTATTATTTGCAATAGAAAATCTTAAGCACAAAATCCCAGAAGATTGCACCTGCTTTTGTGTAGTTGTCGTTTTACGTGGCGAAACAAAGCATGGTTTCATTTAAGTTGCATTTGATCTTTACAGTCTCCTAGTTCCTTAGGATTAGTATAAGATTTCTAACCCCCTCTCCTTTTTCATTTTTTTTATCCAAAGTCAGAAAATCCCAAAAGAATACAACACTGCATTCAATCCCTTAATTTCAAGAGAATTACTTAAGTAAAATGCCCCCTTGGGTTACCAGCAAACCACAATTACCACAGAGCCTATCCACACCCCATTTTTGAAACATTGGAATTACCTTGTGACCTATCTCGCAATCTTAGCACGAAAGGTGATTTTTATCAAGAGAGGATAGAGCGTCTCTGGACACTTTATTCTAGTGTGTTCGCGCGTGTCACAAAACACGCATCAACATAGAATTGGCGGTAGAAGGAGGGCTACCATCGACAGTGATTACTTTCAGAGTAAGCAAGATGCAGTATGGTGTTGCCACATGAATTTCCTTTTCATGTACCTATTGAGCAACCTGAACAAGCAAACGTTGATATTCTTGATCAATTATACTCATTAGCTTGGCAGTCACAAGCAGATCACTCGCAATTCAGACAAACTAGTCGTATTCTGGCCAGAGAAGAAGAAAAATGTATTCAGATTGAGCAAGCAATCCAAAGACATTTGATTAGACAAAAGATTAACCGTCTAAAAAGAGCTTTGGACGATTTAGAACAATCATTGGCTTCTAGTTCGTCATCCAATCCTAGCTCGTCAGTGGCCTCTAGCTCATCATCCAACCCAAGCTCATCTGCAATGAAGAATGGTGCTCACGGGCAACGTTCCTAATCAACGACAAGATCCCCAGCCGGTGTTGCAACCAGATTTGGCTTTCCACGACGAACAACAGGATATCATTTCTGAATTGTTCAATCTCGCGTGGCAAGTAAGAAGAAACTCACCTGATTGGATGCGCATGCGCTTCATACTTGAAGAAGAAGAAGAAACAGCCCAGCGCATTGACCTTGCTATTCAAAGAGATCGACTTGTCGAAAGATTTGAAGCCCAACAGCAAGAACAAAATCGTCTAGCTAATCGGCAAGTTCCTCCGCAAGTGAATCAGCCAGCTCCTGCGCGCCCTCAACAAAAGTGAAGACACGCTGGATCGAATTGGTTCATTCTCGCCAGATAGATTTCAGAGAATCACCAGGTCAACTCCAAGTTCTTCTAAAAATTTTGTGGAGTTATCTCCTCGTAAAAACAGGCCAAAGAAGCATAAAGAAGTGTTACGAGAAGCAGTAAGTGAGCAATCATATTCATCCAGTGCCGAAGTACAAAGTGTGGAGAATCGTGTCAAGTTATTCAAGACACCACCACCACACATTCCAATCCCACGCACTGTTCACCAACCAATTCCACCAATTCAATCAGTTCCACCAATTCAAGTTATTCCAATGGCTCATCCAAATGCTTGGCGTCCGCAGAATGCATCGCCTCTTACCACATTCGCCAATTATCATGATATGCCCAAGAATCCGAAGCATTTTTGCTCCAAGTTCCATGTCGGCGATATGAACCAGACGGCGGATGAACATATTAAAAATTTTGAAGATACTCTCCAGAATCGAGACATTCAGCACGAAGATGTGGCTTGCCGATTATTCCCATGCTCTTTGGGAGAAGACGCATATTACTGGTATGTCAACTTGCCAGTAAATTCCATCCAAACCTGGCTGGGGTTGAAAGAAGCCTTTTTGGCAAAATTCAGATTGCCAACCACACCAGCTAAACTGTATAGACAATTTGTTGAAGTGAAAAGACAAGAACATGAACCGATCAGTACCTTCAACAACAGATTTCACAAGGCATATACAAGGCTACGTGACCCATATGAATTGGATAATGCCGTAGCATTACCAATTTACCATGCCGCCTTGGACAATCTTACTTCAATGTTCGTAAGGAGATCCAATCCAGTTCCGGCTGATCTTAAAGCAACATATGCAGAATCAATTAAAGTCAACTCTGATTTAGGCATGAATGTTGCAGGACCACTCAACCACTTGGGATACGCCGCTATGCCAAATCAAATTACGGGAATCAATCAAGCATTGGCCCATCATACGTCGGTAATGAATCATGTTCCACCTCCCAACAATCAAGTGGTAGTCCATCTCGGAGGTCCTATTTCCCAAGCTCAACCCTCGCAACTGATGTATTTGCAAGGTACAACCACGTCTACCAGGACGCAAGAGGAAAAGGAGGAAATGAGAGACTTGATTGAACAAGTGAAGAAATTGTCTACTGAAGTGACTCATCTAAGAAATCAAAACAATCAACTGCATAGTATGCAAAGATATTCTCAAGGATACCAAGGTAATCATCAAAATTACCAAGGTCAATCGAGCAATAATCAAGGTTATCGCAATAATAACCAAGGATATCAAAAAAGAGCATGGAATACGGGACCAAATAATGGAAATGTGCAATCACCACTTGACAATCCGACAAATCGAGAAAATCGACCAACGGAAAGTATACTCCTCACAGAATCCGCCTTGTCCGGATGGTTTCGGTTGCACAATACTAATCAGCATTCTGAGACACAGTGCAGAGAATTTCAGTTAGCAGCTGATATTTTCCAAAGAGAAATACAAAGGGAGACTCCTGAAGATCCATCTACTGCCATAGTGCCAGTTGTAAAGTATGACCAAGCTCTAGTTTTGGAAGACTCCACGCTTCCACCGCAGTTTGGATAGTACCAAGAACCCGATCAGTTTGGAAGATTTCCACTAGCAACGGCTAATGGGCCAGTGGAGGCGCCACCTTCCGTATATTCATATACAATTGCTGATGGACCTGTTGAAGACACAAACAATTATTATTTCCCGCCATTGAACAATAGTGTATTGGTTGAGGGTATAAAGGAGGTCCAGGCATTCGAACAGACAGGAAACAGCCAGCCAAAGGTTTACTACAGAAAGAATCAAGAACCTTTGACTTCATCCGTTCCTCCACACAACTTCCAGACACCACCACATCCGAACGCCAGCAATAATCCATCTCTTCCAAGAGATGCGCCTCAATATAGGCAAAGCAATAACGATGTGCCTCAATATAGGCAAAGTAATAATGTTAACAATTCTACCAGTGTTCCACCTCCTAAGGATGAGCTGAAAAGACTAAATCAGTACGTGACTGACGAGGTCAAGAAAATTAAAGTGAGTGTGTCATTGTTTGAACTGATGAAAGTGTCAGAGATAAGGGATACATTCCTTAACAGCTTGAAGGACACGACACAAGATTCGACGAACACAATTCAGAAGGCTACAAATTCCACCAGTAATGTAAATTGTGTTCAGGACGAACAGTTCCAAGAATCACCTCAGACAGTAAATATTGTTCAAGAGTCTCGGGATTCTAAACCAGTTCGAGGTATGTATGAAGTAAAGAAAGGCATAGAGATGCCAGGACAAAGAACAGCTAGAAGTGAACAATCAACTAAAGATGCGGAAGCTCCACCAACAGAAAAGAATAACAAGGAAATGAAAGCAAGAGGGGTAGAAGTCAGTGCGCCAAAAAGAAGCCCAGTGATATTTTATCAAGGCAAAGATGAGCCTGCTCCTTTCCTCGTTTCTGTCCGAATTTTCAACAAACTCCTACATAATTGTTTGATCAACTCAGGAGCCTCTAGCAATGTGATGCCTCTAGCTGTGTGCAATAGATTGGGTTTGACACCTACAAGGACAAACAAGAAAGTAACTCAGTTAAAAAAAAAAGAAGTTCCCGTAGTAGGAGAATTAAACAACATTCATATGCAATTGCCATCCGACCCTAGAATTCAGCATTTCATCGACATATCTATAGTTGATATTCCAGATGGATATGGAATGGTCTTAGGACGAGATTGGACCCGCAAGTTAAATGGTTATTTTACCACTGATTTTTCACACTTATGGTTACCATGGAAAGGTATCCCCAATCAAATAAGGATTGAGAGTACACCGAGACTCAAGATGATGATTACTGAGAACGGAGAAAACAATGAAATCTTGTTTTGCGAGACAGATTTGGGTCAATATAGACCAAAGACACAAGAAATCTTGATGCTACATTGCTCAAATAATCAAAAGGATTCACTTGAAGTTTCAGGGTGATCGAAGTTCCTGTTGAAACAGATGATGAGCTTTCACCAAATGAAGGTGAAAGTATGTTCGAAAATTTTAGAAGATTTGTGCTCAAAAGTGCTAAACAAGAGAAGGAATTGGGAAGTCATGCTTTTTTGCAAGACTTATTGTTGCCTAATTGGTGCCGAATCCATAATGCTTTTCATTCTAAGTTCTCTTGCGCGATGTGCAAGATAGCTTTGGACCAAGTGCGCGCAAGGATTTCCCAATTTCTGGAAAGTGAATGCTTCAATTTGACAATACAAAATTAGAGTAGTGACTCCGGCAAGGAGTTTTCACAAGATGAAGAAATTATTCATAAAGAGAATGCAATTACAGAAATTCAGGGAAAAGAAGTACCCAGCCCCAAGCAGTTGCCAGATCCAGAGCAAGTTTGGACCCTAAGGTTTGACGGTTCAAAATCCAAGAAGGGCAATGGAGCTAGTTACGAGTTGATCAATCCGTCAAGTGAAACTTACCTAGCTGCTTTGAGGTTACAATTCCCATGCACTAATAATGTAACAGAATATGAGTCCTTGATCCACGGATTGCTCCAAGCAATTTGGAAAAGGGTCAAAACCTTACATGTATATGGCGATTTAGAAATTGTGGTAAGCCAAGTGACAAAGAGATATGCTTGCCATGACAAGAGATTGAGAGGATACAGAAATCGGGTCTGGGACCTCATTGAAAGTTTCGATGCTTAATATTAAATCTGTATACCGCTCTCAAAACAAAGTTGCTAATTCATTGGCACAATCGGCAAGTTCACTAGAACCACTTGAAATGGATATGGTGAAGAAATTCACAGTTGAAATCACTTCGACACCAGCAATCCCAGACAATATTACGAACTTTCAAGTATTTGATGACAACAAACACATTTTAGATTTCTTAACAAATTCAGATGTTTTCCTCACCCAGATCATTGATGAAGAAGAAGACCGGGGGGAAGCTGAATTTGATGCCGAAGGTATAATGAATTTAAAGACTAATAGCATTCCCAAAGGTATGATACAACTTGAAAGAATCTTTGATCAGGATCAGATCAATGCGATCAAGTATCAGAGGGGTGATGGAGCTCAACATGAAGCAGTGAACCTGGGCACAAAGGATGAAGTCAAAAAAGTCCTTATCGGGAAAGTATGCACGCAGGAAGAAAAAGAGCAAATAACCAGAAGCTTGAAAGAGTTCAGAGACATTATCGCCTGGAGTTACGAGGATTCAAAGATATATGATACCTCAATTATTACACATATAATCCCTCTCACGGTAGGCAATAAACCATTTCGACAACGTCAAAGGCCAGTAAACCCATTACTGGAGCCCCTTATTTTCAAAGAAGTGAAGAAGTTATTGTCAGCAGGCATTATTTTTCCAGTACGCCACTCAACGTGGGTCGCCAATTTGGTGCCCATCCGTAAAAAGAATGGAGAGATACGGCTATGTGTAGATTTTTGAAATCTCAACAAAGCTTCAGAGAAAGACAACTATCCATTGCCTTCACTAGACGAAGTAATTCAAATTGTAAATGGATCCCAAATGATGTCCTTCCTTGATAGATACTCGAGATAAAATCAAGTGCTAGTGGAACCCGAGGATAGACTTAAGACAGCATTCACGACAAAATGGGGTACATTCGCATACCAAAGAATGTTGTTTGGGTTAATAAACGCCGGAGCCACCTTCCAAAGGGCTATGGACATTGCGTTCAAGAGTCTTATAGGAAAGTGCATTATTGTCTATATGGACGACCTCACTGTATTTTCCAAGAAAAGAGCGAGTCATGTTGAAGACCTGAGGAAAATATTCCAGAGGTGTAGAAGGTATGGAATCTCATTAAACCCGAAGAAATGCATATTCGGAGTGACCGAAGGAAAATTGCTCGGCCACGTGATAACAGAGAAAGGGATTCTTATTGATCCCGATCGAATAGAGGCTATATCAAGAATTGGCTTGCCATCAAGCCAGAAAGAATTGAAGTCTTTCTTCGGAAAGATAAATTTTGTGAGAAAATTCATAACAGGGTTTGCTAAGATAGTTCGACCTCTGAATGAAATGTTAAAAAAGCATGCAAAGATAGAGTGGACAGAGCCAGCAAAGAAGGCATTCGAAGAGATCAAACAAGCTATCGTCGATGCTCCTGTCTTAATCAATCCTGACTACACAAAGCCCTTCTATCTGTATTCTTTCGCGTCAGAACATACATGTGCTGCAATGCTTATCCAAAAGACAGAAGAAAAGGATGAACATCCTATCGCGTTCATGAGTGCACCTTTCAAAGATGCAGAGATACCTGAATGTAGAGAAGCAAGCATATGCTTTGGTCAAAGCAATCAAGAAATTCCGACATTATATTTTAAGAAGCAAAGTATTTGCCATAGTCCCAGATGTAGCTGTCAAAACCCTTCTAATGCAAAATGAATTAGGGGAGAAAAGAGGTAAATGGGTTACTATCATTTAGGAATATGATGTGGAGATCCAACCAATGAGAATTGTTCGCAGCCAAGCTTTAACACAGACCATCGCCACAGGACCAGGGCTAGTGCAACAAGTGTATGAACTACACGAAGTATCTCCTGATGAATGGTATGATGATATCACCTTCTTCCTGCTCAATCACAAGTGTCCTAATCATCTGAATCCAGTACAAAAGAGGGCCTTGAGAATGAAAAGCCAGAGATACATGTTGCAAGGAACAGTGTTATACAGAAGAAACCATGAAGGTATTTTCCTAAGGTGCCTTGGCAGAGAGGAAGCAAAGCAAGTAATGGAACATTTCCATTCTAGGTTCGGGACCGGCCATGGAGGAGCATTAGCAACAGCACATCAAGTTTTAATGGCTGGCTATTATTGGCCAACGGTGTTCAAAGATGTATATGATCATGTGAAAACTTGTCATACCTGTCAAGTAACTGCTGCACGAGAAAAGAACCTAGCTATGCCACTTCGACCTGTGATTGAGGTACGACCTTTTGCGAAATGGGGACTCGACTTTATTGGTATGATCAATCCACCTTCCTTTACGCAACACAGGTATATTCTAACCGCAACTGACTATTGCACTAGATGGTCAAAAGCTCAAGCTTTGAAGTTGTGCACGACTGACATTGTCATTAAGTTTTTAGAAGAAAACATTATCACTAGATTTGGTTGTCCTTATGCTTTAGTTTGTGATAATGGTTCTGCATTTTCTTCTTTGAAATTTTCTAACTGGGCATATAAATATGGGATTACTTTGAAGTTTTCATCAAACTATTATCCCCAAGGAAATGGATTGGCAGAATCCACGAACAAAAATCTGTTGAATGTTATCAAGAAGTTGTTAGACAAGAACCCACGAGATTGGCATACACAGCTGAGTTTCGCTCTTTGGGCAGACAAGTAAGGATAAAGAGTTCCTTGGGGACATCACCATATCATCTGGTATACGGACAAGATCCCATGTTTCCCATACAACTAAGAATCCCCACGTTGCATTCATGCAAGAATGTCTAGAACAAGAGGACAGAGTCAAGACCAGGTTATCACAATTACTACTTTTGGAAGAGAAAAGAGATCAAGCGTTGGATAATTTCGCAAAACACCAAGGTGTCGTAAAGAGATGGTTCGATCGGAGAACAAGAATAAAAGCATTTAGAATTTCTGATTTAGTCCTATGTTGGGACAAGGCTCATGAACGAAAGGGAGATCACGACAAATTTGACAATCTATGGAAAGGTCCCTATCAGATCGCAGAAATTCTTGGAGAAAATGCATTCAGACTGAAGGCGTTAACCGGAGAGGATGTCCCATTGCCAGTCAATGGGCAATTCCTCAAGCACTATTTCCAGTCTTAGGCTCCTTGGGAGTCTGGCCTTTGTATATAGTTAGATTAGTTTCCTTTTTGGTTTGGTTTTCTTTTGCTTTCGTTTGCTTTCGTTTTCCTACTTTCTTAGATTAGTTTCCTACTTTTTCTTTCGTCCGCTTTTCTTAGTGTAGGTGTTGAATAAATGGGTTTCTCATTTGTGAGAAAGGTGATGTTGCTTACATGCACACTCTGGATTGACCTCACCAAGGTATGTTAGAACTTTTCTTTGGATGAACGCTTGTGGATAAACTTAGAATCTTAAATTAATTGTTTCTAAAGTACTTTAGAAGATAAGGATAGTACTTGACTAGAAAGGGAATCATCTATTGTATCTTGAATTTAAGTTTTATAGTTATTACATCTTTTCGCACTTAAATAATTCTCTGAGTCATTATGGTTTCCAAGGCAAAGTCATGGCTAAACAAAAAGAAATAAATCAAAAGTCTTGCTTCAACGCCACTATAAAGCTCAAGCCCAGGTGAGCTTCATTGCTTACAAGCCAAAGTGCGGAAACAAGTATGAAAAGAATATCAAAATATCAAAATAAAAATAAACAATGAATACCAAGGCATTTGGCTTTTGGGTGTACGAACATCTCTACAGGTGTGCAATTCAAAATGAAGAATATAAATCGCCGGAAGTAGAGCAATCTCCATGAGATTATAGCGATAACCTTGTCGGGGCTATAGACGCTCGCTAGCAGCAAGGCTCTGTCCAGGATGCATTTGAAGTTAAGACCAAGTTACGCAAAAAGGCCATGATGGAACCAAAGAATCATATTGATTTCACGAGACGGAAATAAACGCATCTGCACACACTCGTAACTGAAGGATGAAAGATCTCGATACAATTTAGGATTCCTCTTTCTTTTTGAGTATTTTTCTTAGCTAAAGGAGTAAGTTACTTAGAATTAATTCCGAATTCTAAGTTTTGAAGTAGGCCTTGTTTTTAGAAATGTTCAGGAACATTCCTCACGTGGAGTCGCCAGATGTTGTGACCTTTTCACACATCGCCCCATTGCAAATGGGGACCCTGGTAGTTTTCCCTCTGGTGGTTTTTGCTTTTGAGTTTTGGTCTTTTGATGGGGTACTTAGAATTTGAATTTTTTGAAGGGTCATCCGAGTCAAGAAATGATGGTGAACCAGAATCAATGCATGAACGTTGCCAAAGTGCTTAGAAGGCCTTGTGGACGAAGATCGACTGTCATTTCAATCAATTCTAACACTTCCTAAATTTTAGGGTTTTCACCCCGGGCCACTATTTTTTAGGAACTTTTTTTGGCATTTTTAGCCCATTCTGGAATCCCTATTTTTTAGGGGCTATTTTTGGAAAAAAAATTCTTTTTTTGGCAAGGTTTCTATTTTTGGAAAGTGTGCAGGGCATGGCTTCGTCAACGTCAACTTCAGAAGGTTACAGTGAAAAATGGGTGAAAATTTTGAAAAAATCTGGAAATTTGCTTAAGGCATGAACATGCATGTGCTAAATTCGCCCAAGCATGAAGAAATCAAAATTATGGAGGTGCATGTAAGTCCGTCCATGGAAAAATGACAAAGTTTAAGCCAAGTCCGCCATTGGCAAGGAAAAAATTACAAGGGTTGGATGAAGTCCGCCCAAGTAATTACAAGTTCACATGGAAGTCCGCCCAAGGCAATTACAAGACATGATGGAAGTCCGCCCAGCAACATGCAAAAAATGGCTAAGTATGAGCCAAGTCCGCCCCAAGGTAGATGACAAAGAAGCTAGCAATTCCACTCCAAGGTGTTGGGAGATGGCATGAAGGCTAGCAAATCCGCCCAGCAATGTGAAGATAGCAAAACACACTTGAAGTCCGCCATGTGCAAGGTGGCAAGGCAATGACAAAGTCCGCCCAACCTACAAGTAAAAATGGCAAGACAATGACAAAGTCCGCCCAAGTTGAAAAATGACAAATGACATGGGAAGTCCGCCCCAAGAAGGTTGGAGAAGGGTGGGAGTGTGAAGAGGTCCGCTCCAAGATGTTTGGAAGTGGTAAAATTGCAAGGAAAATTCGCCTTATGTTAAATTTAAATGACAATTGCAAGATGAAGTCCGCCCCAAGCTTGGTAAAATAAAAAATTACACAAGGCAAGTGCGCCTAAGCCTCAAATGGCACGAAAAATACTTGGAGAAATTGAAATTGAAGTTTTTGCCTAAGTATGAAAGTTTGAGGAATAAAATTTAAAATTTGCCTAAGTCCAGACATTTAAAAAATTAATTGAAAAACCAAATTGTATGTCTGGCAAAGGTAAATTCGCCTGAAGTAAAAAATCATGGCAAGATTAAAATTCGCCTTAGGCAGAGGCACAGAGAAATTTGAAAAGATAAATTCGCCTTTGGATTAAAGAATAATTAAATATTATTATTTAATTGTTTTAACGAACGGGTTGGAAACAACACATAAAATATTATTTTAATATTTTATTTTCCAAAACCCATTTAATGAGAAAATTCGAATTTTCTCTAAGCAAATTTCTAACAAAAGAAAGAAAAAAAAGAACTTCACTCGACTGGCATCAAAATTAGAAACTGTCTTTACCGACTGATGCTGAAGATGGAAATTACTATTTGGAAAAGAAGTGCCAGCCGAGTTCAGACTGAATTAATTGGAAACAATTAAAATTTGTTAAATGGATCGATTCTTTCAACCTTAAATTGGTTTGGCATTTCATTTTCATTCATTCAAAAGCGAAGTTGTGAAGAAAATTCGTTAAGGCAAGTGAAGTTTGTGAAGTTTTATATTTTTCTTACGAAGTAAAAGGCTGAAAGTGCGAATTTACTTCAGCAACAACAAGTTTTCATTGCCAGGCAGATTTTACTTCCTCTATTCCGGCAAAGATTTCTCTTTGCGAAACAATTTAATTCTTTCATTTCTAGCAATAATTATTTTCGCGAATTAACTTATCACGTTTGCTGGAATATATTTATGCGTAAATAATTTCTGAATTTTAATATTTCTTTTGCAGATTTATGCTAGACAACGTAGAATCATCAAAGAAAATGAAGTTCGCCAGCAAAGGTTCGCAGCCGGAGTCTAAAATTGTCTCCAAATGGAAGAATGTTGCTGACACCGATCTTGGCCATATTGACTTAGACGAATTCCGGAAAAGAATGTATGGAAGTGATGAACGCCTGCCAACTCCAATTGCACAAAAAATGATGCGAAACAGTATAGTTCAAGCTGCAGGATTTTCGTCGGCAATCGAGTGTCCAGAGTTGATTGTGGAATGCGCCTTGCATTACAATGCCGAGGAAAGACAGATTGAAGCACTAGATGGCAAAGTACTGGCATATTTGGGCGAACTGGCTATACAGGAGACTTTTGGCATTCCAACGTACCACCGAATGTACTACCGGTTGAAAGAAGATGCACAGAAAATATACGAAGATAAACAAGTTCTTTGTATGGCAAACGTAAACAAAAACTGGCTGGAAAAACCTAGAACTTCAACCAAAAGATTGCCCAAGAAGTTGCTCAGACCATTTTTCAAGGAAGAGTACAGAGACATAGTTTTGTTGCTGAACAGATTGGTAGGCAATCCTCAAGGAGCGCCTTTTGAGAATTGGATGTACTACTTCATTGACGAAGTATCTTCTGGAACAAAAATGATCAACTGGTCAAGGATGATCAGTGATAGTATTCACGAACAATTGGTCAACTTGGAGAAGACCAAATCCTTTCATATGGGTTCCTACATAATATATTCGCTCGCTCAAACCTACCGATATGCCGGTCTAATCTGCAAAGGTGTAGTCGGCAACGGCGAAAGGGAGCTCAAGGTTTATAACTGCTATCCTCAATTGCAGTTGAGTGAGAAGTCACATTGGCATCGGGTACATAATACTTTTCTCATGTACATCACCCAGATACTTCAAGGTGGAACCCATCAAAGGCTCACTCGTGAAGCAAAAAGCTTAAACAGTAAATACGGATCCTGGTTTATCCAGTTTCCTAGGTTTACTTATATCAGAATACAGGGATTCACGGATTCTCCCTACAAGTTGCCAATCTATCCTACCGACAAGATCATTTTACTAGAAGTACTAAGGCAGTAGGAAACATTCCAAAGTATCCAGAGACCAAAGCAGAAAGCAGCCGTCACGTTTCCTCTGTTCATTGGAAGCATGGTAGAGTCTTGCCTGTCAGCACAAGCAACAGAAAATGCCAGAGTGGAGATACAATTGTATCCATTCACTTCGTACAAATCCAGAGATGACTTTGATCCACTCAATCATATGGGAACTGTGAACGGAAGGAAGTACAGGCACAGGATTGACCTTGAGGACTTCTGGGCAAATGCTGCTGACGAATATGAAGTAAGGATAAGATTTTGGTCGAGATTACCTTTGGGCATGATCAAGACGACGGAACTCTTCCATGTGCCTGACTAGTTGGATGACGATGAAGTGTACATGCAGCCTGGCTATGATGAAGGACTGCCACTTCCTTCTATTAAATGGGCAGAGCCAGAGTTAGGTGATTTGACAATTCTTATGAGACCAGTAGTCAAGTACTCGCAATGGTGGGTAGATCAGCGGGTACAGACTTTGAGGCAACGGGGTATACCATTTACCTACGACTTGATGGGCGAAGCTGAATCTTGTTCTTCCAATGTCGGCGCTTCTCAAGGAGATGAGCTGACTGGGCCTACCAACCAGAAGAAAAGAAAGGGTAAAGAAGTGGCGATAAGTGAGAAGCCAATCCTGAAGAAGCCTAAGCCCCTTTACTCAGCCGCATCCGGGAATGTAGAGCAATTACTGATTATGGACAAAGAATCATGGGGACATATCAAAATTCCTTCGCCAGTGCTTGAAAGAGACCTGAAGCCCATGCAGCTTGAAGATGACTTTCATCATTCTCCAACTGGCACAGAGATTTGTGAGTCAGAGGAGGATTTGAATGTCAGAGAAGGCAATTTCCAAGAAGGGATGATTTCAGCCCTCAAAGGAATTCACGAGGACCCATCAGTACAAGAAATTCAAGAAGTCCAAGACATTCAGGACATTCCGGACTGCGAGGATGATGGAATCGAGCAGCCTACAATCCCAGATTGGCTGAAGGAAAGGATTAAGGTCAAGGTACCAGTTGAGGCACCAGAAGCAAATGACATTGATGATTTCTTGGCAAAGTTGGAGCAAGTAAATACAAAAAAGCTTGCCAAGAAATTCTCTACTATTCAGAGAGATGAGACTGGTAATCATAACGTGCAGATTGCAGTTCCAATGGTAGAGAAGCCGCAAAATGAGATTACTCCTGCTGAGTATGCCATTACTGTTATTGATATTGGTCCATCTACCAAAGGGCAAGAAGTAGAAGATCTGGATAATTCCGTCTCCACCATTAAGTCCAGATTGGAAAGGGAGACTACGAAGAAAAAAGGAATATAAGATGGAGGTTGAGCGCCTGAAGGAGTATATCCGGCATTTGACAAGGCCACTCAACCAAGGTGACCAATCAACCCCTCTACTCCCAAATGTATCACAAGAGCAGATAGAAAATCTTGAGAAGGAACTAACTACCGCTAAGTAAACAAAGGAATGGATGGCAGGAAAAGAGGGAGAAGTAATGGCATTTGTGGAGAAGTTGGTGCATGCTCATGGGCAAACTTCTTCCCTACTCACAAGGGTTGCAAACTTGGTTGAAGCATGGGACGAACTGCCGGACCTGCAAGACAGAATCATTCATTGCCTTTGTGACATAAGGAAAATCCCCAAGCAAAGGCTGGTTGACGAGGAAATTATTGCAGCTAGGGCGGCTTACGACTTCAGCAATTGATATTGTACATTGGTCTCTCGTAGAGAAGTGCTGGAAAAAATTAAGGCAGAAAGTGCCAAAATTGATGAGCAAGTGAAGGGCATTCAAAATGGTATCTTTCATATGGCGGTAGATGTGTTGAACAAGGACATTGTCCGGGAAAATGACTTACGGCCGGGTAATATGCAAAAGGAAGTCCAAAAGGTTTTCTCCATCATGCCAATCTTGGGAGAAAATCTGACCAAAGCATTTGACCTCTTGATTGTCCGTAATACTTTCTTCCAGCATGAATCAGAATGGGCAGTTGTCTTTGCCGATTGTGCAGACAAGTTTGGATCTGCTGGAATACAATGTCAGTACCTTGCCGAACGTTACCATTGAGGAGATTGGCGCCATTTTGTCCAGGTTCGTCGAACGGAGCATTGTTGAAGCGGATAAGGTCGCAACTCTCAATGGATGACTCATCTGCTTGTCAACTAGTTGATGTTTTGGCAACCCTAATTAGGGTTTTCTTGTTTAAATCTGGGCCCTTGATCTTGTTTTAATCTCGGCCATTCGTTGTATTTGGGAACTCTATAAGTACCCTTTCATTTTCATTTGAAACGATGGGAAAGAATCAGAAGAATTATTATCAAAGGATTAAAAATTAGAATTTTAATTAGCTTAGTGATTTAAGTTTTAGAAGTAAGAGAAGAGTTGTATGAAATTGTTGCGAAAACTATTGTGATAATGAAATTCATAATTGCATGGGATGCTTTGAAATCTTTATTGTCAAATGGGTGCATGGTTGCATATTTTCTCTTTCTCATAGGATTGTTATAGATTAGAAATTTATTTGTTAGTGGAACGAAAGATTGATAGTGAAGATTGAGGTAACTTAGCTCATACTTTCTTCAAATGAATGATTTTTATTTGATGCGTAAAGTTAGACTAAGCTTTTAACATGGATACTTTAAACGTGTACTTCAAATAATGTTGTTCAATTGATAGTATTATTTGCAGTAGAAAATCTTAAGCACAAAATCCCAGAAGATTGCACCTGCTTTTGTGTAGTTGTCGTTTTACGTGGCGAAACAAAGCATGGTTTCATTTAAGTTGCATTTGATCTTTACAGTCTCCTAGTTCCTTAGGATTAGTATAAGATTTCTAACCCCCTCTCCTTTTTCATTTTTTTAATCCATAGTCAGAAAATCCCAAAAAAATACAACACTGCATTCAATCCCTTACTTTCAAGAGAATTACTGAAGTAAAATGCCCCCTTGGGTTACCAGCAAACCACAACTACCACAGAGCCTATCCACACCCCATTTTTGAAACATTGGAATTACCTTGTGACCTATCTCGCAATCTTAGCACGAAAGGTGATTTTTATCAAGAGAGGATAGAGCGTCTCTGGACACTTTATTCTAGTGTGTTTGTGTGTGTCACAAAACACGCATCAACAGATCCAAGAATGGGTATTGATAAAACAAAGCTTGTTAGTCCTAAGAGGATAACATTTCAACATATTGAGGAGGGAAAATGGTCTAAGCAGGCAGAAATATTGAAATTTAAGAGTCAATTTGGAGAAGCTCGAGTTAAGGAGCTGAAGATGAAACAAGCCCAGCTTGTGAGGGCAAAGACCGAGCTTGATATCAATCCAAATCTGATTGAAGTGTCTGAAAGATTTCCCACAAAAGAAGAAAAACCAAAGGATCCAATACCTGATGTGGAGTGGTGGGACATGGTTATGTTACCTTCCAACAGCTACACTGATGTCACTGAGGGTGAACATAAAGTGAAAATGGGAAAGCTTACCATATATGTTGAGCATCCTCAACAAAAGATTCAAGTGCATGTGAAAGTTGGAGAACACAATCCTTGGTTCCCAACAGCAAGGTATGTAGCAATGATAATATTTCTGCAGAAATGTTACAAGGTTGAATGTGGTCAAGCTTTATTAGAAGATAACACAAGGGATATTGCACAAAATGATGCTATGGTGATGTCATTTTGCTTGTTACTTGAACATACTATGACATATATGAAGGCTCTGCAGAATTGCATGCAACTGCACCAAAGAGATTGCTCAGTATTGTTTCTCATAATTAAAAGATGGTTGCATCAAGATATGCTGAATGCCTTCCATGACTGAAACAATATATAGGTCACCTAGACATGGACACTTGTGAGACTATAGCTCACTTTATGTGGATCGCATATTCAGCTTTATCTGTTTCTTCATCATCTATTCTGATTCAAGAACCTTGTTCTAAGTTTAAAGTTTCTAACAAAGGAAGATTTGAGTCTATAGCTCACTTTATGTGGATCGCATGTCCAACTTTACAACAGATATCATGCGAAGGGAAAGATTTGAGTCTTGCTGAGCCGATATCAAGAGCACCTTATAGGATGACTATAGATGAGCTTAGTGAGCTCAAGCTACAGTTAGAGGAGTTGCTTAAGAAGGGTCATATCCGTTCGAGTGTCTCGCCTTGGGGCGTTCCCGTCATCTTCGTTAAGAATAAGGATGGATCCCTTTGTCTTTGCATAGACTATAGATAGCTGAACAATGTGACGATCAAGAATCATTACCCACTCTCGAGGATCGATGATTTGTTTGATCAGATGTAGGGAGCCAAAGTGTTCTCTAAGATTGACTTTAAGTCCGGATATCATCAGTTACAGATTGCAGAAGCAGATATTCATAAGACCACTTTCAAGACTAGGTATGGACACTATGAGTTTACAGTGGTACTATTTGGATTGACGAATGCTCGTGCAATGTTCACGAGTCATAAACGGAGTATTTTGTACCTTCTTGGATGGATTCGTGATTGTGTTTCTCGACGACATCTTGATTTATTCATGTATTGAGGAGCATGAGGGACACTTGCGACAAGTTTTATAGTGTTTGAGGGAGCATCAGTTATATGGCAGCTTGTCGAAGTGTGCCTTCTTTCGTCTAGAGGTTCACTATCTTGGTCACATCATATCTGGCGATGGTATCTCCATAGATCCATCAAAGATTAGAGCTATCATGGATCGGCTAGCGTTGTAAGAACCCTTATAGGTTCTAACTGAAATTTTTCTCTTTGCTAGTCTGAAAATTTCTGTCTTGCCTTCAACTTATGTTTCAACAAAGATTTACTAAACATGTAGATTAGAGGATTCCAAGCATAAACAAAAAGAGATGCACTAGAACATAGTTTTTAGTAATTCAACAAAAACAAGATGAACATACCCAACAAGATAGCTTATCTTCTTATTTGATTTGAAGCTGGTTACAACAGAAAATACTGAATATTACAATCTGTTAGGTTTGATTTTGAGTTTCAGAACTTCAATGACACCCAGTTTGTGCCAAAGCACAAGACAAAACCCTAGCTGCAAGAATGGAGAGTGAAGCTAAGAGTGTGGGATGATAAGCCTGGCTAGAGATGACTGAAACAAAACACTGTAGCAGCTCATTGGAGTCTGAATATGCCCAGAAACTCTTCATATATGATAATGAAGTCTACTTGAGGACTGCTGTAACAAAAATCTCGTTATGCCTGAAGCTGGAAACCACCAAGATTATCCTTCTTTGCCACACAAACCTCTTGAAAGTCTCCTATTAGCAAGTAGAGATGAAAGTGCCACCAAAACAAGGTCATAATTTGCAACTAAAACTTCACCAAAGCAATCTGTTTAAGCTCTATGATGAACTCTACTTGAATTCATCTCACATGGTGGAATGGGAGCATCACCATACCACAATATTCAAGGGAGCAACACCTTGAATAGACTGAAAATTATTTTCAGTCAAGAGACAACTCTCTTCAATCAGAATAGCAACACAAAAACATGTCTTTCTCAACCTTCCAAACCTTCTTAAATATGGCCTCAAAGCAGAACTGCCCTAAGAAAAGAATTAGATTTGTTTCAATAAAATATTTACTTACTTCATGGCCAAGGCACCTAGTCCAAGTCACCCTAAAGAAGATCAGATTTTGCTCCATTAAAATATTCAATATCTTCTTGGCTAAGTTTCCCCAAACCACCCTAGGAAGATCCGATTGCCTTTTTGCCTTTATGAGCATTATAAAATTCTATTTTGGAAGCTTCCTTGAGCTGCCCAAGGAAGAGATCAGATTTGATCTTAAAATACTATTTTTTTTGGTTGCTTCTCCCTTAAGTCACCTAAACCACTATAGAAGGAGAATCTTCTAGAAACATCTGATTTGATGAGGTCAACTCACCTCCTTGCTAGCTTGGTCTTGCAAATAGACCTCCTTGCTTGCTTTGACTTGAAGTAGACCTTCTTGCTTGCTTTGACTTACAAGTGAACTAGGAGATAATGATAAAATAAGATCAACATTATGCTTTGATTGGATTAAGGATAATTCCCTCCTAATCCCGTTGACACATCTTAATAACAAAATTTAACTCATGACCAAAATCATTCCCTTATCGTGCCATCTAACCCATGGGAATGCTAGATGGGCTAGAATCAGGTCACCATGGTGACAATCCAAGAATGGGGACATTACAAGCGCCTACTATAGTGACAGAGGTCAGGAGCTTCATGGGTTTGGCAGGTTATTACTGTCATTTTGTAGAGGGTTTCTCTAGGATTGCACATCATATCACTTCTTTTCAGCGGAAAGGGAAGAATTTTGAGTAGATGGATCAGTGTGAGAGGGCCTTTCGGACCCTCAAGGGCGTCTCACTAGTGCTCTTATCTTAGCAGTTCCAGATCCTTCAACAGATTTTATAGTTTGCACGGATGCATCTATTGATGGCTTAGGTGTCATACTTATGCAAGAGGGTAGAGTGATCGCGTATGAGTCGCTAAAACTCAAGACCCATGAGTTGAACTACCCTACGCACAACTTGGAGTTAGCGACGGTAGTTCATGCTCTAGTTCGTTGGAGGCACTTCCTTTTGGATCACCAAAGCCTTCAATACATATTCATGTAGCCAAATCTAAACGCTCGTTAGAGGCGTTGGATGGAATTCTTATGTGAGTACAACTTTGATGTGCATTACATCAGAGGGAGGGAGAACATGGTTGCAGATGCACTAAGTAAGAGGCATCATGAGTTGTCATCCATGACATTGAGCATTGATTTGAGGAGTTGGATTTTACAACACCTACCAAAGGATGAGTGATATATGTTGGTTCAGCATGAGATCCAGTCACAGAGGGCCCTTAAAGGCAAGTTTTCAGGATATACTTTGGAGTCTGATGACTTACTACATCATAAAGGGCATATATATGTACCTTTTGTGGGTGATCTTCGCACAGTTATACTATCAAAGGCACACAAGGCACCGTATGCAGCACATCCAAGGGTGAAAACGATGCATGCCGATCTGAGACAACTATATCATTAGGCAAGGATGCGACGAGACATTGCAAATTTTGTAACTCAATGCCTTGAGTGTCAGAGAGTCAAGGCAAAGCACCAACATCCAGCAAGAATTATTTACCCGCATGACATTCCTGAGTGGAAATGGGATACCATTTCGATGGATTTCATTATCGTTCTACCTTTGTCCTCACGTCGTTATGATGCCATCATGGTGACTGTTAACAAGTTGATCAAAGTAGCCCATTTTTCACCCATATGTACGACTTACACAGCTCCAGCAGTACCAAGGGTCTTCCTTGATGACATTGTTAGATTACACGGAGTCCCTCATAGGATTATATCAGATAGAGATTCATTCTTCACATCAACATTTTGGACATCATTGCAGTAGGCATTGGGCACTTGACTCAACTTCAATTCAGCCTACCATCCCAAGACAAATGGGCAGACAGAGAGGGTGAATCATGTGTTAGTGGATATGTTATGTATGTATGTGATGGATCATCAGTCTCATTGAGAGGAGTATTTGTATTTAGTTGAATTTTCCTATAATAATGGGCATCCAAGTTCCTTAGGGATGCCACCATTTCAGGCATTGTATGGCAGACTGTCCAGGACTCCTTTGAGTTGGGATCGGATAGAGAACAAAGTAGCTATTGGTCCAAAAATGGTACAGGATATGGAGCAGCAGGTGGTTTTGATTAGACAACATCTACAAGAGGCACATGATCATTAGAAGAAGTATTTTGATGCTAAGAGGATTGATCAGAGCTTCTCAGTTGGTAACCATGTATTTCTGAGAGTGCGACCGCATAAGAGTCCAATCCATTATGGAAAGGGCCCTAAGCTCGCACCACAATTTGTAGGTCCGTTTGAGATCTTGGAGCGAATAGGTCCTGTAGTGTATCATCTAGCCTGCCATGCATCCATGACGTATTTCATGTATCTGTTTTGTGACGTTATGTGCACGATGCTTCTCATGTGTTGGATTGGGATGCTTTGCAAGTGGAGTAAGATGGCCAGTTAGCTTTGAAGCCTATCCGCATTTTGGTTTGACGAATGTTGGCTCTTTGAAGTCGAGAGTTGGACCAGGTTAAAGTCCAATGGGATTGCTATGATGAGTTAGCAACTACTTGAGAGGATGCCTCATGTTTGAGGGTCCTATATCCTCACCTCTTCGATGACTTCCAGGAGGAAGGTCATTCATAGGGGAGGAGGATGTGAGGCCTACTATTTGATACACCCTATTTGGTGATATTTTGATCCGAGCACTTTTGATACTGTGTGTATTAGACTACTTTGGATGATCATGGACATTGGATGTATGCTTGTTTTATGTTTATGATGCTTATGGTGATTATATGCATGTTATGTTTTCTTTAGTTTCTATGCTTATATGATCTGGTTATCATGATAGAAATGGATAATTGTTTTATGAGGTGGAATTGATAAGATGCTAAATTTAAATTTGGTGATGATGTGATTTCTTTATAACACTATGATTAGACATGAATTGATAGAATATGTTATTGTTAAATAAAGAATAATTGTGGATATTGAAATGCAGGCAAAAATTATTAAAGTCTATAAACATAAAAAAAACAAATAAATTAGAACCACATAAATTGCACAATGGAGTTCATACCTGCAACCCCTCGAGAGAAAAAAATGGTGTTGATAAATCCTTGCATTGATTTGATGTCTCTTGAAATTTTTGTTCCTTACTACCGCCATGAAACCCTAGCCGCGTGATGAGTGGCCAACATAAAGATTTTAGGTTAAATCGAATTTTGAAGGGATATGCATTGAGCAATCCTCTTTTAGGGTTAGAGCCCTTGTTCAATTCAAACTAGACGTCATAAAATACTTTGTTTGCATGAAACTTGCTTTGCTGCCCTTGCCTTTCATTCAACGCGAAAAGAGAGTCAAAACAACTATTTACATTTTATTTTCCATGCTTGAGGCCAATGTCATGGAAGATTTGGCATGGTTTCGATTTTAAACGGATACTTCTAACTTACTAAAGTTGCCCTCTACATGGAAGAAGGGAGATAGTGGGTAAAAGAAATGCCATAAAATATGCAAATTTTAAAGTCATTCTTTTAAGATAAAGTTAAGTTAAATAATAAAGATTCTTAAGATATAATTAGCAATGTATGCCTTTTTAAAAAGGAGAAAATCATGCTAAGTAAATTTAAAAAGAAAGAAAACTAAAGACTAAAAAGGAGGGAGGGCTACGTGGCTTATAAGCTTAAGAGGGGACTGGGTTAAATATATTAATTTAAGATGGAAAGAAACCAAAAAAGAAAACTATTGAGTATTAATGATACTCTTTTAAAAAAAATGAGAGGGGGGTTTCTTTTATTAATATTAAGAGAAGTAGTAATATATTAACGTTATCACAGTCATGGGAAAAGTTAATACAAATGTTGACATTAGCATTAATTTTAAAGGACATGATTAATATTAATATTCAAAAGAGAGAAAAATATACAATATACAAATAAAAATTAGGTGCTAATAACAATAGTATCCTTGTTACCTAATGGGTCATTGAATCTTACCATTATTACAGGTAAAAGATAACAGAGTAGCATTAGGGTTGTTGATATCTACTTGTACTAAGGCAAATCTATCATTATGTGATCCCATTTGGATGGCACTAGGGTGAAAAGTCCAGCACAATTTTTAATCCTAGCATTGGTACCCTTGAATGGTAGATGTGAAACCATATATAACCGAGTCAATAGAATTGTTCGTTTATCAACCAAGGGTGCACACAAGGGACTCCACACACACCTCTCCTAGTGCTCTTCCACACCCCACTCTCGGCGACATGTTGATGATGACATTGCGCAAGCAATTTGTTCCTCGAAGCATGTAGTATACAACCATGCAAGTGCATGGTTATCGATCGTTAGTGTTGTATGGTTTTTTTCAAAAAAATTGATAGTTGTGTTTTTACCTTCGCACAAAAAATATTCTTCTTCACCAATCTGCCTTTCATAATAATGGTACAAATCAACAACATTGAAAATAGGTGAAATGTCTGCACCCTTGGGAAGTTCAATCTCATAAGCCATTGATGTAAACTTCCTTAAAAATTTACATGGTCCAATATTCGTTGACTTCAGTTTATTGTAGGTCCCTTGAGGAAACCTTTCCTTCCTCAAATGAGCTAACACCGAGTCTCCAATTTGAAATTCCTGCCGCCTTCTCTTAAGATCAGCGTGCTCCTTATACTTAATCATGTTTTCCTAAAAAAAATTCTTAACTCATGTATGTATTTAACAAAATCCTATCAAAAAAAATTGATAGTTGTGTTTTTACCTTTGCGCAAGAATTTTTCTTCTTCACTAATCTACCCTTCATAATAATGGTACAAATCAACAACATTGAAAATAGGTGGAATGCCTGCACCCTTGGGAAGTTAAATCTCATAAGCATTTGATGTAAACTTCCTTAAGAATTTACATGGTCCAATATTCGTTGACTTCAGTTTATTGTAGGTCCCTTGAGGAAACCTTTCCTTCCTCAAATGAGCTAATACCAAGTCTCCAATTTGAAATTCCTGCCCTTCTCTTAAGATCAGCATGCTCCTTATACTTAATTATGTTTTCCTAAAAAAATTCTTAACTTATTGGTGTAACTCATGCATGTATTTAACAAAAACCTATACAACAGCACTTTTTCTGTCCAAATCAACAGTGTCTCTCAAAGTATCTACCTCTCTGGGGCTATACCTGTACACAGTTTGGAAAGGGAATTTGCTGTACCTCAATGAACTCCCATTATAACATGAAGTCTCCATTGGCGGTCAATTCCCAATGAGTGACATAGCCCTTATGAAAGGGGCTCTTCTTCTTCTTCTTCATTCTCACTTACATTTTCAACAAGTATACCTCTTCTTTGTGCTGTTTCCAATTGTTCTAATCTTGCTGCTATTGCTCTTAACATTTCTGCCACTCAGCATTTCTGTGAGTCATGTATTCTCCTTAGACCTCTGCAGTTACAGGATCCACACACCAACAACAAAACATTTTAGGCTTTTAAGGACAAATCCTTAAGCAATCTCAACGAGCTTAACCAGCTCTAATATCACTTAATGAAGTCACAACCACAGTGCCCAGTGAAAGGGTGCTCGGGACTTGCAGCTCCACACACAGTCAGCTCTAATATCACTTAATGCAGTCACAACCACAGTGCCCAGTGAAAGGGTGTTCAGGACTTTCAGCTCCACACACAGTCAATTTGTAATAGTAGCTAGGAAGTACGGCAATTCAGAGGTTACAGCATTGAATAACAGTAATTCAATTTAAACAACA